>JAHQIW010007171.1:0-14228 GCA_019055375.1 Parelaphostrongylus tenuis
GTCGCTTCTAAGGTTTATTGATGACAGAGTTTTTACAGCGATGATACAGAGTATACATTTATCATTGATTTACGTGAAATGAACCAGTTGCGCACATGTATGCTCTTAGCTGCGGAACAAATTGAAGTGCAAAGAAGATGCAAATTATTTTCCAGTTATAAAGAAGTTGGCAAGATGAGCTTTATTGCTTTCTCTGCAGAGGAAATCATCACGTATCAAAAATAGCCAAATGAAAGTAGGATGATTATATAAATACAAAGGTAGTTAAACATGTTAAACAGTAATAAATGATTTGCCTCTCATTGGCTCTTTCCAGCCGTCCGATGATATATTTATTCCGTCTCTGTGAGTCGAAACTGTCCGTGTGGCTTGCCTGGCTCTCGATCAAGACACTCTGATATAAAGTTATATATTGCTCAAGGTAGTTTTAGACAAAATTATAAGCTAGTTCGAAATACAAAGACTATCACTAGCTAGATGTTGCCCGATGATTGTTGGACAAAGTTCACTACTTCTTTATTGTATGAGCAGTAATAGTATTGTAATCTTTTTTATCCTTTGAAGTTGCAAAATGCTCGCTGTCAGGCGGAAAGCCAGGCTAGTGGCAGTCGAACGCTTTTCATCGTCTAGAAAAATTTCGTCGTCAAACAAAAATTTTTGTATCAGAGCGACTGCTTAAACCGATGGCGCTCAATAGCGGCGCTGCAGATTTGCTCAACAATTTGCGCTCGCTCATTCATCATCAGTAACAGTATTAACAGCGAGTATGGTGCTTTCGTCCCGACCAGAAAATCGACCTGCGAAATGGCAAGATATCGGGCGTAAATGACGCGAAACTCGCTTTGCGGCTCATTTTCGAACTTTTGTATAACTGGAAAGCTTCGAGATCCTTTTTCAAGCTGAGATGTACCTTTTTTCAAAGAATAGTTGCTTCTATTCCAAATCTCACCATTGTTGTCCGTATGTCGTCATACATTATGAGTGGATGTTGCCCACATTGACTGGGTTCCGCTTTCTTCTCTGTACGAACGTTTTAAGAGAAATGTCACGACGCCCTAATACTTCGGCGATTAGACGTAGCAAACGACTGTCCTGATTTATGCCGCATAAATGATGGATTCTTCGGAATTTTCGCGTTGATGAGCCGAATTCCTCTCGGTACATTTTACTGGAATGTCTCAATCCAAAACTAAACAATGACATCAAAGCGTATATTGACCGCTGCAAGATCCTCTAGGATAAGGATTTTATTGAACGTTTTATCAATAAATTGGAGCCAGGCTCTAAAGAAAATTTTTCTCTGTCATTATTGCCTTCATGAACTATAGTGGATAACGTACCCACCGCCAGCGATTCTCGATAGTTTTGCGGCTCGTGGCCTATGTGAGCTCCTTCACCCACGCAGGTCTAGAAATAGCTGATCTGCTTGTGCAACGATCCAATCACTTTGTGTGCTGGAGCAGTTCCCTGTGCTTTTTGTCTGATTGCCAGAGTCTAAACGTGGCCACATCATTAAGGTCTAGCGATCAATATGATGCCAATAATGCTAGTATGTAGCTTCAGTGTAGATGTAGAAGGACAGAATTATTCAGGTGGTATATGATACATACAGTATATAATATATCTATATAGTATATATAGTATATTTATTACTAAAAGCTCCGCCTGTACGCTCATTGCAAAAGGAACAGATTCGGTATATAGCCTTTCAAAGTTTGTGGTGAAAGAGGATGCACGCATGACAATGATACACACAATTGCGGATACAACTCCCAAACCGTGCCAACCTTTTTCGGACGTGTGGTCATAAATTTGATGGAGGGTCTGTTAAATCAAGAAAAACAACTTCACGCCGACACTTGGTACACCAATGTTCCCTAGCGGAAAAATTGTTGCAGAAGAATGCATACCTGACGGAACTTGCAGGAAGAGGCGGAAAGTTATGCCAAAGCACTTCATGCAAGGGAAACTGCGCAAGTGCGACTGAGAGCAGTGCAAAATCGAAAGAGGTACTCAAATGGCTTGACAGCAGAGAAGTTCAGATGCTTTTGAATTCATAGGCTTCGACGTAAATTCGGACACGAAGCAGTATAGAGTTGTCGAAAACTACAAAAAGAAGAAGGAGTCTGTGGACCTACTGACCAGATGGCTGTCTACTCTTTGTCCATTAGAAGGAACAAAAATGGTACGTGCATTTGGCTACTTCTTAGTTCATAATTTGTAATTCCCTTCTTCAGGTGAGTGCGTATCCTCTATCATTCCGTCTATAACATATTGCTGCTGAAAGCTCATAGAACGTACTGCCCAACAAAGAACGAATCACATTTAATGGGTTAAGGGGGCGACTTATGTCAGTTATCTAGAAGACGATTCTCCTCGACTACTCGCGGCGTTCTCGAAAGATCTCACTTGAAAAATCGGCGCCGATGTGAGTGCTATAAAAGATGTCGGCTTAAAAAAGATTCCTTTTATGCTCAAGAGCATGCTATAGAAACAAATACCAGATGTGTCAAATGTTATACTTACTTCTGCTGAATATGTTATGATTCCGCACAACTCTGTAATCCCCGCGATGTTACGTAGATGCGTTTGTAGTAAAAAAGCAGATATTTCATAACTATCCACTGCATTTATACTGAATTGATTGTCGTCGTAGTATTATTTAAAATGTACTATTGTTTTTTGCTTTCCTATATTGTACGTAATATAATATGCTGCCGTAAGTTGCATATTATTGAAAACTACTGTTATAAATTATAGATTGTTGAATTTATGGTGACGATATAACGTGTTTTTGAGTTGCTAGGTATAGTGCTATACAGTATACAGGTATACAGGGTTTCGTCCTATTGAGCTCATCAGTATAACCCTCCCTCGGCTCAACTGATTCCCTGACTTAAATAATCCTCTATAAAGGAATAGACGTGAGTACCAAATTGCCCCAAGTCAGTTAATGGAGTTATCTGACAAACAGATAAATATATAGCATTAGACCTAACGGCTCGAAACGTGCGATATTCTTACAGATAAAATTTTGAGCGAATCTATAAGAAGCGATCGATTGAGGAGGTATGATTCCTTGTAACAGCTACGACCTCGACTGCTGTCACCAGAATGCCTTGAGGTGATTTATTACTCGGCCATCGATTCCTTTATAGAGTATTATTCAAGCTCAGGGAGTCGGCTGAACCGGAGAGGGTGCTAGCAATGGGCCCCAATAGGATAAAACAGGTATCTGTATAGCACTAGGCCTAACAGCTCAAAACGTGCCCTATCCTTGTCAGATCACATCATTTTGACCGGGTCTATGAAAAGCTGTTGATAGAATCAGTATAAATGGTGTTGAACAATTATATATATTGCTCTTGTTTTACGGTATCACTGTATGAGATATGGTTTCTGATTTGATGTGCCAGGGATTTGGGCATAAAGGATAAGAGGACAAAGCTCTTGGCGTTTATCAAATCCCCAGGGATGCGCAATGCATTTGTCTTCAATTTCTAGCTTCGTTTGAAGTGAGTGAACGCACATCTGACTTTTACAGTGACTCACGGTGGGCTCCACTGTATCGAGTCAATGCTGCTTATCTTCCCAGACAAGTCTGAGACTAGTGTAGTACTATTATACAAGCCCATGAGGAATGGAGGCCTTTGTGAGCCATCAGCACTTTACTTATTACGCTCAGGAGTTTTTGATTATTCTATAAGACTGAGACTAAGAATGAGATTCTATCAAACTCTTGACATTCATTCAATAGCTTATCAAACGGCTTATTTCTGCGCTGCTACTGTCAAAACGAAATTTCGTTTCATATTTGAAGATTTCTGGCCGGCTAAAGTTTTGTCTATAGACAAATCCGTTCGATAGCGCAAATCTAAGAGATCTCGAAGATTTGGTTGGTTTTTTGGAGAAGACTTGTTGGAGCGCTGTAACAATCATAAGACGGTTGGGTTTCGCACTCGAAAGTTGGGATTTCACGGCATTGGCCTAAGTCTCAACCCTTTTTGTAACTTACCGATGAACTGCGACCCGTAATCTTCTTTTGACTGCTATAATACAAAAAAGAGTTGTTTTGATGCAACGGTATTAGGAGAATAGTCGATACTTGAGCTATCCAACAATATCCAAAAATCTAGAGGAAAAGCTTTATTCAGCGAGTAATGCTTCAATGTAAAAGATAGTTTTGTTTTTATTGTTAGAGCGCTTTAAGAAGCCATTCTGGCAAAAAAGTATAGTGACTAAAGTAAACTAAGATTTTAGCTATCGAGTTCCTTTTGGATCTCTTGAAAGGATAGGAAGAACCTTTTTTTTTTTCAAGAAGTTAAATCATGATGCAGGCAACGAAAGTGGTCAGAACTTTCTGGATATAATATTCAATTTGTTAATTATTAGATAGGTGTAAGTCTTGTTACAGCGCTAAAAGGAGTCTTTTCTAAAAACCAAGCACACTGCTAAAATTTTCAAGACTTACCCTATCTAATAATTCCGAAGTGCTCACGATGCAATTTGTATTCGGCGAGACTTGCTTGAATGTGGAAGAAAATCTTATTTCGACTGTTATTAAGCAAAAAAAAAACGAGCCACTTAAGAGATAGAATGCAGTTTTTTAAGCAAAATAACTGCTAATTTTTCATTTGTCATGCCGTAGACTATGAAGTATCTGCTTAAAGATAATCACTATGGTTGTTCGTTGCGTAGTGAGTCGTATACCCCCGTCGTGTTTCTCACACCGACTGGCCGATGCATCCGCGCATCAATACCCAGTTTATGCTTCAAACACCTGTCGACACTGTGTCCACAGAACACAAAGACTCGCGCCTTTCAATTGGCAACCAAGAGATGTTTCCCATAGACTTTGGGCAGTGTCGTGCTAAAACAGCTATTCACAGTTCAAACCGAGACAGAATACTGGGAAAGTGTCATGCCCACAGCATTTCCAATTGTCTACAGACGCTACTTGGAGCTCGGCTGTAACTTCCATCTCTCTTGGCTCTAGGTTATCCTAATCATAGGTACTGTAGTTCATGCCGTTGTATATTGCCTGTGTGTATAGTTAATGCTCATTACAATGTGTACCTCCTCTCATACATCTAGAGATAGAGGGCTCGGGGCATCTTACACTTAGGCTCGCATCCAGTGTATCATCATGAACTGTTAACATTGCGTTACATGTCGTGATTGTTGTTTACTTTCGTCAATTGTAATTATTATTTGTTATAGATTGTTCGTCACGGCGATGAATATGGTTCGTTGGTCTCAGGATCAACACCGTCCTTCATCCAATAAATAGCAAAAGACTTTCGTGGCAGGAATAATTAAGACAATCGAGTGACCCTGACGGCACACAACACACCCGCTCATAATAGGCGGCAAAGCCGAAATACACTAGTACAATCACCAATAAAACTAAACATATATAAAGCACTCCCACTGATAACTAATAAAGAAAATGCGTTTTTATTAGAGTGCTTAACCGCTGCTGAGATAACGGAGAAGAACCTTATCTCTCCATCTCTTCTTTGCATATCTTAGCTATGAATAAGGAATTCGGATGATATTACGCACTTGTACGAGAAATGAAAATATGGAAAGCACTAATAACCTTATAATGTTGAGAATTACCGACGAAGTGGAGATCTCACGCAATAAAAACCACTATTTTTGACGAACCATTCGCTGTTTTCCAATTTTTGAGCCAGCATGATAACTCTATGTACTTTGTGCATTAAAGTGTATGGAAACTGTATGAAATAAAAGATAAATTTGACCGAACTGTGGGTGAGCATAAATTTTTATTTTATTAATTGTTTTATTTTGATAAGGTCTACCGAGTCGGTAGCAGTAGTTTGGCAAATGGACTTGATTTTAACTAATCCTCATATACGGCTCCAACATTTCTAGTTGGTCCACAAGAAGCTATATAGGCTCTAGCAGTTCTCTGCAGCTTTCCTTCTGAATAAAATCTAAGGCATTTCAATTCCGAAGAGGAAATTTAACATTTAATAAACAACATCAACCACAACATTGATTGCAGGTGAGTATCTTCTTTTTCGAAATGTCTATTTAGCGGCGCAGTTTTCGCTTTTAGCGTTTTCATATTCATTCAGTAGCTTCTACAGGTGTGAATATAGTCCTGCTATGATACAGAATCAATAATGGAAGAATTCTACGCTAATCTCTTCCTTTCGGTCGTCCCCATCTCAGAGCCGCGTATTCCCCACAGAAGATAAGCCCTGGAGTTTTACCTCTAAAGTTCAAATTGCTATAGAAAGCATGAAAAAAGACACAGCCAACTAAACCTGGTAACATCACAGCCGACTTTTTGAGAACAGAAGACTGCATTTGCGTGTACTTCTCGCAGCACAGGCTCTTATTTCCTAGATGAAAAATCTAATCAGTGGAGTACCTCGCTCACAGTCATCCTTCACAAAAAGGGTAACTGAAGGGATATTCGTGATTCTCACTCGATTTGATTGCTGAGTGTGCTGTGTGAGCTTATCATGAAGACCATCCTTCTGCGCGTATCGGCGATTTTGGATGAGACAGAGCCCGTAGAGCAAACACGATTTTGTAAGGAATTTTGTTGTATGGGCCACATCTAAACCGTGTCATGGGTCACTGAGCTCTTTCGGAAATCATATGCTTCTTGTTCCAACCTTGATTGACTATGAGAGTGCGTTTGACAATGTCGCAAACGAATACAGTCCTATCAGCGCTCGTTGACCAAGATTTGGACCCGTCCTATATCACATTGCGGATGGCGCCATTTCCGGTTGGCGCGGGCGGCTCGCACGACCATGAAGAGAGGCTACCGGCGGTCGCTCCAAGGTTAATGTGGTAGTTTTCAATGAAAATTATACTTTTTGTAAGCAAATGGGATCACTATGCCGATAAGTGGTTAAATATGATAGAATAGACTTCAGTAAGGTATTTTTTATTGAAAAGAATATAACTGCTACGTATAATCCACATTTTCAAAGGAAAAACCCAGTTAAAAACAGCTCAAACATAAACTACGTTTAGAATCTTGAACGTTTTAATGATAATATGTTTATACATACCCACAACTCAACCGTATTTATCTTTTATTTCATTCAACTTTCATACACTTTATCGTATAAAATACATAGAATTCACCATGCTGACTGAAAATTCAAAACAATGAATATATCGTCAGAAATAGTGCTTTTTTGCGTTAAATCCCACCTCATCGATAATTCTCGACATTATATTGACTATTAGTGCACTCCAGACTCCCATCTCTTATAAGTTTGTAATATCATTTGAGTTCTTTATTCATTGCTACGTTATGCAAAGAGAACATGGAGAGATTACATATTCTCCGTTATCTTCGCCCTGTTTGTGCCCTTTGGTGGAACGCACTTGTTCTTCGTAAAGATTTTTAACAATTATTCTATGGTAGATATGAGGTGAATTTGAGCGGTCTATTCTATCTGTTAAATGGCTTATTTTTTTGCTCTATAACAGTAGAAACCAGATTTTGCTTCACATTCAATCAATTCTCGAAGGGAAACAATTTGTGTCGTGAGGTTCATGATCATTAGACTGGGCAAATCTTAGAAATTTTAGCAATGTACTTGGTTTTTAGAAAGATCCTTGTAGAGCTGTGACAATCAAAAGATTATTAGACCTCGGAAGTTTTGACCCCTTTCGATGTCTGCATCATGATTTGACTTCTCGGGAAAAACGACTTTTCTGACTTCTTTACGAATCCAAATTTTGTTTCATAGCTGGAATCTCGTCAATTTTGAAGGTGTAATTTTTTGTTATGATGGCTTCCTTAATGCGCTTAACATACAAATAAAAGTATCTTTTACTTTCATGCATTACTCGCTGAACAACGCCAGCCAGATAGAAAACCCCAAACTTTGCCCTCACCTTTTTGAGGACACAATCCATCCAGTGCTCTGTTATGCAGCAGAAACGTGGACTGATACTTCAACCACGTCAGAACTGCTGCAAATAGCTCACAGAGCGCTCAAAAACGATGTCTTCTGAGATGTAGTCTGCTCAGGCATCATCTAGGCGGCTTGCACAGCTCAAATATAAAGAATTTGTCTTATCTTCGTGATTCAGAAGAATTCACGTCGACAGCGAAACACAGATGGACCGGAAAAAAATCAAGATGATCAGACGACAGACGGACAAAACGAACTATAGAGTGGACTGCAGTGGCTGCACGCGACCTCAAGGAGCACCACTCTTACATTGGCGAACATGTTTGCAGGAAGAATGAATCAGATGCACTCGCAGGTGCAGATATCTTACAGCTCACGGTACGAAACTCGCAGTAGCTGCCATGTGAAGACTGGCCGTCCAAGTGCCCAAGTAAGCCTCTGCAAATGTTACGCTGTGTGAGCTTCGAAAAATTTTTTACACTTTGTAAGACAAAATAAACTGTTGTTCGGAATCATGATATTGGCGGAAAGTAGAGGAAGTAATTGAAGTTGAATGGGATACTTTGCTCTTGTTTTGTGAAAAAAGCGGGACAAACTTGCACAAAATGGTCCAGAAAATTTTTTTCCAAACTCAATATGATTTGACTGGTATAAACCATACCTCAGTGCCTTCAACGCCTCTGCAGCGTTCCGTAAGGGGCGTCTTGATGAGCCTGCACGAGGTTGCATTCAGTCAGTGCAACTGGCCTGACGTCGTTCATTTTCCTCAAACTCAGAAAATGTCAATATGAAATGCGATGTACGTAGTCAAGTACATTGATGACATTTGCGTAGAGAGAAACCTTAACTGTATACTAAGTTTTCAGAAAGCAGTCCTTGTAGCGCTGTAATAATCAAAAGGATATTAGATTTCGGAAGTTTCGTTTACTTCCGATATTCGCATCGTGATTTGACCTCTAAGAAAAACTGTTTTTCTGATTCTCTCAAGAGATCCAAAAATTGATGGATAGCTAATGTTGTCAATTTTGAAGGTATACTTTTTTTCTCAGAATGGCTTCTTTGATGCGCTCTAACATAAGAATGAAATTAACTTTCACATTCAAGTATTACTCTCTGAGCAAAGGCTTGTCCGCTATATTTTTTGGGAATTGTTCGATTGTCTAAGTCTCGACTATTCTCCTATTGACTTTGTTTTCAAAAACAGCTCCTTGTTGTGCTGTGGTAGTAAGAAGAATATTACGTTCCGCACTTAATCGGTATCCTAGAAAAAGGGTGGGGACTTAGGGCCAATGACGTTAAATTCCAACCATTCGAGTGCGAAACTCAACCTTCTTTTGACTGTTGCAACACTCCAAGCAGTTTTCTCCAAAAGTCAACTACGTCTTTAAGATTTTTCAAATTTGCCTTATCGAACATTTGTTGTTTATAAAAAAGATTTATCCGGTAAGAAATCTTCTAATATGAAACAAAATTTTGTTTAGACTGTTGCAGCTTAAAAAGCAAGCCATTTGATAAAATATACTTATTCATTTAACTTATAATCTAAGCTATTGAATGGATACCGAAAATTCAAAAGAACAGGTGTTTTCTTGAAAAACCAAGGGCTCACGAGCACAATCTTGAAATGCTGTTGCATGGTTTACACAAGTATTTTCAATGATGATGATACTTCTTTGAACCGAAATTCGACCACATAATTCCAACAAATCCGCTGTGAATCACAAAAACTTGATTACGATTGCAGAACATTATCTTTTATTCATCATTGGAAGTTACTATGGAACTATTTTCAAACAACAAGCTTAGTACTGGAATTAAAATTTCTCAAGCTACCGATTGACTATAAAAACATAAAGAAGATAGAAGAAAGTTTTAAGTGGCAGATAAAAATATAATTTTTTGAGTATATATATGGTTTTCTTTTGAAATAAAGAAGGATTTTGGGCAGCATTAGTGTTGATCTTGCTAAAATGATTCATGCAAGTCTTGTCAGCGATACTTCTTCTTGCGATGATCATGTTCCCTCCAAAAGCTTAATTAACCAGTACTTGTACTGGAGGTACTGGAGCACGCATCGCTCATCGTAGCCGTCCGAACGGCGCATCCACCTAAAGGTCATAATTACCCTCGTGGTCCGCAAAAAAGATATACGAGCACTGGCAGTCTGCTATTAAAATTGCAGTATGTAAATATGGCTTTTCAAGAGACGCTCACCATACCCATTAAAAAAGGGCTTCGACATGGAGGCACCATATAACCAATGCTCTTTTCCGCCGCACTGCTGTGGACGATGAAGTTGCTTGCTTGAGACGAAATAGGCATATGGACAGATGGAAAATTCCTACCAAA
Source organism: Parelaphostrongylus tenuis (assembly GCA_019055375.1). Taxonomy (NCBI): domain Eukaryota; kingdom Metazoa; phylum Nematoda; class Chromadorea; order Rhabditida; family Metastrongylidae; genus Parelaphostrongylus; species Parelaphostrongylus tenuis. Next base: position 10,269 of record JAHQIW010007171.1, read on the forward strand.
TTTTCGTTTTGCGGACGACGTGGTCATTTTTCCGAAGAGCACCATTGAAGCCAGACAAGGCTCAATTAACTCAACAATGCGGAAAAAAAGATTGGGCTACGCTCATTACGAGGACACACTTTATGAAGACCCCATGGTGCTAAGAAGAACAAATTGTATTGGACGGTTCTTCTATCACGGAATCCACCTCTCACGTGTCGCTTGGACGTTCAATAAATATGACGAAAAACATGGAAGAGGAACAAGGCAAAAGAAGGAGAGCAACATGAGCCGCCTTGGCTTTCCTGAAGAAGCCAGCAACGAGACAGCGGACCCGAAACGTCGCCCTCACCTTTTTGATTCGACAATCCTCCCAGTGCTCTATTATGCTGCAGAAAAGTGGCCTGATACCTCAACCACGTCAAAACTCCTGCAAGAACTCACAGAGCGCTCAGACGGTTTCTTCCGAGGGCTCTGACAACATGTAGACGGCTTTCGGAGCTCAAATATACAGATTTTGCCTCAACTTCGTGGATCAGAAGAATTTACGTCGATATCAAAACACAGATGGACTGGAGAAAAATCAAGATAATCAGACGGCAGATGGGCAAAACGAATATAGAGTGGGCTGCACGTGGCTACACCCGACTTCAAGGAGGACCACTCATACATTGGGCGAACATGTTTGTAAGAAGAACTAACCAGATGTACTCGCAGGTGCGATATCTTATAGTTCATGGTACGAAACTCGCAATAGCCGCCATGCTCAAATCGCACAACCACGATGGATGACAAACGCGAGAAGAAGAGATGAATGGAACATGTGGTGGGGTCTGCACATCTTGTGAAGACTAGCCATCGAAGTGTCCAAGTAAACCTCTACAAATGCTACGCTGCGAGCATCGAAAAGTTTCTTTTACACTTAGTAAAACACAATAAACTGTTATTCGGAATCATGAAATTGCGGAAAGTAGGAGGTTGTAATTGGAGTTGAATGGGATACTTAATTTTTATGTATGCAAAAACGGAACAAACTTGACAAAAATGGTCTCGAAAATATCTTGCCAATCAATATAATTTGACTAGTATGAACCATACCTAAGTGTTTTTATTTGCCTCCACAGCGTTCCGCAAAAGGAGTGTTGATGAGCCTGTACGAGGTTGTATTCAGCCAGTACAAAACTGCCCTGGCGTTTGTTCATCTTCCTCAAACTCAGAAAATGTCAATATGAAATGCGATGTACGTATCAAGTACATTGATGACATCTGCGTAGAGAGAATCTTGATGGAGAGGTTTACGTTTGCATAGTAAACAAAGCCCTGGTTCAAATACTTACCGTGTTGGTCGTCGTCCAGGGTTGATCTCTTGCTACTAAGCGACCATCCACACCGATTCGGACGCTTCTGTGAGGCGGGGAGAGTGTGCTCGACTGAGATCAACTAATCTCTCAAAGCTATAATATAAGAAGGGTTATCCACGTACGATGACGTGTGTGAAATCTCCCTACAGTACTCGTTTCAACCTGAAAAATCCTCGCGTTGTCCTGTTGCTGTCATGTTGAATCGCTTTACTTTCGGTATTCGGCGGCTCTCGTCTCTGACGCCTTTGCCTACATTTTTCCTGCCTTAGATGTGTGCACTGCCAAAACCTGTTTACCGATTGTCTTTGCAAGAATTTCTCCAGTTGCTCCGTGTTGTTGTGTGTCAACGTGTACAAAGTGTTTTCAAGATACAGCAAGTCAGAGCGTAATGGCCACAAAGTCAACACGTCCGCTGGGATGTTTTCCGTAAATCATTCAAAGCACTTACTCGCCATTGTTTCTCTTCTTCGAACTTCGATCACCTTGGATATTCTATCGAATGATTTTACATAGCGGGGACGAAAAAAACTTTGAAGTCATCTTTAAGATGGAATCGATCTTGTTTTGATCTGTTCTGAACAGTTCGTTTTGATAGTTATAATGAATGTAAGAAGCCCAGGTTTTGGAGTATTAGTGTAAAGTTTATTCTACACTTAATTTACAAAAAAGCAAAAGAAATCTGAAAAGCAAAAAAAGGAAGACTGAATGGAGAAAAATTTTTCTACATGAATGATGAAAATCCTCTCGATTACGCGCGCGACTCGTGTGAAACAAAATGTTATTTCAAATGCCAGCTCTTAGGTGCAGTGGTACACGGACACCTGTTTCATCCTATTGGGTCTCATCGGTGCCACCCCCTCCCCTCTGTTCAGCCGATCTCCTGATGTTAGATAATCCTCTATAAAAGTAATCGACGCTGAGTAATAAGTCACCTCAAGTCAGATGATGGAGTTAGATGACACTGTGGTGACCGGCACTTGAGTACGTAGCTGTTATAATGAATCATACCTCTTCTATCGATCGCTTTTTTATTAGACCCGCTCAAAATGATGTAGTCTGATAACGGTATCCTTTTCAGATTATCCATGATATTCTTATCAGATTACGATGATATCCTTATCGAATATATAATGGTATCCTTGTAATATTATTATAATGTCCTTATCATGATTTTTATCATTTTGAGCGGGTCTATTAAAAAAGCGGTAGATAGAAGAGGTATGCATCCACTGTAACAGCTATGTGCTCGACTGCCGGTCACCACAGTGTCAGCTAGCTCCATCATCTGACTTGGGGCGATTTATTAACCAAGTGCCAGCTACAGAAACTCTTTTTCAAAACCAAAAACATTCTCCGAATTGCCAAAATTTAAGCTGTCACAAAAGTATTAGTACTTCAAGGGAAGAGCTCTGTGCTTTGACACACTAGGTTGAGGAAAAAACTTGCCTGACGCTCGCGGGAAACTCAAAGCTTATGATTAAGTTTAATAAATTCAGTTATCCCTCAAAATAAAAACCATCATTATTCACAAACATCTGCCATGGATCTGTCCGGATCTGCTCAGAATCGCCATTCCTTGAGCTTGCAATCGAGAACCTCCTAACATGCCTTCCTAAACTTGTATGAAATGTCTCGGATCGGAATTCACGTAAGAAATGCTCTATTGAGCGGAAATCAGACTTCATTCGGAAGGTTCGGCATGTGGACTGTAGGCCCGGTGCGCCGAAACTTCCACTTCCTCCATTCTTTCGAACTTTTCCTTACTCTTTGCAGTGGTCTAGCATTGTCTTGCTGAAATAGCGCGCGCTCTTTCGGCGAATCAACGTCGGTTAGTTTTTCTTCGACACATCTAGATCCAGTCCAGCTGCTCGCAGTGAGTTCGGCAGATATGACACCACCATTCGCAACAAACTCGGAAAGCAAGCACCTTCGAAATTCCACCAACAGCAGGTTATGACCTTTTGGCCAGAATGGACTTTTACGAGCAAGTGATGGAGGAGCTTGACCTTTTGGAATACAACGTTGCTCCGTTCACGGTGTGACCAAGTGGACCCACTCCTCATCCAACGTCACAACACGCTTCGATCATTGATCGTTCCGATACTCTGGGAACAAACATAAAATATTGAATGTTTTGCGATTGTCTAAAAAACTCTTTCCTCAGTCTAAAATATTGCACAAAAGAGGTTTTTTGGGGCGAATTTGTTCGTTTCCTGAGTAACGCAGCAGCTCGTTTGGCATACCTGCAGAATATGTTTCTACACTGATGGGCTGTGCTCTGTGAGATCAATGCTTCTGGTCTTCTGAAGATGCTACACCCTCTGATTTGCCCGTCATTGAATTTTAGCACTGATGTTGGATATTATTATGCCTCAGTGACTTCACTTTACATTCTTTGGTTCACGCTTCCTTGTGATATCCTTTACATCAATTGTTTGTCAAATTTTAATAACTTCCCAGATACTCATATAGGTTGAATTGTATTCATATCACCATAATGTATTATGAAAGTGGGCTGATTACAATTTGAAGCTCTGTAAGTTTACAGCATTAATCAATCTCTGAGGCATGCGCCATACATTTGACTTCACTTGCATCGGTTAAGTGAAAGGCACCTCTG
>JAHQIW010007172.1:0-352844 GCA_019055375.1 Parelaphostrongylus tenuis
ATGAATGAATATTTTCTTCTGTTTAGCCGTTCCGAGGTGTTGTTGGTGTTAGTTATTGAATAAGCGAAGCATACAACAATACAGTTAGTACTACAGCTTGAATATACAATATTCGAGGTAGCTAAGGTTTCGGCAAATCACCTTCTTCAGGGCCTGGAAAGATCATAGTGATCCACAATCCAGCAAGCCAAAACCTCCATAACCCCAGCAGAAAGCGTTAGAAATGAATTTTGCATCGGATAGTAAAAGCTTCATTCTGAAGCGCTCAACGTTTTGATGTTCTGATTCTATTAATTATTCATTGAAAACCAGCCGCTTAGGGTCAGCGCAACAGTGGGCTGTGCCTAACTCAGGACGGAAAGATGAGCATGACGTATGATTCGAGGTCACGCGTGATTGCGAGGCACTCCTCTTTTCGGTTCATTTTTGGGCCTTTGTTATGCATCCAAAAGGCTTCAAAGGTTTTACGCGCAGATTTCTTGATACCTGTGCGAGGATCGTGAATTTGACGCCGAGCATTACTCCTGCATGTTTTTGGTCCCTATTGCGTGCGTAGCGGGGTTTTTTGATCAGAGTTGCGTAATCCAATCAGGTGTTCTTTTACACGGAGGAGTAGTGGTCTACTCGTTTCGCCATTGTACTCATCGGCGCATGCCTCGCAAGAGATTAGGTAAATTATACCCAATCTCATACAGTCGCCATCTTTGCAGTTCGGACCAACTGCAGTCACCGGTTTCGCGGAGGCGGTCATATAGTTGGTTGCGGACTAGTTGGCGCTTTAGTGTCTTTGAAGGCATTTCACCTATTGCCACCAAATTATCCAAACCTGCTCTTTTTCGACAGCGTTTATTAGCTGTGCTTACTTCGTTAGAGATAAAAGGCAGGACAAAAGCAATCTTGCTTTCGTCAGACTTATCGCTTGGAAGTATAGAATTTCCTCTAAATATAACCTGAGAAGCTCCTACCGTATCGTAGTCATTAGGGATGGCTAATTTTCGGGCCATGCTTAGAGATTCTATGTCGTGTTCTTTTTCTGTGCATACATTTTCGCTGATCGAAACATATTTTTTGAAAGCGCGTTTTATGTGTGAAGGATGAGATGAAAGGTAATGAACCAAAATGCTTTTGTTGCTTGGTTTTCGCTACAATTTTGTGTTGTAGGAGTTTTCGAACAGGTTGACCTGAACGCTCAAAACTGGGAGCCAATTTGCTTTCGGTTTCTCAAGGGTGAACTTTATGTACTCTGAGTGACTGTTCAGCAACTCGAAGCATTTGTCAAACTCCTCTTGGGTTGAGCAGACGACGAAGCAGTCATCTATATACCTACAGTAGAGTAACGACCGGAGATCGATTATTGGGCTCTCCACTTTAGACGTAAAGCCTATAGCAAGGGTTGGTGCTAGTCGTTGTCCCATTGCCAGCTCTCTCATTTGGGCAAAATAGCTCCCGTACCATCAAAGGATAGAACAGTTTAGGCACTTTTTTAAGAGAGCCGTGACCTGCCGAATGGAGAAGCTATACATGTTTGTGGTCCTTTCGTGCTCCGTTAGAAGCTCGTATATGGCTTGCATTGCGGACTCATTCGACACGTTTGTATAAAGGGCGGTTACGTCGAAAAAATTCCATTACGTACGCGTTGTTGGCGGACGCGTTACGTAGATGGTCTGGGAATTTGGCTGTTGGTGAGATGGGCTGGAATATGCTTTAGTAATGGCCCTAGTATTAGGTTCAAAAATCACGTCATCCTATCCGTTGGTCCACCTACACAGCTGATGATGGGTTTAACATTGAAATCGACAAAAATAAGGTTCCTTCCCTTCTGCCTTTTATCTCTAACGAAGTAAGCACAGCTAATAAACGCTGTCGAAAAAGAGCAGGTTTGGATAATTCGGTGGCAATAGTTGAAATGCCTTCAAAGACACTAAAGCGCCAACTAGTCCGCAACCAACTATATGACCGCCTCCGCGAAACCGGTGACCGTAGTTGGTCCGAACTGCAAAGATGGCGACTGTATGAGATTGGGTATAATTTACCTAATCTCTTGCGAGGCATGCGCCGATGAGTACATTGGCGAAACGAGTAGACCACTACGCCTCCGTGTAAAAGAGCGCCTGATTGGAATACGCAACTCTGATCCAAAAACTCCGCTACGCACGCATAGGGACCAAAAACATGCAGGAGTAATGCTCGGCGTCAAATTCACGATCCTCGCACGGGAGTCAAAAACATCTGCGCGTAAAATTTTAGAAGCCTTCTGGATACATAGCAAAGGCCCAAAAATGAACCGAAAAGAGGAGTGCCTCGTAATCACGCGTGACCTCGAACCATACGTCAGGCTCATCTTTCCGGCCTGTGTTAGGCACAGCCCACTGGTGTACTGACCCTAAGCGGCTGGTCTTCAATGAATAATTGATAGAATCAATGCATCAAAACGTTGAGCATTTCAGAATGAAGCTTCTGCTATCCGATGCAAATTTCATTTCTAACGCTTTCTGCTGGGGTTATGAAGGTTTTGGCTTAGTGGATTGTGGATCACTATGATCTTTCCAAGCTGTGAAGAAGACGACCAGCTGAAACGCTAACCACCTCGAATATTGTGTATTCATACTGCATTAGTGATTGTATTGTTGTATGCTTCGCTAGTATTTAATAAATGACATCAATAAGATCTCGAAACGGCTAATTAGAAGAAAACATTCATTTATTCGGCTACTGCAATTCGTTGATTTTTACGATTTATAATCTGAGCATAACTGAAATCAGAGCAATAAATAGAAGAACTTAAACCAAAATTGAACAGGGTATTCAACAAAATTTTTTTTACCGATCCATCTTCACAGTGTTTTTTTTTCACTGTGAGGATCTCAGCACTTCTAGCATACAATTCGTTATTTCGTCTTCTTCTTGAACATCGTAGGATACTAATCAGGCAGATTTTACAATATGGTGTAGAGCAAGACTAAGGCGTTCGTTGATTGATTGCCAGAGCGTGTTGGAGGAAGGACTCCCACCGAGCATCACTAAACACTCGACCAGCTCTCCTCCTCTCCCATCCTGCTTCGATCTATATATACATATACATATAATATATATATATGTACAAATACAATATATTTGCGTGCATACACACAGAATCTACATATATATGCATGTATATAAATATATAAGACATATTTCAAGCTTTCCGCGAGGTGTGTTATGGCATTCATAAAGTTCTCTAAACGTTTTTCACCCCTTCAGCTCATCAACGGAACAGTACCTTTTGTTTGAGCAAGTCCCTTATAAGGTGCTAAGCTCCCTACATAAAAAGAACTAATAATCATTGCAGTGTTGGGTGATCTTGTCACACTACTTCTAGTGATCATTTATGTCTGCAGTCCGAGTGATTTTTTCACTTTGCGCGCAATGTAACATCTTCGTCGTGGATTCCTATACATTTAGGGGATTCTCCTCTTACAAGGAATTGGCTTTAACGAAAGGTACCGTGCAATTGATGAGGCTGAAAGACCCAAGCACTTGTCCAGCACTTTAGAATGTTATAACAGATTTCATGAAGGACTTGAAATATATTGTCAGATTTCATTGTTTTGAGCGAGGCCTCAGAAAACAGTCGAATATGAAGAGATTCTTGGGGACCCACATTAAGCAATGCCGGATCATTTGAGAAAGCAGTTTCAGTGGAAGTCGTCAGTTGCTTGGACAACGAATAAATGTAGAAAATGTTGGGATACGGATCACGACTTGTGAAAACGTGTAGTTTAAGCATGTACATAGAACCAACGAGTTTTTGTTATCAGTTGATGTGTTATTGTTGTCCTGATAAGCTCACACGATGCACTTAGAATTTCTATTATGGCTAACATAACAAACGTATCTCTATTTTTCAAGCACCATTGATTCATATCGATTCCTTTGAAGAGAAAATTCTCTTCGAAGATACCTTAATCTCTTTGGTAGCATCGAAAACGCTAGATGTGATCGTGGAAAGATGAGCAGACAGTATAATGTCATCCAAAACTGTACATTTATACAATGCGGCTGTTGATGGGACATCTATGCGAAATTACATATGACGAGGGAAGTACTCCCATTTAGGTTCTCCATTGAAATCCAAAAATGTGCAAAGAGTACTCATTCTCTCGAAAATAATTCGTAATGCACGAATACTGAAGAATGACAACCTCTATGGAAAGTTTTAATTATGAAGTAATGTGACGATCAGTTAACTTTGACTGAATAAGAAAATCTCTTTGCTATTTTGCCTTGTGTAGTAACACCTTTCCGACACCAGACCTTCTTCGAAGCAAACGACTGAGTTGTGAATGGTTGGTGGTGAGAATGAAACAATGGAAGATAACATAGTGACTATCAGAGCTATCAGAGGGGTATAAAAAGCGAAAACTAGAGGATGTCTAATAATTCTAAGAGTTCTACCGCTTACGGATGAGTGTTGCTGATCCAGTTGCGCAACCTTCACCGCAGCTGAAGGCCCAGCGGAGACTTCTACCACATCGGGAGACGAATAACCCGCTTGAAGGGCTAAAGCAAGCACACGTGAGTCACTTTTTTGAAAGAATATTACGGAAATAAACACTGAAGAGCGTTTAGAGCGACTTGGTAAAGTGGTGTTACCAACCACACGGTTCTCTTGCGGATGAGCAATTGAAAAAGCTCGACGAAGCTTCGGTGAAGAGAGAACACGTAAGAATAGCAGCATTTAGACTCCAGCATTTTCTTTACTAAGTGCACTTCAGGTTGCCTATGGTTTCATTGCACTTTTGAGCCTCTATTTGTTGGCCGGCCAGCAGCGTTTTTCTTTCTAATCTGATCACATTCACCTATCCCGCCTGTGTTACCGTTGAGGTTTGTTGGAAGTTTTCTGCATTACAACGTTGGATATTTTGCGTAGTTCACAGCGGCATCAATCGAATGGTAAGATAACCGTGTTAGAATACTGATGCACGCTTGACATAGATCCTTCATATTACTGCGTCAGGTGGTTCGCACGAAAAACTCGGCCGAAGCTTTGAATTTACTACTCTACTGGATTCCGTTTGGATTCGCTGCTCTTCTCGATTCAACCTTTGTCAGTGATATCCCAACATACTTCTTTCTGAAGGTACTTCATTTCGCTCTTATCACGCTATCATTCTTTCGTTCTGTGTACTTTATCTCGCTCTTACCAAGCTATCACTTTTCCATATCTATCACGAATACTGAATATTTGAGAGACTGTAATGGGTTACATGTTTCAGACTTGTGCACTTACATTCCTCTTCCTACCACAAACCCAAGGTGCAAAGTTGATCTATTTCAATGTCATCGAGCCGCTTGCGAAATTTGTCGATGACTTGATGAAGAAGTACAGAAGTTAGGCTGCGAGTTACAATAAATGTCCGGTAAAGTGCTTCTGTTACAAAGTCATGAGATGGCAATGGATCTCTATTCGAGAACGCTAGAGAATTACGTTTACGCACAGAAAATACATCAAAGTGAGGGGGAAAATTCGTGTCAACGCGTCAGGTCTTCGGAATAAGAACTACTTTTTACTGAATTATTACTAACCAGAATGGGTAGAAATAAGCAACGCGTACGAGTTGATGTCAAAAAGTACTTCAGTACAACAAAAGCTGTTCTCAGATTCGAATTCCATGTTGAAAAACCGTTCTGGCCAACGAGTGGATTCTTATTTGTGGAAGTTTGGATATTCTGACCGACGACTGGATTCTTGTTTGTGGAAGTTCAGCTCTTGTAAATTTCACATCTGAGAAATCAATTTTTCCGATAGATATAAACGTCACTAAAGAGATTTGCTTGAAAATCATTTCACTTGTTAACGTTAACTTGGAGCAATGAAGTTGAAGATGCTTTACTTTGTCACTGAGACATTCCATATCGATCTCCATCGATTGATAGTGAGATTTACTCAATGAAATACGTTAAAATTGAGCCTGTGTTGTGCAATCTGCGTGAAAATAACGAGACACTTCTGTGCATGCATGCGCCTATTGCAAGTCAGCCTTCTCGGTCAACAAACACAGTCACACTATCATTGGTACACTTAATGATGTCATAATGAAGGTAGGAGGTGTCCGGAACGACATCTATAGAAGTCATAATCTGTCCGGTGACTAATTTTAGTACGTCTGACGATTTCTCTATGTAAGGGGGGTCTCCCCGGTAGGGACTGGCACTGGCGAAAGACACTGGAGCAACTGACGAGACTGCAAGGTTGAAACACCTGTCTGCACTGCTTAGATGCTATATCAGACCTCATGAAAGTCTTCAAATATGCTGTCAGGATGCATCAATTTTGAGCGAATTCTTAGAAAAACAGTTAAACATAAACGTACTGATTATGAAAAAAATACGTCTTGAGCAATCGGCTGTTAATCACTGCAATGCCCGGTGATGATATCACTGCCCATGCAATGATATGTTATGTTTGGTGGTGTCAATTTTCACTTTGCACGTATTGTAGCATGTTCTCTGACGATTACTCCATTTAAGAAAGTTCTTCTCTCGAAAGGGATTCACAACGAAAGTCACTGTGCAGCAACTGGAGAGGCTGCAAGGCCGAAATACGCGTATTGTTTTGTGTTAGTGCCATAAAAGACCCCATGAAAGCCCTAAAATATGCTATTGGGGTGTATTGATTTTGAGCGAGGGCTTGGAAAGAAAGTCGAATATGAAAGGAAATTATTTAGTGCAGTTTCTTCTAAACTCTTTGTAGCCACGATAGCGGGCGTCTTCCATAAGAAGCTATCTTATCAGCAATCTCCACTTGATTCCTCATTTCGGCGAGAAATTATTAGGTTGGAAAGAAAATTCCCATGGCTTGGATGGGAATGTCGTTTTTTTAGCATGAATCGTGTGTGATGTTCATATTATTTTGGAGGTCTGCTTCTTGCGCATCTATTGATAAATAATTTGTCTATATCTGCTGCAGAATGGAATTGTCCACGGAACAAAAGCGAAAAAATCGAAAGTGCGCTTTGTTTCAGCAAGACAATACAAAACCACACACAGCCAAAAAACCAAGGCAAAGTCTGAGAACTGGACGGAGTTGAGATTCTACCGCATCCACCCTATAGTCCGGACGTAGCTCCATCTGATTACGCCTTTTTCGACCAATGCAACACTTTTGGAGAGTTGCCGATTTGAATCTTTCGATGAAGTTGAAAAAGCATGTTAAGAGTTCTTTGATTTAAAGCCAAAGGAGTGGTACTTCCAATCAGATCCGAAACCTGGTGGACCGATGGCAAAAAGTGGTGGATTTAGATGGCCTGTATTTGAAGAATAGTTGTTGTCTTTTGTTGTCTGAATATATGCATAAATTTTGGATGTTTTATCAAACGATGGAAACTTTCTGTCCAATCTAGTAGTATGGTTGAAGAAAGGATGCAACCCAGAGAGCGTGGTAAATGATGTGACGCAGGAATGCCCGTAAAGTGGAAACACATGCACTGTGACAATATTTTTTATAAGCATATCGTTATTTTCATTTTCCAAGAGCTATGACGACTTAGGCGCATTGTGTGAAATGAAAGGATATCAAAACCACAAGGTAAACCTTGTAATATCTGCGGCACAACTTATACACATTTGAGGGTAACATTAATGTGATTGCACGAAATATGATTGCTTTCTTTGGCAAAAAAAGTTCTTCATTTATCAAAATATGTGATGTAAAGAAGAACATATGGCACAACACATACAGGATAAGAGAGGCGTAATTTTTTTCTTCAAATTGCACAAAACCTATCTATAGGATGCTACTCAGAAGGAAGTAGATTACCGATACACAAACCTCGTGAAGTGGCCAATGTGACATTCATCGATGTCACAGTGAACGAACGAATTACTAGGCATCGCCCAACACGCTTTGTAAATCCGTGATTCGACGTCCATCGCAACAGTGCTAGAAGTGACGCATTATGGTTAGATATCCCTGCGTAGTGATTTCGATATGAAAATAAGTTTTCAAGAAATTTCTCCTACCCAACTTCGAAGCTAGGTCATTCATCATGTTAACTTCACGGCCCACTAGAAGTAAGTGGAGCATTCGGAGATGTTCATTCCGCTGGATCGATTTTCAGGCATTGTCGAAGCCGGTGAACATTTATTCCGTCTGGTCGATGCTTGGTGTTATAAGGGCGACATCATCGATTGAGTCAAGGTGGTGCAATCATCGACCGTTGAATTTTACTCCTATGTTGTCGTGTTCGAATGTTGGCATGACGTTTTGATTAGTGGCAGTGAATAATTTTGGCAAGGATGTATCGCCTTGGTGAACTTCTCTTCTTACCTCAATGGTAAGATTGCGATAGAAAAGGTCATATTCCAGTTGTGAATTCTTTGTAAAACTCACTAAGTCATACCTTTACAATTGATTGTTTTTACAGACCTTGTTCAAAACATCATATAATCTGTTGACATACCTTGAGTTTTTATGAGGTCTAATATGGCACTTATACAGTTCTGGACACGTGTTTCGGACTTCATCAGTAGCACGGTGCCTTTCAGCTTCAGCCAATCCCTTGCACTGATATACACCCTCTGCACATAAAAGAATTGACGCCAAATGATTTCAAAGAACCTCAAGACAGACCTCATGTAAGTCTCAAGATATACTATTAAATCATATGCGCACGAAATCATTATGTCGAGTAGGAAGGTCCCAGCCGTTCGAAGTCTCAATGACTGCTTCTGTTTCCATTGAATCGAAGGACCTTTTGAGTCATTGAATATTAGACAGAGCATCCCTTTTACACCCGTGAAATTTCAGTGAGCCTTGTGATCGTGTGGATGTGGTCTATAGTACTTTTTTTTCGAAACCCTGCTTGTTATCATGATTACCCTTCGTTCTGTGTTCTGTCAATCCTGTTTAGGATGACTCGAGTGAAGAGTTTATAGACAACGGACACGAAGTCGTATGGGCGATAATCGCTTATGTCGTGAGGGTTTTTCTACATGAACAGAATATTTGTCTTGGTTGTTTTATTGGCTGAGGACCTTGCATTTTGACAGGTAACGAGTGGAATGCCAAGGTAGTGTGCTAATGAGAACTGGCGGAGTTGTTCAAATGTTAGTCTTATACTTTCTAGATCAAGTGTTGTTCTATTGCTTACCGGCGAAATGGCGTGCCGGATTTCGAAAAAGAGAACTAGTGAAACGACAAAATCGTCCCCTTCGATTTCATATGACGTTAAGTGGACCTGTCTATTGCAGAGATCCTAGTAGTTATTGTAGGAGATTTTCTCCATTGCCCTTCTGGAAGGTATAAGTGATCCGATAGGGCATCGGAGTGCAGTCATTTTAATCTTATAAATGGCAAAGCTTAGTGGGCTTCACGAATGCTCTTCCCAGCTTCTGCAGCTTCGGCAATAACTGCTACTTTTCTTCTTTGAGATCTTTTGAGATCTTCCTTTATCTCTTCTCTACAGCATTTCGCAAGTTTGGGTGCGAGGTTCCGGTTGCCTTTACGAAAAAATCACATTTGATCCGCATATCACTCACTAAATAGATCCTTTCTGTATTTCAATCCTATTCCTTTTTATTTGGCAAAAAAAACCCAACAAAAATAACATATTGAAAACATTATTCAATCAACTGCAGAACTGCGTTCAAAATAATACATCTGTCCTCAAGGACGACAACGATCATATTGAGCGGACGCGTTTAAAGCAACAGTGATCAGGTGTGTTTGCAGTTGACGCCGCTTTGCAAACCACGATATAGACTTGCACCAGCCGCCATGTTCGAATCAAACCAAAACCATGGGCTAGGTTCGCGATAAAGAGACGAAAGGAATTCGTGTTTGGGATCCACACAACTTGTGAAGATGAACCATCTAAGTATCCAAGTAATTCAATCAATAAAAAAGACATGAACATATAAGTATTAACAAAGACACTTCAAATCTGCTCTCACACGACTCAACACTATCTACATTCTGCGCAATAATTCGAATTTGTTACTACAAATTTGAGCGAATACAAACGACTATAACTAGAAAATTTATCTTTATTATAACTATCACAGTTGGCAACACTAGGCATTCAATAAGTGTCGATAATACTAATGTACCCAATAATGTGAAGTGCTGTGCTTGCGTTGGCTGGGAATCAAACCCAGATATCACAATACAAGTGGGTTCAATGCCGATAGCAGCTGCCCCCCAAACCGTCGACGGTTGGCTGTTGACAGATAACGTTGTAGCGTAAAAAGAGTGTTCTGCAAAACGAGCGTCGGTGGTGCAACGGTTAGCATACGCTCCCGGAAAAAGTGCGATCTGGGTTCGAATCCCGGGTGACGCAAATGTTTCTTGCACAGCACTTCACATTATTGGCTATATTGTAACATCATACCACCGCAAGTGGCCGGTTAAGTAAAATGAATTCTTAATACCAAAGTATTCTGCAGGTTAAAAACTTCAAAGATTTGTGTAAGAGAGCTAGATTCTTTATTCTACGGGTTTATATTTTTGCACATTGAATGAATTTGATAACCATCAGTAGTGATAATTTAACCAATTTTGAACATGCGTCGTTTGAGTCACCAAAACTTATCTCTCTGCGGTCTCTGCGGCTACGCACAGTGCGTATCAGCCGATTCGCTTGTTAAATGCATTCTACACGCCATTCAGGTTCTTTTCCGTTATTCAGAAACAAATAAAGAAACGACCCCTTTCGCTGGACACGAACTTTCCATACGATTGTTGGTAGTCAACCGAAAGCTTAAATCTCTGGCAATGCGCTAACTGCTTCTTTTTTGAGAAGATTTAGTGTTGAAGCATTCTAAATCAAAATTTGTTTTATAGCGGCCACGCGGTGTAGAAGAAATTTAGTAATATTAGAACCATGCGGTCCAACTGAAGTTTCTTTCAAAGTGGAGAAAAAATCCCAAATTAAATATGAATGTGTAGATTCTACGGCCAGCCCTTCCCCAGCACCCATTCTAGCCGACCGACAATGCGTTGCGTATGTGAAACTTAATCATATTTCCTTTGCTACAGTGGAGTGAAGCGGTCTTTTTAGAAAATAAGTACAGCTTTGATATTTTCGAAACTCATGATATCGAATAGCTTCTCATAATTTGAAAAAAGAGTTTTGTTTTGCGAGACATGTGCGTGTGCACACAAATCTTTTCAAGAAAAATTTGTATCCAGAGATCCAAGCGTTCGAATGATTGCTTGAAGTGCAATGAAAAGTCTTTGTCTAAATAAAGGGGTCGTTTCTTCACTTGTTCGAGGATAACGGAAAATAACGCTATTCACATTATCCTTTCGTGCATATCGAAAATCTTCAATGAGGCTCAATCAGTTGACAAACATAGTTCCGATAGGGTTTACCTGCAACATGGATCACATTCAAACCCTGTCACGAATCATTGAAGTCTGTTGAAAATACCATCTGCGTTCTGTCCTAACTTTCATTGACTATAAGCGAGCAATTGACAGCATTGAAGCGAATGTAGTTCCAAAAAAGGAAATCAGACAAGGCTACACTATATAACCGAAGCTGTTCATCCACGCATTGTAGTGAATAATAAAGTCGTTTTATTAGCACGAGAGGGGCATAGGTGTTGACAAAAAATCCCTATGAAACCATGGTCTCGCGAATGGCCTCATTATCATTGCGAGAAATTCCAAAATCCTTGGTTCCAGTCAGTTTTGCAGTATCTTGTGTTGCGAACAATGTTCACTTTTTACCCTGTAAAAATTAAAGCGGTGCAAATGGTGAAATTTAAAGTTGTCTGCGGTTTCAAAGTTACCTGTTGGAAAATTCCTGAAAGTTCCAGCCTAACTTGCTGGGAAACAGGTTTTCAAAATGTAAAGCGAATGTTAGTCTCTAACATGCTGCTAATTTTTGTCAAAACGTTTATCGATAAGCCCAAAATGAGCACGTTCATGCCGATTAAAGTCGCATCTGATTTACACAACTTTTTCTATGGCAATGTGAGATAAAACAGCCACTTCATTTGCAAATCAAGTATAGGATTATTGAACAGGTAGGAAAAACATTCTCATGAAGACAAATTCAGATAAACAAAACAAGTGGGCATGGAATAAACGGCAGGAAAGCTGTATAACACGGATTCAGTCATGCATGATATGAGCGTCTTCAAAGTCGAACACATAGCTGATCAAATTCAAACGAAAGTGTGGCAAAATATGGAAAGCACAGTGCGCTATAACAGGCAGTTCAATGAGAAACGGCTCTACGTTTAGTGACTTGGTTCAAAGAGACAGATAGTAATAGCCGCTTAGGGCATCAAGATGATGTCGAGTGCGACGAACTTTCCTTTGTGACTCGGCTTGCGGCTCTTCACAAAGTCCTGAGAAGAAAAGAAGTTACGCAAAAAAATTCAAGTTCGTTAGTAGGTAGCGTTTTCCAAAGGAACAGTGGTAGTTGATCTGTTGATTGACGTAGTGATGTAATGATATGGAGCAAGTACATCGTGAAATCATTTGAATTTCCAGGTTCCTGTAGTATCAGCATGATCGTCATTGCTGTTACTTCTTTCGTGATTTATTCATCTAATCTAGTCATAAGAAAGTCAATAAGAGACACGTGGAACGAAGTGGTTCAAAGAGAACCCGCAAGAGATCATCCTAGAGCAAGCCAGTAAGAGGCTTCTCTAGAAAGATGACAAAGATAACAAGGCTTTGAACATTCTTAAGAAGTATATTGAATGTTTATTGCAAGGTTAATAAACCGTCGATGCTATGAGCAAGAATTATTCGTATTGTCCTTCATTTCGGCTGTTTTCTAAAACCTCGCTTCTTAGACTTTTGATATGCTCAGGAAAGCTGGTTAGCTGTTTTTGGAGTTTTTTTCTAAATGTCAATGGCATACGTACGTTTCGACAGTCTCTCTCGCCTCGTCAGGGTCACACGCCCCACTAGCCACTCTTCATACAAAGGAAGGTGCAGAATGACAAGACCGAGCAAAGTAAGATCTTCTTGGGATTTTCTTATATTCAATAACATATGGGTATCATATAGGATATAGACAATCAAAATAAAGGATAATGTCTCATAAATGGCAGTCATATGTCTCGACTGTAAAAAGACCCAGGCAAGATTTCACGTTGTCAGGTATTAACATTTTCCGCCTTACCTATCCTGTGTGAAGCGTGTCTAGTAGGGCGTGTGACACTAAAGAGAGGGAGTGGAATCGAATGCATGCTGCATCGTCGAAAGATTCATAGCATTAGAATAAAGTTCGAAAGAATTTTGAACCTTACAGTTATTGGTACACCAGTGGCTTAGATACGCCTCGGCGGTCTCGCCCGCCTCATTAGAGCCACATGTCCCACGACTCACCACTACTAACAGTAACGCGGCCGAAGATGTATTAGTCCAGAAGAAGTGAGATATCACTTGCTGCAAGTCTAGACTGATTTTCAGGCGATGGCTTGCGCGGCCGCTGCAAGGCATGTAACGCTATATTTTGATCTACCGTTGTTTAAACCTCGCTTCAAAGTTCAATCAATATAGTCTGAATTAGATTAAAAAGGTAATAGTTCATCAACATCAGTCGCTTCATTTTTCTTGTATTGTAACAATCACCAGCTAGGATAGATGGGTATAAAGTAGGATGAGAGATGTATTGATGATGTATAGAATGAACGAAAGAAATTCACAAAAACATCGACATACTCTTTTCAGCTTCATCTAGAAGTGAAGTGATTTCAGCAACTAGGCTTGGTACCATTGACCGATTCTCGCAAAGTATCAACGCTATCCGTTCGACAATTGTAAGCAACGACAAGTCCGTAACTGAAAGAGATCTCCGAGCCATACGGAATAGATCTCTGTAGATATCAATCGCTCGCTGATACAATTTTCTTTGCTCTTTTCCATAGGCTGAATAATACAATGCTTTCAAAATGTGTTAGGTTCAGCAATTCAAATTATTCGTCATAGAAAAAAAACATCGGAAATGATAATGTGAGAAGTGTTAGGAAAAAATGCCAGACTAATCACATGTTCAACTCCTTATGGGCTTACTCTTATGATTTGCTCATTATTATACATTTTTTGACCACCGAGCTAATTGGTATTTACTTAAACCAGAAAGAATGCTATCTGTGCACATGCACACTGAGAAATTTCCCGTGTGAGGTCGAACTAACTCAGCCTCCAAACAATTCTCGTACAGAAGCGTCAGAGTATCCTCAATTTTTGAGCGTCTTCTATTAAATAAATTAGGTCTCTACGGTGAAGAAATTTAACATTCCCTGGTACAGTTCACTCTATGCAGCTCTTATTGATTCCATTTGGATTTTGCAAAACTCAAATGGAACAAAGGAGAACAGACGAATAGCGATAATGATCCCCATTCATTGAGAAATGGATCAAAGTTCTTGAGATTCAGTTCAGCACTTCTCCTGATCCTGTCGACTTGTCGTCCTTCCACTTACATGAAATTGGCAAAAGACTTGTCTGAGACAAGCATACTCTGCCTAATTTAAATGTCAACGATCTACCAAGACTACCCCAGGATTTTATAGAATCGACTGAAGCAGTATTCAACCACATGCGTGTCGAAGGCTTACAAATTTTCTAGTAGCACATGACTCACTCAGAGAAAGAGTTTGGACACCTCTTAGGCTGGTGAACGGAAGAAAATAAATTGATTACAAAAGTGCTAGAATCTGAGAGCTTTATATATGCAATGTCTGAACATGTAACAAAATTTTGAATTTATACCTGGTTTAGTTCTGGCATGGAAAAGATACGCATCAGCGAGTAAAATTTGATGTGCGAGAACAGCATTTTTGGCCGGTCGTGCTGACTCCAGAATGTCCTATACTCACTAATAATGACTTCAGTATAACTTGTTAACATGAAGTGTCTCCTGAACTTACTTCATATGCCTTGTAATAGTAATCGAGTCGTCTACGTAAGTGTTGAATATTCTGTTCGATTTCAATTTGAGGATGACATGATAATGAAACCAATTCGTCTTCGTCTTCCGACACTCGTGCGCAATGAAGTTTCTTCAGGTAGAGCAATTCACCGCGATCTAAAGAATCTTCACCGATAATGGCAAGAAATCTCGGCACTTTTCCGTGATCTCCACTCAGTTTGAGCCTTTTGGTTGGACCGTATTTTTCGCTTTTCTTCAAAGTGCAAGTGGTCATTTGATAGCTCAAATCAAGTGAACTTGAATGGTAAATTTTATTTTTGAAATAATTTGTTTTTGGCGCTCTATCAGTGGAAATAAAATTTTGTTTCACATTCACGAATTTCTCGCCAGATAAAAACTTTTATGATCAGATTTTGATCATTAGATAGAAAAATCTTAACGATTCAAAGATATATTTGATTTTTGGAATGGACTTCTTAGAGCGGTGTAACGCTCAAAAGAAGATTGGGTTTCACACACTCGGATCATTCTGTTTTCCGCACTACTTTTGAGTAAAGGCAATTTCTATTTTCTATGGAACGCTACGCAACAATGCTTAGAAGAAGCATTTTTTGAGACATAATGTCTCACAAGATCGAAAAAGTAAATAAATAACGTGAAATTTTCTGGTCACAAGGTAGGTATAAATTTATTTCAAACACAGGCTCCGATATTTTCAGGGACGCGGATAGATATTTTTAGTCCTACAAACTATACTTCAGTAACTTCATTGGTAATTCTGATTCACTTGTCTTTTAGAAGACGAAAGAATATTTCTCACGAAGCCTAGATGTAGCTTAGGTTTATTCTTAGTTGTATACTTGCATAGAAATGACCGAGAAAGTTCCACTCTAACAAACATAACCATTTTTGTGTAAAGCCTATGACTCGATATTGCTTGATCAAGCCTGAATTCAGTGAGATTTCGTTCTACTAGGTCGATAAGAAAGTAACTGCACTTTATGCATTGTTAAAATTTGCCGTTAATATTGGAACATATCAAAAAACCGATATTAACGTCAAATCTGAAATCTGAAATTGTAATTGTGTTTGCACCAACCTATACCATAAGTCACCTACTTAGCAGTTCTCCTCGCTCAACTTTTCTTTTGAGAACCGCTTCTTCATTCCAAAAGGCATAACAATCATCCGAACTTATTAGGTGTACATCACAGCATTCATCGTTGTTCTCAATGTCCCGAGATATACGTTGACATCTGAAAAGTTATGCCGTACTATGATGGAACCCAAACAGACTTGGAGCACCCACTGATTTTAATAAGATGAAACTCAGGATCCACGCTGCTTTTTATTAGCTAGAGCTATGGCCGTACACGACTTTAATAGAATTGTGAAATGTTGTGTTGTGGCATACTGCGTGATATTACTTTCCGGTTATATAGAATTTCGAAACGGTTTATATCATTTCTCATCAATTATTTTTGGAGATCAAGACTGGACGGTAACTGAAAATTTTCCGGTTTAGCGAATACACTATGCAAAGTGGAGCTCCAGAGGCAGATTCTAAAATTGCTGGACTATAAGTTGCTGATTATTTCGCACTATACCTTTCGTTTGAAGAGTTTTTGAGGCCACGCTCAGAATCATATATTTTGATGACGAATTCTGAGCCTTTTATGAGGTCTGTTATGTCAGTTAGATAGTGCAGGACACGTGTTTCGGTTTTACAGCCTTGTGATTGCGATGCAGTCAGTTCCGCGGAGAGATTTCCCCTGCTAAGAAAAACTGACGTCGAAATACTTACACTATAGGTATGACAATCATACTTTACCAGCCACGAGCAATCGAATGCACAACATTACCCGTTCGGGAACGATCTTTTGTCGACGCGTGTAAGTATCTCGGCGTCAGTTCCTCTTAATAGGTGATATCTCCCGATGAACTGACTGAACCGAAAGGCACAACACGACTGACAAGGCTGCAAGGCCGAAACACGTGTCTTAAATTGTTTAAGTGCCATAACACATCTCAAGAAAGGCTCAAATTACGTTATTGGATTATACTTCACAATTCCTTCCAAATGAAGCTGTATAACTTCTTAAGGGATTGAAGTAGACTATAACAAAGTTGAAGCTATTTCAACCCATGTGGTAGCATTTTTCTCATGAAGTGCACGGCTCTTGTCAAAGTTCGACCTCCATTTATTCGTTCGGAGAAGTCTACTCTGATGCAGTGAGGATTTTCTGCGATAAATCAATTTTTAATCACAAGGAATAACATTTACTACGGAGGGGGGGGGGGGGGGGAGGGGAGGTGGGAGACCTTGTAAAGCCTTTTAAAGTCGGAATAGCAATGCGAATTGTTGGTAAATTTATCGATTTGAGAGCTGTTGTATATTAAGGCGCATCACCTGTTCTAAATAGATTTAAGTTCAGACATGCGATGAATATGTCGCCGCCTCAACTTTGCAATCAAAGATACTGACGCCACGAAATAACATCTTTCTCGATCAGAAAAGTCGAAAAATTCCAAGACTACAGGAAAATTCGTCGTCTCACTTTGAGTATCTCTAATACGCCGTAAGAAAGCTGGAACGGGTTGACATGGTAGTGAAAAATGATGGCTTTCTAGTAGGATCATGATCTCCGTTTTGCTGATAATATTGGTCTAAGAATAACAATCAAAAGTGAGTCAAACTAAAATGCCAACCAATTTTGATAGCGCTTGCAAACAGACTGACGTTCTAGTGAATTCAAGAGGAACGATGAGAAATAAATTTGTTTCTATCTAAGTTCAATGGCACAAGTATTTTCTAATGCTTCCGCGATATAATATGTCTCGGTTGAGAAGTGATATGAAATTAAGCTTCATTTATAACCACTTATAATTATTCATCCTGACATTTTGGAAAGGTGAATGTTAGATAAACGATGGAAAGCGAAGCGCTCAGCTCTTCTGAATCCATAATTTCTTGAAATTCATTTGTAATGGATCGGAAGAAGTCTACAAGAACACTGTCAACTTGGTGTTGTACTGCAAAAGTAATCATGAGTCAAAGGTTTAATTGAAGAGCAGTTCAGATAATTTATGATACCTGCAAATATTGCTTGGCTGATCGTAAGAAATAAGCGAAATTGGCATTCGAAGAGTTTTGTGTGGTCCTGACCATGACGAAGCATTTGTATTTGTTAGGTCACCACCGTCATTATGTTCGCTCACGTTCGATCGCCCGCGTGAAAATTCAGATCTTAAGTTTTGCAAAATTTAATGTGAGAAGTTTTAGATAGTCAGCATTGTTTGGATCCTATAGTTAGCCGGTCAGATCTATACCAGTGCCTGACGTTTTTCAACGCGCAAAATCAGTACTTGCTCGCGGTAATCACTGAAGTACTTTCGAACTCGAAAGTCATTCATAGAATTATGAAAGATGAAATACTTGCTTTGTAAACATTGTAGAGTTGACCAAAGGCATAACCAGCCTTGACAATTATTTATGGTGGCATAACAGAAAGTGTTGTGATCCTCTCATTTGGTCTGATCATAATTTTTAACCCAGGAGGCATAGAAGGCTTGGTTTGCACGGGCTGAAGGACCGAACTGCCATAGGTGCATTTCAGAAAGCCTCTTATCACTCAGTTACACCTTTTCCGCAGTTTCACCTCTCATGATCTCTTGGAACAATCATATAAATTGGTTACTTGGCCTAAAACGGATCATAAGTATTCTATGCAATACTACAGCCAAAATTAAGGATCATTTCCGTTATTCTCACCATGTTTCAGCCCCCTAAAAAAAAGAGTTGCCGCCTTTTTTCAAAGTTCAGTACTTATTTTGTAGCTCAAATCTCAAGAATTCCAACGTGCAACTTTATTTTTGAAATAATCCTCATATTGCGTTATAACAGTGGAGATAGGAATATGTTTCACACTTGGTAATTTTCCGCTTGACAAAGCTTTTCACTTACATTTCAAATAATAGCTTGATAGCTTGGGTTTCGCCGATTTTATTATTGCATTTTATTTGAATAAGTATTTCTTAGTGCGCTGTGGCAGCCAAAATAAGACTGGGATTCGTACTCGGAGCGCTGTCATCGCGCAGCGCCACTCACATGTGGCGTGCGATGTTTTCAAATTCAGAAGTTTATACTTCTGCTATGGCTCAAAATATGTCATATCCTTATCAGATTAAATCATTTTGAGCGGGTCTGTAAAAAAGCAGTCGATAGCAGAAGTATAGTTCATTTTAAAAGCCGTAAGCTCGACTGCCGGTCACCACAAAGTCAGGTAATACCATCCTACTTTGGGTGCTTAATTTTACTAGGCGTCGGTTCCTTTAGAGGATTATTTCACCTCAAGGATCGACGGAACCGAGGGAGGGTGCTACCGATGAGTCCCAATAGGACGAAATAGGTGCCTATATAGCACTAGACCTATGGCTCAAAATATGTCATATCCTTATCAGAAGTTTATGTATGTCCAAAAGAAGACAAATGAAAAACCGATTCCTTTCGGTAGGCAAGGACCCTTTTTTATGAGCGTTAGTAATCATTGGCAAGCTAAAATCTCTGACTAGAGCCGCACGTAGCCGTTTTTTACAAATAACTTGTATAACGTTGTAAAATTTGAAATGAAATTATAATTTACATCGGCAGCGCAATTCTACCGTTACCTCTATGGAAGCACGAAAGGTATATGCAGGTGCAGGAAAAATCTTGTGGTATAAGAGTTGATCGTTTGATCTGGTTTCGTTCAGAGCGGAGAAAAAATTCCCAATTGAATAACAAAAACCGCACTTCACAGTTATCCGTTGGCACCATCGATCGATGGTCGTGGTAACACTCTTACTACCCCCCCCCCCCCCCCCAATCCCTCACCTCAGTCCGTGAATTGGCAAAGAACACATGCCCGACTATTTAAACTAATAATATTTTCTCTTCAACACTGCAGAGAAATTGTCTTTTGAGAAAATAAGCACAACGTTGGAATCGTTAAATCTTACGCTATCGAATGATTAACGCAGATGTTTTCTTACTTTTTCAGCGCGCTCAAAAATCTTTCCCAAAAGAAAGCACATTATCATATTTCTAGAGACCTGCGCAATCGACAGATTACTAGTGAACTAGGGAAAAATTTTGTCCAGCGAAATATAAGCGAAGAAATCAGTTAGTGCGTGTGGATCACAATCTTATTCTGAATGCTGTAGCGTTATAGAAGCGCCTTTATAAAAGCGACCACTTACGGCTCTAGCCAAAGGTCTAAGCTTTTGAATGGTTAGATAACATACTTATGAAAAGTTCATGCTCTTGAGAGGGAGCGATTTTTATTTCTTGCCATCTGACAAATAAGAGCCAATTAAGGTAATTTAGGCTTGGGTATAAGCTATATCAGACCTTATAAAAGGCTCAAATATGTTACTAGATTACCAAATTATTATTGTTCTAATCGAGGTCTATGAACAGAGTCGAATGACAAGGTATAATT
Organism: Parelaphostrongylus tenuis; assembly: GCA_019055375.1. NCBI lineage: Eukaryota > Metazoa > Nematoda > Chromadorea > Rhabditida > Metastrongylidae > Parelaphostrongylus > Parelaphostrongylus tenuis. Next base: position 20,360 of record JAHQIW010007172.1, read on the forward strand.
CATCCTACCAGCATGAGCGCTTGTATATTACTCACTGCAATGTCGGAGGATTTACCACTCGGCATGCGGTGATTCGACTAATTCGACGAGGGTATATAAGCAGGGGCTATATGCCCTGAAAGGGACCGGCTAAGTTGTGAGGCATCGTGTTGATGAGGAACCTGTAATGGCGAAACACGTACCTCAAAAGGTTCAAGAAAGTGTTAGATTATCAGATTGTTATTGTTTTGAACGAAGTCTATATATATAATCGCAAGTAATGATATTAAATACAGAGTTCTTTGTCCGCTTTGAACAAGCTCTAAATAGAAGGCTAGAGCCCACAGAAAGACAGAACAAAAATTCTGTGTAGTTAGCCCGAGAATCATCCAAATTTATGCTATCAAATAACCGTTATGTTGTAAAAGCGTGGTGGCTTGATGCCAATGTTCATAAAGCAGCGGAATATGCGCACTGAGTGCAGAACTCAATTTTTTGGCTGCTACACTCATTTAGAAGTTGTGCTCTGAAACGAAGTAATCATTGAGATCGTCCAGAGTTAAGCCATCGATAGATTGCTAAGAGTCTATGGAAAATGCTGTGTTCAATAAAAAATATTTGAATTCGAAAATTAATTTTATTCCCACTGTCACAGCGCAGTGGGAAGTGATTTCGAAGATAAAACACACGTTTCAAATTTTCGAGACGTAAGGTATCGAATAACAACTGCAACTTCAGAAAAAACGGAAAACTCGCTATTTTCAAGGCTTTGAAACAGGGCGGGATAATGGGATAGTATCAAAACTAATTTTAGGTACCATGAGCGAGCAAGCCATATTTGAGATGTAAAGCAGATATTCAGATAATTTAGGTGAATAAAAATATTATGATGAACCTGGCTATAGAGATGGACGACGGCGAGATGACCTCTTCGTATGAGTTGATGGAAGGACGATCATCTCGGTGTTGATGAACAGAAGTACTAACGTGATTGCGAAATTGAACATAAACTACCTAAAATTGTAGTAAAAGATGTTATGGAATCTTTTGTAAGAAAGAAACCGAAAAGTGATTTGAACGTATAGTATCGTACTAATTTTTCAATATAAAGAGCATGCACAAGGTTTGCATCTTTCAAAAGCGGTGGCTAACGACTCAGCGATTTCAACTTTCTCAGAAGAGCTAGACTACTTATATGAGATAGGTCACCGGTGTGTTCTCTCTTATTGTGAAGTAATGCTAAAAAGAATAATCCGATTTTTTTATGGTGTGCGACAACACACTGGGCTTATCTCCATATAAGTAGTTTGGGGACTCTGAAGAAAACGAAATTGGCGAAACGTCAGCCATCGATCTGGAGAAACCAACTTTGCGCAAGCTTTACATATAGAGAAGAACAGTTTGTCAGGTAACTTTCACTTTTTGTGTCGTGACATAGTGAGTGTTGATCTTTGGGAGTGCATATATTGATTTATTCAACTGTCAACGTTGATTTCAACGTTTCGAGCTAGAATTAATAGAAGGATAAAAGCTCTCGGTGTTGATCAATCCCTGAGGGATGCGCCATGCATTCGACTTCAATTTTTTAAAATTCGTTTGAGGTCATTGATGTCACATTTGGTCTTTACAATGACTCGCGGTGGCCTCCCGCTGAACCGAGTCAGTGCTGCTTATCCTCCCAGACAAGTCTGAGACCTGTCTAGTACCAATTTACCAACCCTGGAGGGATGAATGGCTTGGTAAACCATGTGCGCGAGATCGAACCATTGACCTCGTATGTCGACGTAGAGCACCTCTAACCATTGCGTCACATGCTCTCTTCACATGCGCGAATTAATATGCCTCGATAATCAGAAAGCGAGCGAACAATCATTGTATTATGTATGTCACACGCCCGTACCGAGTGGGTCAAAAGTAAAATGGCTCAAAGGACTACTCCTAACTGCTTTTACCAACTTTTCAAAGAATTTCCGTTCCATCGTGGCTATGTATCGTGTTTTTGGTTGCGTCGAAATACATACGCAGCTGAGCTCCTCATCAAAGTGACAAACAGAAGTCACGAGCTTCTCGCGATTTTTCATTTCCAAAAAAATGGCATAAGCAAAATGTCATCCGAGCAACAGTGTTCTGTCAGCAACCAACCGCCGACGGTTTAGCCTAATAAGCTCTATCAGCACTGAACCCACTTAAGGCGACAGATATTGGACATATATGCTTAGAGAGAATTTGGTAAAAAAAAACAACAAAAAAAGAATTATTACAAATTAGTGATACACCGATATGTTTTTATCAAGTCAAACAACTTCTGGTTGGTCGCTGACAGAATCGATCCTTGCGTCGCAGGAAGAGATATATTAGAGCAAGTGCCTCGGCGGTTACAACAATCGCCTGAGGCTCACAGTTTTGCATATCACTCACCATTCTTTACTCGCTGTAACACTGCATCATAACACTGCTATGTAAACACTCAAAAAAAGGATTCTTGTTGATTACATAAAATCAAACTTTCATAGTTTCTCCACGTTTAGATGTCAAATGGATCACTATAGGATATTAGTTGAGATTCAAAAAACATGAGTTGAATAGATGACGCCTCTGGAACTCATCACTAACACACCTTGTCATTTTTAGTGAGTTTTATGGTTTTATTGAACACTGTTTCAATAGGTTGCTTGCTATGGTCGATCACCGCCAATTTAATTCCTCCATGCGGAAATTCTCGTTCCACAACATCACGCACATACGAACAGACGTCGTCGTCCTGAAATTGATATTTCTTTGTTTGTATTACCTATACTATATTGAAAGAAACAGGCGCTGACGAAAAGTAGCACTAATTTCAACCCTTGGGATACGACAACGACTCGGCCCCGCCTCGCCGGGCGCGACGGCAAGTCCGTAGTGCCAAGTGTAGTGATGCCGACCATCAAGAAGGTTGCTGGTTCGATTCCCTCCACGACGCTTCACAGAAGGTTTTTCGGTGTCGATTAGTGTTAAAGGTTCTTCCACAAACGTAATTATCACAGCAAAGAAGAATGCTCAGTTGTTACCAAGTCACTACTTTTTGGTACGAGACGTAGAACCATAGGCCAACAACGCATATCCAACTTCTTTTCTCATTGTTCTTTCAATGGTGTTCCAAGAAAAACATATTTTCTTATATATATACTGACTTTATAGAAGATCTTATATGAGAATGATGGATGCAGTCAGTTTTGCAGAACCTGTGCGTTGGTTCTGTTGTTATTCCTTGAATCTACGTATAGCAAAAAAAGGTATGATTTACAGGACATTGAGCGTCTTTTTTTTTGCTATGATCTCGTCTATGTAACAGGCTTCAGTACTAATCTGTACCAAAGTGGTAACACCAAGGCTTTTCTATGAAGCGTCATGGAAGAGATCGAACAATAACCTTCTTCCCGATTGCCAGCAGCACCACCACTTGGCACTACGAACTCCTCGCCTTGCCCGGCGAGGCAGGCTAACGCGGTTTCCCTATCGTACGAAATGATCAAACACATACGATCGGCGATGGTGCAATCAGCTAGCTATATCAGTATGCACAAGTTACAATATTATTGCCGGTTTGTTGTAAAACAAGTAAATAAACAACACCAACGCAATACACTTACGAAAATTGCATTGTCCACATCATTGCAACACGATGAATTGGAAAATATCGATCCTTCTGCTTTTTACTGAGTTCACTTCGTGCCTCATCCTCGTTAATAGAAACCCGTTTTGAGGCTTGTGTTCCCATTCTTGGTGAAGAATCTATAAAAATATGGTGTTTTGGGTCATGCTCTTCCACAAATTTGATGAATTCCGTAATTTCTGAGTTATAGTTCTATTAACTCTAGCAAACACTGTAAAGACTATCTGCCGGGATCCAGACCACTTCACTTTCCGCTACCAGCCAGTACAAAAGGCTTCAGTATGATAATTAGACCATTTCTCTCTCATTTATACACTTTATTGGTACGTCTTCTCAGTGTTTTTTCGCTGTGTGGATCCCCGTACTTGAAGCATTCAATTCGTTTTTTCGACTTCTTCTTGAACGTCGTAGAAACTGGTTAAGCAAGTCTCCTTGAAATCTCGAGGAGAGTCTGGCTATGGCGTTCCATAGGCGCTCTTGCTGAATGCCGGAGACGTTGGGAGGCGGGGATCGGCCCCGCGCCGCGACGAACGTCACAACCATCGGCCAGGGATCCACCGCCAACTAATGAACATCAGAACAGTAAAATACTTCTCAAAATATACTTGTCGGAAATAAAATCCATATTATATGATGTAGTTATGGTTGGAGGTTGACTCCACACTCACCACGACGGGCATCACAACCACTCAGCCACGGGACCCTCTCTTCTATTATATCCAAATTTCTCAATAAAGATAAATGAAATAAGGCGATACAATGATTAGTAGGATAGAATCTGGACAGTCTTGCTTAGAGGTGCCCTGTGATATCTAATCACAAGAAGTGATGATTTTTGAAGCGGAAATTCGGTGTTTATGAATTCCTTAGCGATGCAAAACGTGTTAACCTCTAGTTCGATCATCATACAAGGGCTTCAGTGCACATTTGGCCTGCATGCAATGACTTCTAAAAGCCTATCGATGCTTAAAGTCAGTGTTGTGATGACAACCTCACAAAGATGGAGGGTTGCATGAGCTCGGGGCGAAGGACTGAACCAGGATCGACAGCACATGCTGCTAATTGAAGCGAATGGGAGCAGATGGAACTGATGACGATGCACAGCATATGGATGCCGTTTGAGCAGCTTGACAATCTTGCTGCCAACATGCTATCCAATGAATTCGTAGTAGTTCTGAGGATGTATCTTATTTTTATACATGGTATTTTGAAGCACATCGATCTGTAATGGATAAGAAATGTTTCTGGTTCAGCAGCAGCTGGTTCAACTCGTTCAGTAGAAAAACTCAGTGATTTCACTTCTTTTCTTAAGACCACTTAAACACAATTCTTACATCTGGGTCTGACGTTGATAACTTTTTTTTGTAGAATAGTACTCATAACACTCACCCTGTCGCCTAAATTTGTGAGGTTTGAGTTCATGAAGATCTGTTGGAGCATCATCTAGGTGATTATCTACAGGATTTCTGAATTTGTATGTTGAATAACTTGACTACAAGTACTACCGACTTCCACATGATCTTCGTTACATCACACAAAAAGTCAAAATTGATTCCATTTTTTCTTACTGTAAAGTGGACGACGTTTGTTTTCCGACGTCGTGCCATTTATCATCTGGATACAATGATCGAAATAAGCGTTGATAGGTGCGGCTCCACGTAGTTCTACCGTTACCATTTCGTGGTGATAACTCGGTCATGGTCCCCACATCGTTATACCGGTCGCTACAACTACTATTAACAATTCAATGTTAACTGGTTTCCGCAAATTGATTTCTTAGTGGCGAATGTACCGTTAATTCTAGTTCTTCTTGCTGTCAATTATTGAAAAATCTTGCGCATTATCACTGCCGCTAATGTGAACAATATTTCGTCTACGTAAAAATTGTCATATCAGCTGAATCAGTTACTCAGTGTCCGAAAAAGTAGGAAAAAGCTAAAACAAGGATAACTTGTGCTAATTACTAGGGCTTTTTTAAACTCTCACACGTCATCTTTTTGCCGCTTTTCACGGATTTTCAAATGAAGGATGCCAAGTCATTTGGCTATGAAGCTAAAAGGCCACACTGTGGGGCTCACATACTAAGGAGATCAAGAAAAACTTGACAGTTAGCTGCTCTAAGTCCATTCAGTGACATATGCAGACAAATGGTCACTCCTTGGACGCTTGTATGGTCCATCTTATGTGACAGCACAAACCTTAGCAAAATTTTCATTCTTTCTTTCTCACGCCGTCGTCGCTCATGGCAAAGACGTACTTTAGAATTGGTGACCTGCTTAGTGATCATTCCATAGTCCTGAATCGCTTCCATCTGCAAATGCAGATAGCTGATGTTAGTCATCAACGCGTTCGCCCATCACTTGGGTGGTTGGCTGAACGGATTCTTGCTTTCTCTTAAAATCATCCTACTGCGCTTTCATTCATCTGCCATCTGTTTTTCATGTGACTGGTCTGTCTTTGCTTGTCTATCAGTGTTTATTTTCCTAAATTCTAAAAGTGGGGCAAGTTTCGAAGTTTGAGCTGTGCATTACGGCTAAATTTAGTGCCGATCATATTCCGGAAGACAGTTCAATCGCCGTGTGAAGAATAAACAGAGTTCTTGACGTGGTTGAAGTACCTTTCCACATTTGTGCTACACAACGATGCGTTAGGTGGACTGCTCAAGTGTTGAGATGTACACTGAAGTTCGGACCGTTAGTCACTTGCAGCTGATTTTTCAATTGAAATTGAGCTTTAGCAAACGATAAAGAATATAACTGTCGTCGTTGTCAATGTGTGACGAATGCGCTAAGAATTCGACCAGCGCAATGCTGCTATCCTTCTAAACTAGTCTGGCACGATTCATCGACCCCGGAAATATCGGAGTCTTGGTAATCCCTGGTCGCAGAATCAAACGATCAACCGCGTGTGTCGTAGGCACCTCTATCTACTACGCCACACAGCCCTAACCTGAACGTATGCCAAAATTGGAGCAGTGTGAGAAGTAAACTTTATTAGTTTCAATTATTGCCTATAAAACCACAACGCTGTCATTCATCAAAGTGTGAAGCTTCAACGCATCGTATATCCTGTGATTTATCATTGGCTTAAGCGATGTGCGGTTTATTTCGTCCGGCAGGGTATCAAAAGGGGATCACTTTTGCTGGACAAAAGTTTTCATAAGAGTGCCAGTCAGCATTCGAGGGCTTAAGTTTTGGGGGATTGCTGTACGTGCTCATTGTTCGAAAAGGCCTTTTTTAGCACTGTAGCATTCAAAATAAAATTATGTTTCGCAAATGTCGCGCTTTTATTATTATTACGCTTATATCTCTCTGTACAAGATTCATTCTTTAGACTGCTAGTGATTGTTCGATAGAGCTCAAATTTCGAAGAACTCAAAAATTTGATTGGTTTGTTTGGTAAAGCTTTTTTAACATCGCTGTAGCAAAAAGAAAACTTTCGTGTGTCACATACACGTATTTTCGTATGACAGAGCTCTTTTCTGAAGTCATAGGTAATTAGCCGATAGCGTACTATCACAATGCATCATTATTACAACATTACAATAAACAATACAGTGCTGTGCCTATTTTCCAAAAAGACCGTTCAGCTCCTGGTGCGCAGCAGGAAAAACAAAACTGAGTTCTACATACGCTGCGCACTTGCTTGTGGTAGTGTGAGTGCGTGGCCGTGAATCGATATCCGACCAATCGATCATGCAGGCGCGGCTCACATGTGCAGTGCGATTTTTGTTATTAAACTTAGGATTTTTCCCCACTTTGAAAGAAGTGCAGGTGAAGCGCGTGACTTTGATACTAAGAGATTTCCTCCACACGATCATTGCTTTTGGTGCTTCCAGCGAAGTATAAACACGATAATAATGAATGAGGAGGCGCGTCTGAAGCACAGTCTTGCCGTGAGTGCTAGAACGCTATAAAAAAGCCTTCTCGAAAAAACGAATGCGTGCAGCACTCCTAGCTTTGAATGATAACTAAAAGTGTAGTGAAAAGCCTTTGCCAAGCGAAAAAGATCGTTTCTTCGTTCCCGACCGGATATCCGAAATGATCCTGATATACTATGAAAGATGAAGTCGTCCGTAGTACCAGTAATAGCTATGCATTCGGCTCCATTCTTAGCTCGTAGAGGCGGCTTAACACATATAGTATCCATACAAAGACCTCAGAAACTGGTGTATGCATCAACTGAATGCCTCTTGATTACCTCAATCACTAATGAAGTGGAAAATTAGGTTAGAACGGAGTGAGGTAGAGTTAATGACCTTGGGTCTTAAACAGGATGCCTCTGGTCATGGCGCCATACACGCCTATTATATTTTTAAATATAAACTATATGTTCGAATGACCGTCTTTCTATAAACCTCGGCATTAGCAACAAAAATATGTATATCTTGAAGGCTATTTGTGTATAAATGCTGGAATCAAAAATGAGTCGGATCGACGAATGTTTCATCATTACGTAAGACATGTTGCCTTTCCTCCCTTTGAACTGACTCGGGCGATATAGGTACTATAAAGGCATCGCAATCCACCGATTCATTCAACAAGCCTAATTCAACGTACGATCAGGCTCCGAAGAAAGCGAATCGTGGAAATGTCACTCATCAAGCTGCTATTGCTGTGCTGCTACTACTAATACTATTACCAACCTCACACTGGCTAAGCAAGATATGTCTTTAAACGTTAGTGGGGAGTTGAGGTCCCATCAATTTTTTCAACCAACACTTAAGACTCGGCTAAGGTATGCTCTCGTAATTTACTATTTAAGAAAATCGGTTGAAATGTTTTAAAAACTGATTGGACTGCAACTCTCCAAAAGACAAGTTTTTATGATTCATATAAACTATAACATCAATAAAACAATAATTAGATGGGCGAATGCAAAAAATTGCATTGTAATACACATTTGACTCAGCATTAGAAGTTTTTCGAGGCCTTCCTAAGAAAATCTGTGAAAAAGTAGCATACCTTCAAATTACAAAAAGATTACTCTGATGCTAGAATACTGTAGAATTCTTATCGAACTATCCGTAACGTTACAACAATAAGAACAACAACATGCAATAATAACAGCAGCGATTGCAACACCACCTGCAACAATATTAACAGCAACGGCAACAATGACAAAATTAATAGCAACAGTAATAACATGAGCCACTCTTGATCACGAGAGGTTTTGGCACAGTCGCTGTCATCCAACAACATGGAATTGAAGCGTTTTGTGTATAACGGTTGTTAGTGTGAAGGAGATGAATGGACGGCCACGAAGAAGGCGAAGTCAGCAAACATTGTGAATTTCTTCGCAACGCAAACAGCATCAAATTCACTGAACATTGAAGTTGCAGCTAAAAGATGAAAGCAGACGCTCCCAATCCAAATACATGATTCAGCATGAAGTTGATCGATAAGAGCAATAAATGCCTTAATGCATTCGCAAACGAAGCACTGAAATTATAGTATAAGCAGAAGAGGCTGTTCTTATGTATTGAACTCAACTCTTTTCTGATAGCTATCCACGTTGAGGCACAGATTTTTTTTCGTATTGATTTCTGAAGATATATGACTTATTCACCACTAATGTATCCCTAAGAGAATGGGCTCCTATGCACAATGTTTTGTCAAATAGGCATATTCGAGGTGACTAGGTAATGATGAAGTAGCGTTTGTTGGTTTTTTAGAACCTGTGATGACTATTCTAAAATATGATCAGCATTGATGAAACCTGCCACCAACCAGAGGATGTTCTTTAAAAACACAAAGCTGTCCAAGTTTTATATTATGATCAAAAATGGCTCCAAACTGCGTACTCAAATTTTCGGTTCAGTAGTCCTCCCAGCTCTCCATGCAGAAGAAACGTGGGCTAATACTTCTATCACGTCAAAAACAGCGCACACAACTCACTGAGCGCTCGAGCAATGCTTTTCTGAAAGCTAGTCGGCACTGACAACGTATAGTCGGCTTGTGTAGCTCAGATCTTGAAAATTTATCGCCGTGAGCCAGAGACAAATATGAGCGAAACACAGATTGGCCGGTGAAAAGAACAGATGGACTGAAAGAACTGTAAAATGTACTTTCCGATCACCCATCCTCCAGTACAGTCATCTACCAAGTTGAACGGACGTGTTCGTAAGAAGAAGTAATCAGCTGTATTTGCAAGTATCAATGTTTTACAAACCACTGTATGAGGCTCACACCAACCATATACTCAATTTACACTACCGCCATGGAAGACTGTCGCGAGACAAAGAAACAAATTGAAATTGCGCCGAGATCAGCACAACTCGTGAAGGCGGACCGTCCAAGTAAGTGAATAAATATGGTTAAAATTCCTGAAAGAGGCAGTTTATGGATAAGGTGTTCTCAGCAGCAGACGTCACTAGCGATAGTGGAATTCAAAAAAGTGATCAATTCTGTGAAGTACAGCAACGGGAGTCCTGAGATAGGTGAAAACGTGGTATCTGATTTTTTTTAGGTAGTGGACCAGAATCTCGGCAATACTTTCTGGGCGCTCTGATAACACAATCGAGGTCTCTGCTCTGTCTTTCAACAAGTTTTATTCTATCCTATGGCTACCAGGAATCACCCGTCAATGGAACTGATCTGGGGAATACAGTTTAACATTGACCTGGGTGCGCGGCAGGCGGCGGGATGGAGCGGAGAGCACGGCGCGCTGAGATGGTAATATGGAGGTTTTCTGACATAATTTGGACTTCATAATCACTGAAGAGGGTTTAGCCGTCAGTAATTGATAAGTTGTGATAGGAGAAACTTCAATAAGGTTATTCTTGGTTAAAACATGCCAAACTTTAATACTATATTCCGTCTCCACAGCGTCTTTCTTTCACTGTGTCAATCCCAGTACTTCTAGAATTCTGTTCGTTTATTTTCGTCTTCTTGAAGATCGTAAAATACTCGTTGAGCAGGTCTCCTTGTAATCTCGGATAGCTTGGCTGTTACGTTCCATAGGGCTGTTGTTGTTCAAGCTCGAGAGCAGGAATGGTGTTTTAAACCGCGAGCCGCTAGGAGCGTGACAACCACATAGTTGCGGCGCCGCCAAAACAAGGCAAAACACATATAAAATAATGAATGATGTGTCAATAATGATAATGCACACTGCAGTGCGATGGCAAATCATCAATCAGAGCAATTTCTTTCTATTACTGGACTTTAGTAGTTGAAACCTCTAAGGAGATGTGGAAGACGTTGTTTTATCGCTTTATGGGTAATACTTTTATATATTCACTCATATTCAACTATAAACATTATTCCATCACTGTACTCCAGCTCGCAAAGCCAATGCTTATTTATGACCACTTGTTGGGTGTACAAATGTGACCTCGCCTTTTTTTTGCTGCAATAGTAGTAAAAATGATTACATGCAAAACCTTTTTTTTTGAAAGTGTGTTCAAAACACCACATATCTGAAATGTAAAATATTATATGACGATTGTTATAGAACTTCGAAGGACGACTTTTGTACCCAAAAATACTTTTTTTTCAAAATTTGCTTAGTTTGTAAATTGAATTTAGTAATTTTGAGCGGTAATCTGACGGTGCAATGTGGGCACAGTAAGGCGAGTAACTCAAGACTTCCCAGCATCTCGCAGCTCTTTTATAACGTTTTCAATTGGAGTTTGCAATATGAAGTCGAGCTTTATTATGCAAGCGAAATTGCAAAGCTTGTACTATTTTGGCGTTTTGTTATGATTTTTGCAAATGAAACTGCATTACTTTGGTATCAATTGCTCATCTTCTTGCCAACATTTTGTGATACAACTTGCCTGTACTTGCTTCAAATGACGCTCGCTTTAAGCTCCATCAATCTTGTGCACCGCTTAACTAGCCACTTTCTCCTACTCACCACTCGTGCATGTTTAGCAAGGGAATTTGTTAACCGACAGCTTCATCTTGAAGCAAGTGTGTAGGCAAGTTGTATACCATAATATTCGTAGAAAAAGAGCAATTAATGATACCAAAATTCAAAATTTTAATTTATTCTGATTAATAAATCTGCAAAGCAATTTCCCGTAAATGACGTTTGCGGGGCAAAAAAAGTCGTAATCTCCAAAGTTCTATGAAGGCTGTCATATAAAATATTTTGCTTTTTAATAACACATAAACAAATAGAGTTTTTTAACGCACTTTCAAACAAAAAGAAAGAATTTGCATATCTTAATTTGAGCTATTATTATAGAAAAAAACAACGACGGAGTCATATTTGAATACCTAATAGTTATGAATGGAAGAACCAGGAGCTTACGAACAATTGATATTGCGAATCGTTGTTGAACAATTTCATGCTTACTTATTTTCACTTATTTAAATTTTGCTCATAATTATCTTTTATCTCTTACGTCAGTAACAATGCGTCTCTCTTCATTTCAGCAAACGAATAAATGGTCGAGTTATTAATTTCACATTAATCAGATTGTCATTTTGTAATTATGGAATCAATCAGCACTTCGTAAATCTTTCATGTTCCAGTTTTCATATACTCTCACTTCATGGGATGTGCAAAAGTCATTATGGTGCTTGAATATTAGATAGCAGCGAATAGTTTAGCTAAAATGATACTGCACATTGCGTGCGATGCGTCTCAATCGAAAGCTATCGGCGATGATCAATATATATCAAGAGCTAAGACCGTCCATGAAAATAAGCAGGAGACTGCTTCTTATCATTGTTTGGTACCAACTTTTTGTGTATAGGCTTATTCTTTACCATGAACATTATTAATCATTCAACCTTTCTCACTGGTCAAGCGTTAATCTAAAACGTCATTTTCATGTACTTGAGGACTTTCAGAAACAAAGCACTGTACCAAGATCTCCATTCCCCAAGCTATCGGAGTTTTCAGTGAAGAAATTTTTTTCGAAAAAAGAAAGGAACACAGGCACATCCACAGAATTCGTAACGGAAAGTGGAGATTCTCAGGACAACTGAACGTTTCTTCCCATTGGAAATACTTTTATGAAGATTCCTCCTGTAGCGTATCAATTTTTCGTGACGATAAGGTTTACTTAGAATCGACGTTTTATTGTGTAAGTACTAATATATCCGCTGTGAAGTAGAGACAAGTGGCTAATTGCTTCAAAAGCAAAATGTTGTTTCTTTCCGTTAGTAGAACGTATTGTGCAAGTTTTTCTACAAACCAGACTCAGCATTGAAATCAGCATTTCCCAAGCTTTCAAGTGGATAATGATAGTTTCGTATATAGAGCACAATTTAGTAAAATGGGTAAGGAAAACGAACGCATTCAACAGAGGACATTTGCATTCCACACAATTCGTAAGTGAAAGTAGATATTTCTAGGACAACGGTGCGCTCTTCTTACAACAACTAGGCGTATAGGAGATCCTTCAATAATATTACACTTTTTTGCAGCAATATAGTTCGCTTAGGACCAAAATTTTACCATGTAATACCAAAAAGTAACTGTAAAGTTGGAAAAGCGAACCGCGAAAGCAAGGCGTTATTTTTTTACGCTAGTAAAACATAATCTGAAGGTTTCTTCACATATCAAAGTGCTAAGAGTTCCAGTTTTCAAATTTTTGAATGATATCTAATACACTGGTAAAGAAGGTCCTTTTAGAAGAGAAGCCGAAGAAACACGACCACATTTCACAGTTTGCGATAACATTTCCACACAATTTGTTACGAAAAAGAAAAATTTTTCAAAAGATTGGGTGCTCTTCAGTCGAAAATATGTTTCCATAAGTTCTTTTAATAAGAACTTTTTTATTTATAGCAAGAGAGCCTTCTTGGAATCGAAATTTCACAATAGGATACCGAAAGAACCCGCTGTGAAATAGTAACAACGTTGTCCGCAAGTAAATCGCTGTTTTTTCTCAAGGCTAGTAAAGCAAAGTATAAAAAAATTTTACAAACTAGGCTTAGTAGTAAACTCCGCACTTCTCAAGCAATCGACGATTTCAGAAGCCTAATTAAAAAAAAGAAATTAATGTTGCGTAAACAGGTGGATCCATGTTCGTTTCTTGAAGAATATGGTTTTCTCGTTTAAAACACAGGGTTTCCCGACAAGTGGAGGTGCTTTATATTGATGAGAACCTTTATGGGAGTCTCTTTTGTAACATTCCAACATTTAGAAGTAATAAAGTCCTTCTGAGGAGGGAGGGAGAGAGGAAGCGGAGAGGTGTGGCCGAGTTGTTGTGATGCTCGTCGCGGCACTGATCCCCACCTCTCACCCCCTCCCCTTCCCCCCCCCCCCCCCCTCTAAACGCTCCTTGGACGTTAACTTTTTAAGGACCATGTGATACGTTTCGTATTAAGCCGCCAATGTCAAGTCTCACTTAGCTACTGTAATGGGAGCGTCGCGTCTTGTTGGAAGACAGGCGCAGGCAACCATAGACACAGATCGACATGCAAATGCTGCCTGCCAGTGACTGCCGCGCAAGCGACGATTCGACGCCGGCTTCCTACCAATGGTGGTCTTCAAACGGTTGAAAACGAACGCCGTATAGATCGCCACAGCCAGACTATCCTCGAGATAGCAACGAAACGCGCTCAACCGCTATTCTACGACTTTCATGGAAATGGCGAAAAACGAACTGAATGCTGGAAGTACTGGTATCCGCAGTGTGAAAAAGAAATACACTTCTTCCTTCATTTTAGCAATTTATTGCATTATTATCACAGTTTTTTTCTACTGTGGGGATCCCAATGTTTCTAGCATTCAACTAGCCTCCTTGCTTACTCGTTGCTTAAGTGAGGATTTGTCTCCTTCGTTAGTCTACTAAATACTGGCTGAACATGTCTCTCGTTGAATTTGAGGATAGCCAAACTTTGGCCCTCCGAAGAGGGTTCGTTGTTGATTGTCGTAGAGTGCTGAAGAGTGTTGACGTGGGATGTCATCTCCGCACCAAACTTCACTAATCACTCGGCCGCCGACCAACCTTACCACTTTCAAAAAATGTAGAGCAAAAGTAAACAACTCTTCTTTTATAGTCGAAACTTTTTCGCAATTCGGAATTATAAAAGGATTTAGAACTTTAACTGAAGCTTCACTAAAGATTTCTACAAATAAATATTAATTAGGGAATGTTACCAGTGGTGTCAGAAAACTTATCACAAAGTTATACATTTTAAAAGAGCTATCTTTTGATGGTTCTGATCGAAAACACCACTGAAATAATGCTCGCAAATAGGAGAACTGTTTGTTCTCACCTGAACTGTCCTCAATTATGTTTGAACACATGTAGAAAAGTGGCCAATCTTCTCCGCACACACTTATGGTGCATGTACCTAGAAAGTCTCACTTTCAAAAAAATGCTGTTTTTTACGAACTACGGACAAATAATATGAAACGCAGCAAGATTTGTAAGTCAAAATTATACCTGCTTAACATGATAACTTGATCGAAAGAGAATCTAAAACATACATGATTCAAACGTTCAGCTGAGAGTTTCCATTTTTCCTCAGTCACTCTTCTTAAATCAGAAATTGATGCTTTTCGGCCGAATACGATGGTGCAGTTCTTGGCAATTGAAAGCTCATGGTACTAGAAGAGTTATGAGGACCAGTTTCATTCATATGATTAGTTTAATTCTGTTTCGATAGTTTAAGTAGGCACACAACAGCCGAAAAAGTTATATATTTCATGCAAACGAGCCGATTCATCTTTCTAGATAGTCCTAAGCATTTGAAGTCGTTCCGTCAAATATCCATGCTGTTTTGCTAATTCATATGCAGATTTCACTATTAGAAAACTTATCCCACAGGAACTAACAAAAATAAACCGTAGATGTGAAGTGAAGAACTTCATGATCTTGAAAGTTGATGAAGGTTCTTGAGAAATGAACAAGTGTGCTTCTACACATCGCACTTTAAACCCTTTTTACGAGCCGGTGTGATATATTTTGCAGTCTGCTTTGAAGCATGCATCATCGCTTTTCATTCAGTTACTGTAATGGCAGCATCAAGTCTCCCGCAAACTTCTATTGGAGTGCGTCGAAATGGAATTAAAGGATTTTATCCAGTAAATTCTGAGGGAGTACCGTCATCATGCAATGATGGAAACTACCGTCAATCGGTTCCCCCATGCGTAAATTCTCGTTTGATAACATCACGCACACACGCGCAAACATCGTCATCCCGAAAATGATGCCGTTTTGTAGCGTCAGCTATGTTACATTGAAAAACGCGCTGGCGAAAGTATCGAATTTTAGCCTGTTGATAGATGCATGATATATATGTATATATGCAAATATATATATATATATATATATTTTGACGAGCGCATGTGGCGCAGTGGTTAGAGGTGCTCTGCGTCGCAACAAGGTCAATGGTTCGATCTCGCGCTCATGGCTCACCAAGCCATCCATCCCTCCGGGGTCGGTAAATTGGTAACAGGCAGGTCTCAGACTTGTCTGGGAGGATAAACAACACTGACTCGGTTCAGCGGGAGGCCACCGCGAGTCGTTGTAAAGGCCAGATATGCATTCAATCACCTCAAACGAAGTTAAAAATTGAAGTCGAATGCATGGCGCATCCCTCAGGGATTGATCAACGCCGAAAGACTTTATCCTTTATCCTTTTATATATGAATATTATATATATTTATACATATACATATATATATACATATAATAAATATATATATGGCTCTCTTGGGCTATAGGAGATAAACAAATATCCTACCTCAATCTGTGAGCAGGAAATTTCCATGGAGTGTTAGTAATCATTGAAAAGATTAAATCTCAGGCTACAGCCCCACTTCGGCGGTTTTCAAAGAAGCTTTTCGACGCTGTTACGAAAGGGAATTCCTTGTGTTTCAAAACGCATATTTCTGTCTGACAGAGCTCTCTTCTTAAACTACCAGTAATCCTTCGGTAGTGTAATGTTTGCGTTTCCAACGCTGTCTTTATTTCCTGGTACAACGGTTTTCTCTGCAGTGCAGCAGGAAAAATAGGTTGAATTCACATGCGCGAGAAAGTGGCCGATGGGTGAGGTTGAAAGGAGTGTTGACGTGGTGATCGATCGATTTTAGAGCATACGAACGTGTAGAGAAAATCTCGTAGTTTACATTTACTATGTTTGAAGCAACTAGGGAATTCTGGCCTCTTAAATTCAATCGAAGTGATCATAATGGTGATAGATTTACCCATGTTCGTGGCCAAATAAAAGTATTTTGAGTCATCTTGTAGCAAAGTCACACGTTTCATCTGGAGTTTTTTTTTCGAAGCGGAGAAACAACTCCTGATTGAATAACAAAGATCACTTTTTCATAAGGCCGGTCGAAATCGATCGATCATCGTGTCAGCGCATGTGCCATCCTACCCAACAGCACGTGAATTAGCCAAAGACCAATGTACTTTCCCCACTGCATCGCAGAGAAACGGTCTTCTTACGATATAAGCACAGCGTTGGAATCAGCAAGCATTAAAGCATTAAGCTTAGTACTAATATTCAAAAGAAAGAGTTCCTCTTTCTCTGAAAAAGAGTCTCTATCGGAGGAGAAATATGCATGTCTGAGACGTAATTTTATCTTGGATTTTTACCTGTATCACCTGTCGTCCCGTTCATCGTCGAGTGCCTCGAGCGGTCACCACCAGTGATTCCATATTTCCCTATCGCATGCAAGAGTAGCCCAGTGAGTCCTCCTCGCTCTAGGAATTCGTTAAACATCATGTCTTTCTTCTAGTCTCTTTGTGAAGAGATTGGACCATCGGGTCGGTGGTCTTCTTATAGAGCGCATGATAACCGAGGATTCCAGTCGACAACGGCTCTCGTCCATCGGTTGTCGTTGAAGCGCATCACGTGTCCGACCCACCTTATTTTGGATATCCTGACGTGCAGAACGGTGCCTTTGATCTTTGATCGTTGACGTAGGACGCAACTTCGGATAATTTCTCTCATTTGCGAAATACGGGATAATCCTAGCATCGACCTTTCAACTGCGCGTTCAAAAACGCCAAGTGATCTTTCATCCTGCTTACGGAGATTTCATATATATATATATATATATATATTATATACATATACACATATATATACATACTATATGTATGTATATATACTACATATATATATATATATATATATATATATGAAATCCATTATCAGGGAGAAATTTTCTGAAGGAGAATTCTTCAATGGACGGTACTTTAGACCAGAGTGTTAAAAATCAATCGAAAGCTGGAAACTTGGAAAATTTAAAAATGTATATTGCTTTGAGAGAAACCTTCTATAGTGTAGAATTCGAATAAAATTGTGCCTCACTTGTGTAGTGCGTTATCACCCTTTTATCTAGCACGACTGAGCTCTTCTCTTAAGCTATCAGTGACCATTCGATAGGCTAAGTTTTGGCAATTCCAGCACTCTGCTTCTTTTTTGAAAAGACTGTTATGCTGCCTTGTAACAGGGAAAATAAATCGTCTAGGGTGTGCGGTGGCTGCGGATCGATGGCCGCCACTGATAGACTGCGCAGGGGGATTTGAATGTGGAATGCGATTTTTATTATTGAATTTAGGATTTTTCTCCGCTTTGGTAAAAAATGTAAATAAAACACATGGTCCTGATGTTTGAAGATTTTCTTCACACGTTTATATGCTTTTTCATGCTTACACTTAGGCTTCGTAGCGAGCTAATCTGCCAATATGTGGTTAGAATAAAGAGCCGAGACAGTAAGATTGCCGAAATTGTGGTGTTCACCACAACATCGACTTCATTGTTGGCGGGTGATTGCTGACAGCCATCGAATGGATCAAAACACGTCTGACAGAAAGACAGAACAAATCTTCAAATGGTGTTGGTAGCAAGTGTTGCCACTGAAAAGCATGGTGGCAGTTTGAATTCATAACACAAATACATCAGTTTCGACGGTTTGCTCGTATCGCAGCATTCCTCCGGTTGTACTCCGCATGCGTATTGTCGTTGAAAGACAAAGAGAGAGTAAATAAAAGTTGAATTTGTGTTTCTGTTGAAGATTACTCCAAAGAACACTATACACCATTTAGTATTCATCACTTCTCTATCTGATTTACTTATCCTAAAAAGTAAAGCTGAGGGGTAGATTGTCTGCCAACTCTTTTCTGGCGCTTTTTGGTCAGCTCTTCAAACTCAAACTTCACTCAAATAATTCAAACGCTTTTGCTCTTGCTCATAGGAATTACCTATTAAATAAGGAAAACGTCATCGATAAATCCAAAACATGTTCTATCCATCTATCGGAGTTTTCATTGTTCGTCAGAACTCAAAGCATCAGAAGCAGCATAAGCGTGTCGCCAACATTGTGTTTTATTTACATATTAGAAGAGATAACTCAAATCCTATTCGATGTTTGCATAGATTCCATCGAATTGCAAGCCGATTCTGGCTTGATTCCGTTTGATCTCTCTTGCTTAGGTTGAAGACTCTCCATGTTGACACTCAACCTGACGGCAGCATACTAGTACAGGCGGCATCTCCATCCATTGTGGCTCGAAATGATAGTCATAATGTCTTAAGTACAAAACGGTGTAGTCCATTAGTCGTATTCTAATTTTTAATATGTTGGTGATGCTTTTTATGTGGCATGTTCTAAGTGAACTGAGCATCAAAACCTTCATAACGAGTGTTCTAGCTTACAATTACTAAGCCAGGAGGCGTCACGTGGCTCCGAGCTGCTGCCCTTCAATCTCAAGCAACGCTGGTGACACTGGAGTTGTTACAGTCGTGGAAAAATTCGAATCGCAAGACAGCGAACATTCCTTCAATGCAGAAGAGCACCAATTTTGTGTTTCGAAGACCGAAAGATCCTCAAGTATGGTTATACTGGATTATAAGGTCAAACAACGGTCGAGTTAGACCCATATTGTCGCTAAGAGATGGAATCATAGACTCTTAGTACCTAGGCAATCCTAGGCCCTCGTTAGCAACGACTACATTGCAGCAAGACGGACAAAAATTGCTGTTTTTTTTTTCGTTAAACGGCACCAGGATGAAGAAACGGCCCTTTCGCTGTACAAAAGCTTTTTATGAGAGTATTGGTAGCCATTCGAAAGCCCAAATCTCTGGCTAGTGCGCTACATGGCGTTTTTGAGAAAACCATTTTATACGCTGTAAGGCTTACAATAGAATTATGTTTTACATCGGCCGCGCGCTTTTACCACTATTTTTCTGGAGGAAAAAGCATATGAACGTGTTGAGAAAATTTTTCAGTATTGGAGTCTTACGGTTATAAGGAATTATTTTTTACGCGGAGAAAAAATTCCTGATGGAATAACGAAATTTGCATTTTACGTCAGATGAGTCTCAGTGCCATCGATTGATCGCCGTGTTGTAACCACGGAAACCCCCTGCCTCTTCACCCAACCTAGATTAGCCGAAAAACAAATGCCTGCCTATGTGAGTCAGTCTTGTTTTCCCTGTTACACTGCAGTTAAGGAATATATCCAGATATTGAGCACAGAATTAGAATCACCAAAACTTACGCTACCACATAGTTACTATTAGTCTAAAGAAAGAGCTCTATCCTGCGAGAAAAACGCGTGTGTAGAACACAAATGTTTCTCTTTTACTAAAGCGTTATAAAAATTTTTTTTCCAAAAAAGACTATTTAGCGCACTGGTGATTTAAGCTTTCAAATGATTATTAAAAATGAAATCGAAAGCCTTTGTCAACGAATAGTGGTCTTTGCTCCATTCAGTGCAGCCTCATGGAAAAGTACAGAAATCGCTCTCACTTGTAACAAGTGGAAACTATCCCATAGATCCAGGAAATGTGCAAACGACGTCTAATCAAAGACAACAGGAACTCTTTGAATCACGTTCTACTTGTTCTGGTTTAGTAGTATAAATCGATTCCACAAAAGTATTTTTCTGCATAACTCTGCTCACTCTGCATACTTTCATTATGAAATTCTATATTTTTTGAGAACTTTTCGGCCACCGCCATTTGTACACAGCGACTTTGAAAACATCAGATTTTGGAGTATGAGATGTTAGAGAGCCATCAAAAGCTAATTAAGATTTCTACGAAAATATATGATTCTCTTGCACGTTTCTACGGTAAATCACATCTGATCCTCAGTAATTTTCACCTTCTTGGGACTTTATGCAAACTAGAAAGTGTTGAAAATTCAGCGCACTTATTCACTTTTGGCAGGTTTTCGTTAAATCTCGTCAACATCGCTGATTCTCGGATCTGCTAAGAACTCTTTCGGTTATACATCACAATCGGAAGACATCATCTTCTCTACGATTTATCGATATGGAAAAGAGATTCTTCGGAAGGTGCCTCTATTAGTTCAGGAAATCTTTCAGCCCAGCTTGTAATTATGGCTAGTTAGTAGAGATGCACTGTGTAAGACAATGGTTATGGGTGCCCTGTAATACACAGTCAACGGTGATTCAATTTGATGCACTGTGATCACCAAACCTTTTATTCCTACGGGATTTACGAATATTGTCATACCTTTCTGTAAGGACAACATCACTAATCTTATAGAAGGCAGACCGTTGCAATCGATGGAATCTAGTGCATCCATAGACGAAAGATCATTGCCAAGGACTATGTAATTTTATTTCTTTACGACTGTCAAAATAGTATAGATGTTCAAGTACTGATTTTTTCGCTCAGTGTGCTCTTCTCCATCTCTTCCTCATTCATATACAAAAATCTCCGATTGTACGCTTGTAAGTGGTGTCAATGTTTTCGATTTAAAGTGCTGGAATTTGAACCGGTTATTGGACATCGTTAATACATTCTATTGATATCTCATAATAATTTGTAGGATTTTGAGGAAGAAAGGGTGTATTTCTCCTAGACGTAAAGGATTTCATAATAGTGCGCAGTGTAAAATCAGTTCCTCAGTTTTCCCTTTCAATATCAAAAAATTTATCACCTGCAATTTTTCTTGTTCTCCCTATTGAGATTGGCGCAAAAGCATTTGCGATTTTGGAGGCTAGAATGATGGAACGACCGTAGAATGGTCGACATTGAGTTCTCCTGCAACATCTCATGCAGTTCAAGATGTTAGCTTCAGTTTTTTTCAATTGGATTCTTTCTTCGACGGTCCTTATCGTCAAGGAAGCGCTTGTCTGCTTTGAGAACTTTCTTCAATCATTACTGCGCTGTATTTTCGATAGCAAGTTCCTGGGCCAAATGCGTTGTGTTTATGTTGCAAGCTGTCTCTGCTGCTGTACGACCTGTTTTGGACTCGAATGAAAAATTCGCTCAAATTTGTTTTTGATCCATCATCCTCTTCCATAACCTGAAATGAGTTTAAAATAGAAAGAAAATAGTACGTCACTAGCAGCAAAACTAAAGCGAGGAGCGCATCAAAATGCTGTTCATCACCACATTTATTCGGAGATATAATTCAATATATATTTATTTAAAATTCAGGATCTGAAGCCATAATCTCTTTTGCAGCAAACTTGATACTCAAGACCATAACGCGGTTGGGTAGGCAAAAAAAAAG
The DNA here is from genome assembly GCA_019055375.1 of Parelaphostrongylus tenuis. Classification (NCBI taxonomy): domain Eukaryota; kingdom Metazoa; phylum Nematoda; class Chromadorea; order Rhabditida; family Metastrongylidae; genus Parelaphostrongylus; species Parelaphostrongylus tenuis. The sequence goes on from JAHQIW010007172.1 coordinate 42,411, forward strand.
ACTTTTCCATTCCAAGCACAAAGATTAAACCGGTGCCAGCATTCACTAATGTAGTGGTAGGAATCCATTTGCGAGATAGCAAATTTAACGACGCATAAAGGCCTCATACGTAACTACTTGGGAGAACCACAGTAAGACTTTAACGAGACTTCAGAAAATGAACTAGGTTACGCTAATAGCGAATGACTGTTGTATAGAAACTACTTGTTAGTAATGTTTAGGTTGTTTATGAAACTGTTTGCAACTAGGAATTCCTGTCGAAATAATTTTGATGTGGCTTACAAACGCTTATGAACTTTCATAAAGTGATCTTGATAAAGGGATCAATAATAACCAAGGTGATGATTGTGAAGCTAAGAGCAAGCTCAGGCTCACAAATCTATTTCGAATGGAATACCTTTCATGAAAGACAAAAAAATTTTGATGGTGGATCGTTCTTCAGTCAAGGTGACTGCGGTAGGAAATGCAATACTCGTTAGAGATGCTGGTGCCGTGTCGACGGCATTCAAGCCATCCATTTGTTCTCTTCTATTCGATTGTAATTTCTATCAAGTCTTATGAATTTCTTGTCATGCTTAACACCCTCCTCTACCACCATAACATCGGTACTAACTTTATTGTAAACAGGCACAACATTTCAACTTCCATTCGAAATTTATTCGCTTGTGTTCTTACTAGCTTACGGTAGCTGACCAGCTTGAAGCAAATGATTGACAGCGCTTGGTAGGGTGGCGTAGCTTTGTCGCTGACTGGTTTCTACCATTCTGCTGATAATTCTTCTTTCTAATTTGCTGACGCCTTACATTCTTCCGTTAGTTTCGTAATAAGCCCATTCGCTGCCATTCATTGCTGTCATTAATGAGCGTTTTTTTTCCGCCTAGCAAAGATATATACATCTGATATTTGCATCTTTATCATTGTTCCTGCCGATAATTTAGCAAAGAGTAGCCCATCAAACTTACCGTGGCTTAAGTTGACTCTTACCTGGGCTTTCCTATGTGAAAACGCTGATCTCAACTTTGGTCGCGAGTGTATACAATGTTATAGGTCACTATTTGGTCTAAAAAGTTCTTTTAACAGCGATGAAACTATGAATCACGGGAAAGATCTATGGAGACGAGTATATAAAAATACATTGTTTGATTGAATGTCAAGCTTAGGTTGAGACACAAACTTGAGCCTTTCCTTTCACTTCAAACGACTTCTTTATGTAATTATTGAAATATGTTAGGTAAGGAAGGAGTATCTTGTGGGTAAGTGTTCTATTTACCGAAACTTTCTGTGAAATTGTGGGAGTTCCCTAAAAGACAGACGGCCGGACTGTCCATTTGAATCAGGGAACACTCAGACAGAACAGCGCTTCAGCTGGTCCAATATGATAAACGCACATTGCGACATACTCTTTAGTCACCGGCATCCCTTTTGTAGATTCAAGCATCGCATATGTAGCAGTATCGTCATGAAGAATTCGCTAATATTATACAAATGAAGCATCGCGACACGAAAAAAAGCATCGCATATGTAGCAGTATCGTCATGTAGGATGTCATGATAGATGAAGCATTTAGGCTTGATCAGTCTGCCGGAATGAGGCAACAATTCGTCCCCACATAACGTCTCGGATTTCACTAAATGCATATTTCGTCCATACACTTATTAACACCCAGTACTCGAAGAAAAATGTTATAAACATGCAATTTACATATTTTTATACATATATATGCATGCCTGAAACAAGTTTGACACCAATTTGCCAGAAAATTTTTGTTTTATACGGTCGCAAAATCTCTTTGGGTCATTATTTGGTGAATGGACCATATTTAGTCCTTGTGATTGGAAGAAAAGAGGTAAGTGCAGAGTGTAAACCTCTTTCATTGTACAGAGACTTTCCACTAGACTATTAACATGATTCAAAAGCTTAAGACTCGAAAAATTCGAAAATGTAAGCGTTCTTCAGAAAGGCTTACTGACAGCGCTGTAGCACTGATAATGAATTCCGTCACACACGCTGAGCGCTTATTCAAATATTGCGCTTGCATTTCGCAGGACAAAGCTTTTTTCCTAAATCATTACTAACCACTAGATAGCGCAAATCTCGGATATTACAAAGATGTACTAGTTTTCTGGAGAGCTCTTCTTATAGTACTGCATTAGGTAAAATGGAACTGTGGTTCACACGAGCTGAACGTTATCGCTCATATTTTTCGTAGGACAAAGCTCCTACTTCAGACTGCTAGTTCGATAGCGAAAACCTCAGTGATTTTGGAAACGTATTTGAATTTTGGAAGAGAATTTTACCAGTGGTGTAGCAGAGAAATAAAAGGTACGTTCCGATTAGTAAGGAGCAAATAAAAAGCCGATCTTATTTGCTGGAGAGGAGCTTTCCATAGAAGCACTAGCAACCATTGGAAAATTGAGAATTAAGGCTACAGTCCTACGTCGCGGGTTTTTCAAATTATTTCTTTATAACAGTGTAGCATCCACATCAAAGATCATGTTTCACACTCACATTTCGCTTTCATATTTATCACGCGTTTGATTCACTGGAAGACGAGAACCATACCAGTGTGTAGAGAATTTCTTGTAGTATCCTAGTCAATCGTTTTATCTAGAGTTTCTTCTTAACCGGAGGAAGAATTTCCATTATAATAACAATTTATCGATCGTCCCGCCTAGCTCTGCACCTATCACGCCTCCTCTCACTCCTCCCGCCTTGTCGAATAACCGGTAAACAACGTCACGAAAAATCAAAGCTCAATCTTATTTTCTCCTCTAAGCTGTATTACCAAAAAATAAGCAAATTGCTAGAATCAGGAAACATTACGCTGTCAGATGAATACTATCAGTCTAAGGAAAGAGCGTTCAGAGGTTCAAGAGCTGGCGAGGTTCAAAGCACAAATCAAATGACCAGTGGAGATCAAAAGATCAAGAACGCTTTTCAGAACGAAAACATATTTTTGAAATTTTTGAAACTTCTGCTATAGTTTGAGCACTTGCGCTCTAGGGAACGAGTTTTGTCCGACCAAATATAAGCGAGATAAGACGAAAAAAACATGTGATTTTTTGGACATTGCATTATTCTAGATGTTACAGTGTTATGAAGGGGTGTTTTGAAAAACCGGTGACTTGGTGCTGTAGCCTAAAATCTCAGTTTTCAAATAGTTACTAACATTCCTATGTAAATATCTTCTTCAGTGAATGAGATCGGTTTTTCATTTGTCCCCTCCTAATCAGAAAAAATCAATAGAATTGTGTCTCACATGCATTGCGCGTTATCGTGCAGATTTTCGCCATCTAATTAAAATTTTCTTCCTCCATTTCGTAGAGTCAGGTTTTTTGTATGGAGTTGTAGGAAAATCTTGTTCTATCGTTCAAGAGTTTAGCTTTTTATACACATTTTAAATAACCAGATGGACTCGCTACTAGGCCAAAGCAGCCGAGGAGTAAGCAACGAAGGCAATGTGGAGGAGATCTTAGAGCAGCACGGTCATATATTTGATTCAGAGTTTCTTCTAAAGGTGGAGAAAAAAGCTTTAATTTGTCAATAAAAATTGTACACCACATGTGAATTGCGCTGTCGATACACAATCACTCACACTCAAGCTGATATGTAATACGCGGCGCGTTCGAGGCTCATTCTTATTTTTCCTGCTGCAGTGCAACAAAGCTGTTCAAAAGACGAGCACAGCGTTTAAATTGCCGAAACTTGCGTTTCTCAATGGGCACTTCTAATCTGGGGAATAGCACTTTTCTTTAAGAAATACGTTCGTGTGCGAAAAAGTTTATTTTTGTTACAGCGATGAGTCTTCCTAGAAACAAGCATATTTTGAGTTGTCTGAGATACGCATTATTGAATGACTACTAGCCGTCTAAGTGAAAAGCGTTATTCTGCGAAGATAAACGCAAAAGCATAGCGTGTGTAAGATACTTTTTTTCAGTGCTATAGTGCTATAAGAAGGTGCTTTTGAAAAGTAACAGCATTTTGAATTCTTCAAGAGTTATGCTCTTGAATGTTTACTAATAGTTCATTGAGAAGTCTATGTTCACCAAAAGTGGTCCCTTTGAAAAACTCTGTACGATAACAGAAAAGAACCTTCAACGCTTTTGCCAAGGCTTAAATCAGGTTTTACCTTGACCTGCCCTAATCATTGGCATCCTATTTTAAGCCATGAAAACAGCTCTAATTTGATTTACTACTATGAGATAGATGAAGGTTTGGCCAGGTTGAGGAAGGCGTTAAAATCAGTGAACAGCATTGCAAGCATTGGGCAGCACTCCACCAAGTATTCTGAGAAGAATAGATCTCTTCATTATTATTCGAGCCAACATGTCATGTAGTCTGTTCAATGGGCTCTTGTACAACCCGATACACGTGTTTAGACCTTACAGTCTCGTCAGTCGGGCAGAACCCGTCGTCTTTCTAACTTTTTTAAGCCAATTCTCTGTGGGTGCTTCAGTCTATTAAAATTTGATATTGTCTTAATGAAACTCTCGAAATAAAGGTAAAATATGGTGAAAAAGAGTACCAGTCAAAGAGCAATCGAGTGTACGAAACTGTAAGTTCGGTGATATTTTCACTTGACTTGCAGTGTAAAGCATTCGTCTTCGATACCTCATAGTGTGGGGACTGAAGCACCTACAGAGATTTAGCTAAAAAGATTGAAAGACGACGGGTTCTTCCCGACTGACGAGACTGTAAGGTCGAAACACAAGTATCGAGCTGTACAAGAGCCCATTTAACAGACTACATGACACGTCGGCTCAAATAATAATGAAGAGATCTATTGAAATATGAGTGTGGTTTTATTAAAACACTCGAAATAAAGGTATAATATTCTGACAACAATCCACAATAGTAATAATCATTATAATTATAATGATGCTTTCGAGGAGGTTCCACTAGGTTCAACAGTAAACAGGCCTCCCTTGTCGAAGTTTGGAAAAAAATCATTGTTACGAAAAATTTTGCTGTGCAAAAACAAAAACAAGTATTTGATATCTTAGTCAACAAATAATCAAATATTTTTTATCATACAAAATATATCACTTTCGAAAAAAAAATACTTGTACAAATACAAAAAATACAACAAAATCAATACTTAAGTGAGTGGAGTATCACTGTTCATTCTTTGAATTATCAAAGGTGAATCTCAAGAAGTGTAAACAAGTTAGTTCGTCAAATTTTTCGTCCACCCTTTATGATATTAAGAAAAAAAACTCCGAGTAATTATTATAAAATGATGGATGTTTGAGTCGACTGAATCAGCTAAGAGATCTTGAGAGAGTGCTTAAAAAATAGCAGATCCACAGAGCTACAAGAGTGCTCAGATATGAGTTGTTCATGAATTAAGATGTGGCTTCAAACGCGCAATAACCTTTCCGAGGAATATCAGATAAAGTTCTCCCAAGAAGGATGATTGCGAGTTCGAAGGCACGACAGGTTTCATGTGTTGCCCGTATCACAACACTCTTGTGATCACATTTCAACCGCACACTGTCGTCAAAATAGAAATGAATCGGCAAATATAGTTATAAATACCGATCCACATACTTTGGTACTTGCACGTAAGCAGACATAACATATTGCGTGAACTTCAAGACATATTCCATTCGAATTATTATGTCGGACCCGTTTCCAAGGAAGCTCATTGGAACTGTGAATTTCGTTGATAATGGATATTGACTTTTCATCATGAATGTCGTTGTTTGTTCAGTGAATCAATTCTCCTCAAGAGAATGCGAGTGCAGTGATAAGGCGCTACCAAGGCTCTTCGTTACGCTCAGGCACCATTTTTCGTGGATAGGAAGAAGCTGGCTGATACAAGAGAGTCAAGCGACAGTTTTCTTCCCTGCAGAGATGCGAGAGTTCATAAGCCATAAACTCGAGTCAGACCTTTCTCCCAACGTTGGCCTTATTACCACTTTACCTCAACATAGTAGTCAGATCTAGTATTTTATTACAAAGATGGTATAAATTCTCACGAACTGCTTTTATGCAAATGTTCTTACCTTCTTCGGTATTTGAAAATTTTCTCCACACAAAATGCTTTGGCGTTCCTAATTACGTCAGTAAATATAAATAATTAAGTAAATATGTCCAGGAGCACCCAATGGGCTACTCTTGCCCGCGATAGGGAATATTGGAAAAGTTGCTGGTACCCGTTCGAGTCACTCCACGATCGACGGGACTACACGTGATACAGGTGAAGTAAATATTTATACATATGTAAAATCTTGGTTGAATTGCACTTTCATCCACGAGAAAATGCTGAAGGTGAAAAGTACAGTGAATAACATGCAAACTGCAGTTGCTTCGTCATTAGCAACTTCGTCGCCATCTACTGCTGATTGGGATGAAAGCCACCCGCACACTAGCAAGACAACCGACTAGATGGATGCCTACTTCTCTACTTAAGATGTGGCTGAACGGTGATGTGCGATGTCCTACCTATCTCGTACAAAAACTTTCACGATCGGCCAAAACCAATTCTCATAAAGATAATTTCGTACCAACCCCGTAAAGAGAGGAGATCAATAGCCGACTCAATTGTGCAGCCGGAATTTTAGTTTATTGTACGGGACAGTGATCTGTGCACAGTCACCCTTCGTGTGTATCAGCTTCAATCTCTTGACACCATCCCACTGCTGAAGACGTTGTGGATCAATTGAATAAACTATATCAGATGGAAAATATGGTCTGCTAGTCATTCAGCAACTCATTCCAATAATTTCTGTATCATATAAATATGGATGCAAGTGCCTGATAATTTAAGCAATTTTCAAACAAACTTTACTGGCCTTTCATTATTGTAAATATCGATGGGCACATGTTGCAATCAGATGCAGCCCATGAAAAACATTGGGTTTGACCATGTGACTATTTTCAAAACACGATAACTACTTCTTCACGTAATGGATAATTGATCCAGAAACTGTTTGGAAGGATAAAAATTATGATCTAATGCATTGATACATCACCACAGGTCATTTTATAAGTCAAATATGCGTTCAATCATCCATACGATGATACGAATGGTGTCGAAGGCATAGCGCATCATTGAAAGGGATTAACCGGATAAACGGTTGGCCCTTGAACCTTCAATGTTACTAAAAGTGCAGCAATGATAAAGCATGAGATTGTCCTAATAGCCATAGATTTGGTAAAGTTCATTTCAGAGAAAAATGATGTCGCAAAGAAGATCATCATCATGATAAGTTACCCTTTCCGAATGGGTCACGGTCTTTTCTGTTTAACTTTCATATCATTGAAAGAAATTGGTTATAAAAGTAGTAGTGCCGTAATATTATACGTCACGAGGGAGTATTAGTGCACGTATTGTTTTCGAGCATAAAAAAGTTGCCATTGAGTTGATTTAGATAGTTATAAAATTTCAGAATTTTTTCGGCTGATTGGCGATTGTAGATAAATATAGATCCAATTTATTTGTGTGCTTAGTACAGTTTGCACGCCGTCCATCAACTATGGGTACATTCGATACTGATATATATCATTGTAAATCACGCGACACGACATACTTGATGTTATTCCCAAAATCGATTTCACTTTTCGCTCAGTATTTTCAAACATTGAGATCATTCCAAGAATTCCTTGACATTTCACTTTGCGACTCCGCCCTACAGGGCTGAACTCGCAAATTTTCTAACACTTGGTTTTATCTACTTCAAATTTTTGAAAAACAGTTGATGAGAAACTGCATAGCACTTTTCAATAGTCGGTCCAAATGGTGTCGACCATACAGAACTTGACTTGCCTCTATGGGAAAGAGCAGGTCTTATTAGAAGGTCGTTAGTAGTAAAAGACCTCGCTTTTCCCACTCAGTTTTTCCACTACCTAATTACAGGAGTGCATCTAAGTGCCAGACTACGAATGCTAAGCAGGTTTAGTTTTTTAAGAATGTTGTTGAACTCTTATATTTCCATCCAAAAGGAAGAAATGGCCTAAGACGAGGTCCAGCTAAGCTATTCAAAAATAGTGATGATTTCGTGGGAGAGGGTTAATTCTTTCCCGTATTTACCAGGCGGCAACCACACAACACTTTCGAGTGACAACAAGGACTTCCATTGGCACAGAGATATCTGCTGCGGTTCCTTGTCGGCCAGAATGATTATTCATACTCGGGAATGTTGATGATACGAGACTGATCGCTCATAAAGACGTCTCATTAAGATTGGTGCTTATTGGTGATGAGCAGCTGTTTGTGAACTCTCCACGGCTCCCTACAATTTATTCAAGCATGCTGTCGCCTCAGTTTTTCTTCTTTTTTTGTTTCTGGCTTAAACAACAATGTATAGATGAATATTCTCATTATGACCACAACTGGGACGGCTGCTAATAATTCCTCCCATGTCATTGAAACAGTGGCATTGTTTTCATGAAAATTGTCAAGCTCTAGGCATTATTCATTCTGATAGAAGGTCATATCGCAATGAACTCGCAAAAGGAAGAAACTACTAGGATCTGGGGAATTTTAGCGAGCATTTTCAAACTGCTATAGAGCGGTAAACGTCGCTTAAGTATTGTGAGAAATTTTTACCAAGAATTTCAATAAACTCGTGTGGAACTTTTTTATGGCCTTATGAATGTCAGTAATATCATAGTGACAGGCTTTTCATCGAGGTATTGAATACTCTTATTTTCCTTTTCTTATTGGATATACGAAAAAATCTAAAAAACGAGGGAAAAGCGTAGCCACATAACAACCTCATATTGCTGATTTTTCATCGTAGCCTTTTTACGATGATTTGATATTCGTTCTATCATTTCGAATGTCAAATATTAGGAAGTCCGATTTTTGCGCTGCACAGATAAATGATTGTTTCATTCGTTTTGAGAAGTTCCGCTCTATTTACGTTCACTTATCGAAAAACTTGCCACGAAGACGATTTCATTGTCTTTACAGAGGTGGTATCATAACACCTCTGTACATCATTGAAATTCGCCCATTCATCGAATTCTCATAAAATCGCTACAATTAGTTGGCCGCTGGAAATTTTTTTTTTGCTTTCTAATAAAACTGAATATTTCCTTCAAGCGCATCATTACATTAAATCTTTTCAAAGATGTTTAGAAGAGCTTGAGTACAAGAATTACTTTGGCTTCATGAACATCATTTCAAGCCATTTTGATTTCATTTACAATAGATTTTCACTATTGACTTCCAAGGAACACAAATGCTTGCCAATAGCGAAGTAACTGAATAATCTCAACCTGCTCTACTACTAAGCCGTCCTGCAGGTATGTGGCAGATGTACTTAGTAAAGGGTTGAACATGAAGCATACGTGTTGATATATTTCTCAGAGATGCTTCATACGTTAGAAACCATTGAGTACCATAGGAGTCCTGATATATATCTGGCTCATACAGTGGGTAGCAAAGACCTGATGCAAGAAATCAATGATTAGGCAGATCTGAGAGCAATTTGTCAGATAGTGGGGATAATTCACTGGTAATAACCACGTTCTCGAGCTTGAATTACCGATGTGTTTACTCTAATACAATTATTACTGTTAGATGAGCCTTATTACTCGTAAAAACTTTTTTCTAGAAAACTTTTAGATCTAATGGCAGATCACTTAAGACATGTATAGAACATGTCTCTAACTTTTATTCGAGATTCTGACGGTGTCACATAACAACGCAGTGAAACACTAACGACAGAGTTCTAGATTTCTTCTGTATCAACTTCATAATCCGCATCTTCGACTAGGCTATCTATACCAATAATAATTCTCCACTGCACCATCGCTTGAAGTCCGTGTGGTTGTCAAACTACAATCTAATGCTGGTAATTTTTTTTAGTGGGATCCACTCAAGATGAAGAAAATTGACAGACATTTCGTTTTATTTTCAGCTGAGAGTGTCATGATGCCATAAGTCATCGGCGTCCTGTAAGGAACTAGTCAAAAGTGATAAATCTAGCGCAATTCAACAGAAGTCGAAAAGCGCCTGTGGTGATAATTTGAGACGGCTGTACGAACTTTCCAAGCAAGTTAAAATATAACAATAAAATATATAGACGGAGCAATAATTTTCTAGATTTTAAGCTATTTGAATAGCGATCAAAAAACACAGTGCGGATCAAACTGAGTATAAAATAACCAAAATGCGCTGCTTTGTTACTTCAAAGGAAATTTTTTACTGGGTCAGAGGTACGTCTATGTATTGGCAACTACAGTGTAGGGGGTTGAGCGCAATACCATGAACCTGTTTCCTTACCACTCATCGATTCTGACCGTTAATTTACGACATTCCATGCAATCAGTCGCGCCCACTGTGAAGCTCATATCACATATATCCGTTCCCATTGTGAGAAATGTCTTATATTATTCATTTAAAGGCTTGTCATAAGATTTTACTCAAAGCTGTGCCATCAGGAGCTCTCGATATCCCGTGATAATCATCGATCTCTAGACCCTTACCTCATATCCTTTCCAGTGTTTCAAACAACCATTATGTGGATGCTAGAATCTAAAAAAATCACGTCCTCTTTTGAAGTTTACATTACGAGAAAAACCCACAAAATCTATTATAATAGCTACGGCACGATCAAAGAGAAGAAAAACATTCAAAAATTTTCGTCAAAATTATTACACATAGATTTGCCTTCATCAACTCTTCTGCCTCACATAAAAATGTTCTTGAAACTGATTAGCTACTCAGTAAACTATTTATTTAATCTTCTCTGTGATTTACTCACAAATATTCTTACACTGTCTCTTCACACCACGCTAGCCAGTTTTCGCCACCTACCAATGAAATTGTCTGTCTCAAAAAATCACTGCTATCACACTTTTTTGTGTTCCTTTTCGTTATCATCATGATCACATTGATAGATCCGTCTCAGAAAACTATCACGGCGTATTCCATGTTGATTATGAGCTACAGTTACAGATATGAATACTCTTACACCCGGAGAACAAGGCGTCAAGGCGCCTAAATTTAAAGCTTATAGGAATTTCCAATGAAATCTTACCAGCCACTCTACTCAGTGCCTACTGTCTGTTGAATAACATCGATCGTTGATCACGTTCTTTAGTCGTTAGTTTCTAACTACCGTTGTTTATAGTTCTGTGATTACTGTCCCAAAAATGCGTAAGTCATTGCATAGATTGAACATTTTTGTCGAACAACCGATCTTATAGATCAACCAACTTGTTTGATTGGTTGAACAAAACCTGCCTGTAAGTGTTATGCCGCATTCTTGTCGAGATCTCGTACAGTTTCTCGGTCATCGACAGCAAAAAAAAGTCTTCGCACAACCAATCATAATTAATACTGTGGTACTGGTTTCACATCTGTCACAAGTGTATAGTGCTTTCTTTATTTCAAAAACTTCGCCTGTTGATGGCCTCTCTGGTACCTCTTTCATCCACTAAACAGCTGTAACGATCCTTCTGAAGGATGTTTGTGCACTTATTCGATACGAACTAACATATACACAATTTTTTGAGTATTTACGAATTAATGACTTTACATACACACCTTATTAAAAAGAATTTTCTGTTACTTTAAACAAAACCTGTTCCAAACCTCGACACCCTTGTTCAAGTTGTCGAACTACGGCGCAAGAGTCGTAACGCGGAAAAATTGGGCTGGGTCTGGAAATGTAACATGAGAAGCTTTGACTCACGCGTAAAAAATAAGATCTGTCCTCAAGAAATTGGTAAATTGTTTTTAGGTTTTTATCCTAAAATAACAAAAGTATGAGACTAAGGGATGTGCAAAAATTCTCTCCCATAATAATTTATCGTCTTACCCTTGTTGAAGAGATATCTGTTGATGTCGAATTGTAGTCCGCAGCAGAAGGTTGCACCACAGATCTAGCGAGAACGAGTTGGATTACCATGTTGAAGTTCTTTCAAACAAAACCAATCCCATCATGGATTTCGGAGTTACCTTCACTAGAAACAACATGAATAAAGGAAATCTCATTCAGGAAGTATGGTATGGGGTTATCCGCATCCTTGAAGGTATCCGATCTGACACGGTCTTTAGAGCATGACAGTTGGAAATTTGAATTATTGTTACCCGTTCCAGTCACACAATCATTAGCGCGATATCATGCTATTGAAGAAATCGTGCTCAAAAAATAATACACCATTGGGTTCATTTTGGTTGTCCGTGGACAAATGAATATCGACCTCATTCGCTGGACAAGGATTTTTTCATAAAAGTATTAGTAATCATTCGGAAGCTTGAATTTCTGTCTAGAGCTCTACGTGACCATTTTTTAAAATGACCCTTTTTTAGCTCTGTAATATGCAAAACAATATTAGGTTTCACACCGCCGCGCGCCTTCAATTTTATCAGGCGTATAATTCGCTGGAAGTATGAAAAGCATATGAAAGTGTAAAAAAACTTACGGAGCACGTGAACCAATCGCTTAATCTGGAATTACATTTGAAGCGAAGGAAAAGTTCCCAGTTGAACAACAAGTTGCATCCCACATGTATATATAACGCGTCATGACATCGATCGCTTGCATCGTTCCTAGCTCGTGATTTAGTCAGTAAGCTAACCCAGTGAATACGTATAACTTGATCTTATTTTCCCCGCTACATTGCAGTGAATCGATGTTTTCAGAAAATAAGCACAGCGTTTCAATCACTGAAACTCACGCTATCAAATCTATACTAATATACTAAAAAAAGAGCTCTGTTCGGCGAGGTGTTAAACACAAATGCGTTTTTTCTACTACAGCGCTATCAGAAGAGCTTTTCAAAAAATAAAACACATTCAAAAGTTCTTCGAGAAGTGAATCATTGTAAGAGTATTGGCACTCTAAGAAAGGAGTTTTGCCCAGTGAAATATAAGCAAGCTAAGAAAAAACGAGTGGTTTTCTGAAACATCAAATTATTTTGAATTTTACAGCGTTATTAAAGAGTGTTTTGAAAAAGCGATCATGAACTGCGCTAGACACAGATTGAGCTCTCGAATGATTGATAACAGTTCTTTGAAAAATTTCGCTTCAGCGAATGAGGTCGAATATTCGTTTTTTCCCGGATAATAGGAGCACATATGGCGCAGTGCTTAAAGGTGCTCTTAGTCGCACACGAAGTCAATGGTTCGATCTCGCGCTCTTGGCTCACAAAGCCACCATCACTCCGGGGTCGGTTAATTGGTACCAGACTGGTCTCAGACTTGTCTGATAAGATAAGTAGCATTGACTCGGCTTAGCGGGAGGTCACCGCGAGTTATTATAAAGGCCAGATATGCATTCAATCATCTCAAACGAGAATAGAAATTGAAGACGAATGCATGGCGCATCCATCAGGGATTGATCAACGCCAAAAGCTTTATCCTTCATCTTTTATGCCGGATAACCGAAGAGAACCCATCATTGAGACATATTTTATGATTTATTATTGATAAAGGATAGAAAGCATTCAGATCATTATCTCCCACGCATCGACGCATCTCCGAAAGGAGATATACATCTTCATCACACTTCATAAGCATGAACAACATAAATTTCTGAGAGGAAGGCAGAGAATGGACCATAATGGAACAGGAGATAAAATGTGAAGCGTCGAAAAGGATCACGGTTTCGAGCCTTATCTGAAGCTCCGAAATTTGCTCTTATCCCAGCATTCTTGGATTGTATTTCGTACTTATCCTGCCACTGAAAAACAACAGGCAATGAAAATAAGCTGAAAAAATGTAGTTTTAGTATGATTTGTACTGAATTTCTCTAAAGGACTTAAGAGTTTTAACAACGTCGAGGTCAGCTTCCACTCCTAAGATCCCTGTACTTCTTCAATTATACATCAGATCTCAGAAATTTGAGTGTACCAGGGGATAATTACTTTATGATATGCAGCGAATAAGAATATTAAGAAGAAGAGGAAGATAAGAGAATTGTCAGTGATTTGAAGAATATGCGACTAGAGTGTTTTATAGAATGAATTTAACGAATAATTTTAGTAAAATGTTCAACCATCGGCTTTCATATGGATACTAAAACATTTTTAGACTCTCTGAACCTGTAATTTCAGTCCATTCTGCCCTGATACTCTTTCGTTTGTCCTTATTTCTTACTCTACATCATCTTTCCCTTTTCCGTTGTGTCCCACCAAGTTTCACGTCATCCCCGCCAATGCCAATTAGTGGCGTACATCTGATAGAGCACTTAAAAGGCTGGTAGGCCCTTTTGAAGTCTTTGCCACATGCACAGTCTCCACACTTTTAACTTATGGAAAAATTTTGTACTCTGCGACCAATACCTATGATATTGTGGCAAAAGAAGAGATCTCATGTCTTGGACTATATATTCGACGTCAACTTTTTCATTTTGATAATTCTATCGTACCGTTGATCTTCAATGTGGATAGATTGATAAAGCAGTTCACTTTTTCTTTATATATATATCATATATGAAGCAAAGATTGCATAAAGGATGTTTCCCAGCTTTCATACGATGTTAGATGCCCATTTGTACAAAAAATATCTCATTCTTTATATCTTTGATCGCATTTTGATTTTCGTGCGCATCTATCGACTATTTATGCATCTAATGGTCCATAATTATGTGCATTTTTTAGATTCGCTCTATTGATTTCGTAACAGATTCTACTGAATTCTTAAATGAGTAAATTAGTTGAATATTTCCTTCTCGGATAGTTACACCACCTCCAGCATAGTCGAGTTCATTATGAATTTTAAAGTGCTTTTATCATACCTAGAAAATCTCCTCACTAGCCGGATATTGTTCTTGCAATTTTTTCTTATCAAATTAACCTGTTAGTTTTGGTACGACATTTCTGATCAGACAGTGGCAGAAAAACAAGGGACAATATTGCCATGAAGTGTCTACTTCAAAGTACGACTTTATAGAGTTGTTGAGAGATACAGTGTACTATAAATTCACGGTGTCATGAGGGAATGCGACAGCAAAGCCTTTAAGTATTCTATCCCTCTTAGATGCACTTATACTTTCAACTCCACTAAGCATCGTGAAGGTAAGTGATTGTATATTTGGATTGCACATTAACTTTCGAAGACCTAAGTCAGTGCTTTCGTACACCCTGAAGTCTGGTGCCAATGGGATGACCTCAAATTATTTCAGTGCTTGATTTGTTCCGTGAACGAGATTGAGCGAGAACCACCATGCAGTGTACGACACCTCCTACCTCTCCGCGGCATACTCTTGCCGCTGGCAGCAGTTATGAACAGAGGAGCTCTCATTTAAGCCCGACAAATGCGATGAAGTTAGACTGTTTAGAACATTCTAAGCAGATAAGTGCGTAGATCTAGGCTACTGATCTTCACAAAGATATACAAAATGGTAAACAGAAGCAACGCAAAGCAACGATTGCAGAAATTCAGCGCGGTGGCTCACAGCCTTGAACCTCATCAACTCGAAAACACTTAAACAATAAAGAACCAGTCTGACTACATCAGGAGGGCATCACATTCCACAAATTATCTGTTCACAGTGTTCTAATTCCTAAATTGTTCACGTGTGTTATTGTCAAGATAGTGGCTGGCTGGTCTTTGACAATTCAAACATGCAAGTTGACAAGTGATTATCAAATCGAGTTCAATCAATTGAGTGTGGGCTCTACCAGATATTTCGTAGAGGTAGGATACCTCTGTAGTGGTGTTATCCTTCCCATATTGATTGATCTGGGATTATGTACTAGTCAATAACGAGATGAGCAATTGTTGATATTTATGTAATCGAAGTGTTGCCAACTGCCCTTTTCTGTGAGTAAAACTTACACGAGATTGGTACTCCTTCCTTAAAATCTTATGGATAATGTTTCGGCAGCTTCGCCTTCGTCAGAGCCTTCATAAAGCTTATATGAAAAGG
Organism: Parelaphostrongylus tenuis; assembly: GCA_019055375.1. Lineage (NCBI taxonomy): Eukaryota > Metazoa > Nematoda > Chromadorea > Rhabditida > Metastrongylidae > Parelaphostrongylus > Parelaphostrongylus tenuis. The sequence goes on from JAHQIW010007172.1 coordinate 58,244, forward strand.
TCACCGATGTGTTGTGACACCGTGTAAAAAAACACTTGTATTTCCTTTGGTTTTTGAATTTTTTTTTGTCAGAGTGTGTCACATCACACCGGTTACCTCTCCCATACAAGTGTTATGAGGGCCCAGCCGAAATCGCCGATACGTTAGCTTTAAAATTTCAAAGAAGGAGTACCTACTTCGTGTAAGGTTTATTTAGAGAAAAGGACAGTTCCTAAGCTATTTTTCAATTTTCATCACTCATGCTGAGGTTTGGAGGCGGTCGGACTTTTGAATTGTTGCTAAGTGTTGCTTCTCATTGATCTGGATTTTCATATGATCTACAACAAATTTATGTCTTAATAGCATATTACAAGCCTTTCAGAGGGCTGGTTTGGCACAAAACTACGTTTCGGTATTTTCGCAAACCTCATCAATAGCACATGCCTTTCGCTTCAAGCGTCCCCTTCAACTAAAGGTAACGACGCCGAATATGTTTACTACAGTTTCATATTCGTTTTTCATCTTAAGTTCATTGGATTACAATCATAACCTTAGACAGAAGAACTGATCCAAATAGATAAATTTTTATGGTCAAAAATCTTCAGAAAAGATCGTCTTACTGTCATAAGTAACCTGAAGCAATGCCACAAGTACATGAAAACTATCAATTGATCAGCTCAGCAGCTTTGCCATAATGAGAAAGCAAAGGAGTAACAAGTAATAAATGGAGTGGTTGATGCTAATAGGTTCCATATAGAAGCCCCTAGAGCTTCCAAATCACTGCGAAAGGTGACCGAATGCGGAAACTTGGCCTACATAATGATTTTCGGGATATGTTGTGTGTAATATTGTTATTAACACACCATGTAGGTTTGGCATAAACTTTCTACTTCGCGAACGAAAGAAAAGACAAGTTCATTATAAGATTGCATACTTATATGTTAGACGGCGACAGTTGAAAAACCGATCTGATTCGTTGAACAAAAATCTTTCATAGGAGTGCTAGTAATCATTCGTAGGCCTGAATCCCTCGCTAGAGCCCCACGTGGCCGGCTTTCGAAAAGACCCTTTTACGACGATGTAAAATTCCAAATAAATTGTTTCTCACACCCTCCGCGCGCCTTCATTTTCTCACACGTGTAGTTCGCTGGAAACACGAAAAACATATTTGTTAGAAAAACTTTCGTAGTATTTGAGTCATCGTTTTATCTGGAGTTCCCTTCAAGGCGGAGAATAAATTCTCGAATGGATTACAAATTGCATCCCACCTACATATCCAACGAGCAAGCCCTCGACCAGCTGGCCGCGCCTCCCCCAGACCCCTTGGACTAACCGATAAAAGCTCGCCGAAAATGCAAAGTCAATTTTATTCTCCCTGCCAACGATATTCCCAGAAAATAACCACATCGTTGGAATTATTGAAACTTGCGCTATCGATTGATTAGTAGTAGTCTGAAGAAAGAGCTCTGTCCGGCGAGTTTAAAGCACAAATCTTTTCTTTCTCCTACACAGCTATCAAAAGAGCTTTTCCAAAAAACAAACACATTTCTGAGTTCTTCGAAACTTGTGGTATCAAATGAATACTAGTACTCTAAGGAAGGAGTTTTTATCCAGCGAAATGAAATCAAGATGAGAAAGAAAAAACTTGTGGTCGTGTGAAACATAATTTTATTTTGAGTCTCACAGCGTTATCAAAAGGTGTTTTGGAAAAACGCGCCAAGCGCGGCTCTAGCCAGAGACGTAAACTCTCGAATGAATACTAATACTCCTACCAAATGTTTCCTTCAGCGAATTAGAACGGTTTCAATTTGTCGCCGTCTAACATATAAGTACTCAAATTGTACCAAAGATCATGTGTGTTCTTAATGCATCCCTAGGCAATGTGCTACGCACGCAATAAAATAATATAGAAATTTTGCACTAGTATTAAGCGATCTCACTTTCCATATATCAAGATATCCTTTGATGTTTTATGTAGAAAATAACATTCATTAACAAAAATTCTTCTTGGTATCAAAATCCATCTGGTTCCTTTATGTGTAGCGACTACGGAGTCGTGTTGGGAAATGAATCCTTGAAGCAAATTAGTATCAAAACTGAAATAAATGAAAGGTAGAGGTAGACTTGTGAAGGAGCTTAAGGTGTGCAAAACGCGTACATTTTGTAAACAACACGGACCATGCATGTAGTAGGCTCCAAGTCGTTCCATCTTGTACATAACATATAAACTTGCTACAGTAGTAGGTTCGTCGAAATCAAAGAGTTTCACTTTGATCGTTGATTGATAATCAGAAATGTGGTTTCAGAGAATGCTCTAGTTTCAAAGATCCAGAATGGTGCCGAAAACAGTTGAACCAACTAACGAGCCTAAGCAGTCACTAGCACTTAAGCACTATGCACAGCTTCTTGGAGCGCGTTAGTCATACCTGTATGGATTTGTTGCCTCCACGTTGATCTGACTTCTTGAAGAATCCTCTGCAAATGATCCGTATTATTTTTCGAATTAACCAATCAGACCTTATCAGATAATTAGCTATAGTATGTGCCAAACTCAATAAAAGCAAGGCTGGTTCATGCCACGTTCACTCAGTGATAAACGAGATGATAGATGAGAAAATAGAAAGGAAGAAGCCTTTTTTAGAAAGATCCTCATGATTTTGGAATGTATCATAATTATTTCATATTTCCACTAATATATGCTAGATTCTTGAACACTTCATGCTGCTACTGAGAAAGTGGTTTGGAATTTATTATTGAAAGCGTAGTACGCTCAATTTCCAATCAATAATCTTTAAAACAGAAGGATAAAAGAATCGAGCCGTTCCTTGTAATTTTAAGTAATCTTTTTGCCCTAGTAAACCATTCAGAGGCTTTTTGCGACGATATATCTAACAGCTTAGAAGATCAGATCAAGGTGAAGGAGAAGCAGGATGCGAAGAAAAAAGGAAGAAGAACAGAAACAAGGAAAATGAAAAATATGAAAGAAGTGATAAAAACGACGACGAACAGAAGAGGAAAAAGGAAGAAGAATGAGGGAGGAAAATAAAGAGCACAAAACAGACGGCATCTTTTCTTGATAATCCTCCCACTCTTTTAGGCAAACATCAAGTATTCTTTTCAAAAATCTTCACCAAGGATCTCCTTTCGTCTTTAACTGGTTCACTTCCTCTTAATGTAAACAGCACAAATGAGTGAGTAGCCCGCTGGAATAGTGTTGTCATTTTGTTGTACTCGCCATGACAAATCGTAGTCTTCGTTTATTCCAAGTGGCACCTTAATTGGAAAGCGTCACTGTTATTCATTAGACGTAAAGGTCGGTCAGTCAACAGAGGTGTCGCGACAACAATCGGGTGGGTTGTTTCGGACTCTACTAATTCTGTTTCTATGTAATCGGCTTCGATTTACGTTATGGCTATTATTCCAACCACTTTAATTTTTATTATATTAATAAAATGATTCTGCGCTTTTTTTTTGCTCTGTATCTCACTGAATATTCTCGGCGCTTCAAATGTAGCAAAGTATTGAAGTTAATGCTCGCATAGATGATAGACGAATTTCATGGATTCTTCATGTGTTTCAAAACATTCTGACATTTTAGCTATTAGAACGTGACTGAATGCCTATTTGACCCATAAAATGACAACGGCCCACTGAATCAGTGTGTTTTCCTCAGCCAAACAATGTGAAAGATTGATTGCATCTATTTCCATACAAAATTTCGCTAAGGTCGTTTATTTCCCTGAAAATTCGACACTGAATTTTCATTACTTCTTAGTCGGTCTGTCGATTAATCACAAAATCAGTGCCGTTTTAGAAGAGTCGCAAAAAGATGGACCTCTTCCCAAACCACATAGGTCAGGAACTGCTTGCAGTGATAGTTAGCGCAATCCAAATAATCCATGTTTCCGAATTAAACTACCAGTAATCAGAACTCTGTGAGCCAAGAGAGTGATATGAATCCAGATTTTTAATGATTGATGCATTTGAAGAATTTTTCAACACCCACCACTTCACTTCAATCTTTTTTTCTTTTTTTCTCAGAATTCCAGTGGAAAAAAAAGTTCTGCTCAGCAAGTTAAGGAAAGTCGCTATCCTTAACATATCTAGCCGAAGGTCTACAACCACTCTGTGATCCTAAAAGACTGATGATTGTCAATGATGATGACTTGCAAAAACTTTCACACGATCACTGCGGAGTTCAAGTACTTAATTCAGGATTTGCTCTTAATTCAACTATTCAATCAAACAAGCATCGTTAGTACTCATGGGAAATCAGAAGCGTACCAGTTAACTGGGAACTGTCTTAGATTCCCAGTGACTTATCCTACAAAGAAGGCACTTGAGAGTCCAACGTCCAATGTTAGCAATTTTGACCGGTCACGTACATCTATTAATAGTTATTTGAGACTGAGCGAAGCTGAAACATAGAGTTTACTGAAGTTTTTTCATGATTTTTTTACACGATTCCTTATCACGCTTTATTGTGAGGGTCCCAGCACTTCTAACACCCGATTCGTCCAGTCGCATGCATCCTTCGAACATTTCACTTTTCGCTATCGCTGCTGTCTGAGGAGTTCGTATTCGTTATTATGCATGTCGTATAAGCCACTCAAGTGAAATGTCGCAACCTTCTTATAGCCAAAGGAAGGATCGAGGCAGCACCTTTCCACCTGATAGCCTGCATGACTTACCCAGTCAATCATTTTGAATTCAAGCTATAATAATAAATGGTGGTAATATAATCGAGATTCAAAACGTTGGGCTGCTATCCAGCAAAGCAATGAGCTTTCTTCAATTTCATGTATAACAACTAATACCAATCGGGCTTCTGCAGGATGGATTATGACCGGAGGGGCAAAATATTAATCGGGAATAGCCAAGAGACCGCGGTGTTATTTGGAGATTTGCCAAATGTAGTCACTTCAAAATGGCTGGTGTCTTGTATATAGGTTCCTTAGCCCATTATAAATCCTTAATTAACAGACCAGTATTGATGCTTTTCCCAACCCTCAAAGGAAATTGAGTAAAAGATGACGTTTCGAGACGTCGAGAAGTTTGCTTGTGTAGTGTTGGCGTAGTCGTCTAACATTAATGTGCGTTTGCCGAGTTTTGGATATCGCAGGTCACCTTTAACAGCCACGATGCGTCAGATTTATTGTTTTCGTATGTACGTAAACGTATTGATGAGTTTAGTCATGCGTGTACCTGCTTATGTATGTATGTATGTATCTGTGTGCACGGTGTGTGTGTATGTGTGTGTGTTTTGTGTTGTGTTGTATGTGCGTGTATGTGTCTGTGATGTATAGATTCTATCCTCATTCCCTTGAAAATTTACAATAATCTGTGAATTAAAGAATGGGTGCGCGGAGGTCCTTCTGTACAACAAGAATCAGTCTATTCATGAACGCCGCTATAACAACAATCTGTGAGCTGTCCGCTTTAGGAACTCCCGATGATTTATTACATTCCTAAAGTCATGTTTTAAGACATGGAATGAGGAGACTGCACCGACGATATGTAAAGGAGCATTCGTGTAGCTCAATATCTACGCCTAATCTTTTCGACTGTTTTTGAAACCTCGCTCAAAACACTATAATCTGATAACATATTTTGAGCCTTTCATGAGGTCTATTATGGCACTTATACAGTGCAAGGCAAGCGTTTCACATTATAGCCTGGTTAGTTGCACGGTGCCTTCCAATTCATCCAGTTCCGCGGAGAGATACCTCTTTTATAGAGGAACTTATGCTAAACTATTTATACGTGCACATAGGTGATAAGATCACCCAACGGGCAGTTTTGTACAGTTGATTGCTCGTGGTTAGTAAAGCATATATTGCCATACCTTTCTTTTCAACTGTTTTTGAGACCTCGCTCAAAACGATATGATGTGATAACATCTCATGAGCCTCTCGTAAGGTCTATTAAGGCACTTGTACAAGGCAAGACACGTGATTTGGCATCACAGCCTCGTCAGTTGCACGATGCCTCCCAGTCAGTTCATATATATCATGTTAAATAACGACAAAGGTGGGACTGAATGATTTCCTGTAAAATGAGATATCTTAAAAACGGAAAGTAAACTTCATAACGACATGGTTATGGATGATTGTCAAGCTATCATTGGACCAAGGGAGGGAGAAGGGGTTATGACGAAACTCACCCATTGACCCACGGATTAGATTTGAATAAAAAGCTGCGAGAACTCCGTTTTTGTTTTATTACGGTGGCCATTCCTGGTAGCTCACAAAAGTAGAAGTCATTTGCTAGAAGTGCATCCGTACAGAAAATAGCTCAAAATATTGATTATACCATTGTCAGTTAAGTGTTTCACTGAAAAAGGGATCACTTCCTTTCGTGTGAGAAGCATTTTCCTCAAACACTATAAGGGGAAAGGCGATGCCCGATCATTGCAATCTCGCAAGCATCACAGTTAAGTTTTTTTTACCTTTTCGGTCGGCTTCGAACGATTAGATTAACGACGTCATAGTGAAGAGAACATTGAGTCTAGCAAAAACCGCGCTTATAGCGCTAAAAGTGAAGTTTCAACCATAACAAAAATTTATAAAAAAAACTTTTTCTCAAAAGAGGTAAGTCGACCAGCAGAAGTGTATCAACCACATTTACCTGCCAAAATAGTTCAACAGAATAACAACAAAGTGGAGTTTGAAAATAGCACAAATCAGCAATAGAATCTGAGCAGGAGTTTTTTATTTTATCCCCTTTTAGCCAGTGCTGACTGCTACACAAAATAGTTGACCCAAGGCGGGAGCTGATTCCGCGTATCACCCATACCGTGGGCGCGTAGTACCATTACACCACAGCGACTACCGCTTTGTCAGCACTCTTTGGTTCTTTTCCGTTGGACGGTGCGGGATGAAGAAACGACCCTTTAACTGGACAGGAATTTTTCGTAAGAGTGTTAGTAATCATCCGGAGGCTTAAATCTTGAGGCAGTGCTGTACTTGCTGTTTTTTTTTCAAAGCCCTTTTGTAGCGCTTTAGCCCCCAGAGTAAAATTATGTTACACGAGCCGTCCCCTTTTATCATTATCACGCTTATATTTCTCCGGACAAGACTCTTTCCTTGAACTGCTAGTAGTTTTCGATAGCATGAATCTCGAGAAATGCAAAAATTTGCTCGCAAGCCAAAGCTGTAATCTGAATTATGAGTAAGCAGTCGATAGCGTAAGTTTCGACAATTCCAACACTATACTTATTTTTTGGAGAAACTGTTTCACTCCAGTGCAGCAGGGTAAATAAGACCGCGTAATCGTTTGTCCGCTAGTGTGTGTACGTGACCGTGAATCGAAACGCGACCAATCAATTGTTCTGGCACGATTCACGTGTGTAGTGGAATTTTCTCGTAAAATTTAGATTTTTCTTCTCTTGAAGAACTCAGCAGAAAACGTATGACTGTGGTACTCGAAAATTTTCTCTACACGCTCTTATACTTTTCTTGCTTCCAGCAATTTGAACACTTGATAAAAATGAAAGCGCGTGGAAGGTGTGAAACATGAATTCATTTTTAGAGTCATAGCGCCATAAAAAAATCCTTCTTGAAAAACAAGTACGAATAGAGCTGACCAAAACTCAAACTTTCGAATGATTACCAGCATTCTCATGAGAAGTTTTCGCCAGCCGAGAAATTATCATTCTTCGTTTTGCGCCGTATAAAGGAAATTACGTACTCTTTCTTTAGTTTCTTTCTGGGTTTGATGCCGATGTGCGCTTAGCAGGCTAAACCGTTAGCTGCTGGTTACTGACAGCTCTAATGCTTCTTGTCAAAGAAAGAGTGATGACACAGTGGTGGCTTTGGTGGTATACTAATGCGCACCCCGTTATAGTAAAGCGCGGGTAAAATCCCGCTTGGGGTGAAAAGTTTTCACATATTATTTAACATCTTTCGATTCTGCACAGTATTGGAACAACTCTTGCGGACCTCGAATATTACGAAACCGCGATGATCGCACTCTGGTCCAACGCTCTCAGAAATCAGGTATCGTATTCAGAAAATAAAAGAATGATAAAGTTCTCAGCGTTGATAGTTTTTGGTGGATGTGCCGCGCATTTGCTACATCAAGTATCTTTAGAGTTGATTGAATGCAAGTATGGCCAGCACATGGATTCGCGCTGATATCGAGGAACGCATAAAGTCAGTGCTGCAGTCTTCTTAGACAAGTTAGGGTACCAACTAGACTTTACTGAAAATACGACTTTAAGAAGATGGAAGGATTGGAAAGCTTCGAGCGCTGGATCGAACCATGGACCACTTGCGTGTCGCGCAGCGCTTAGAAGTGCACCGTGAAAGAAAAACATGTAGCGTCTGTTGCAAATTATTCGGCATCCATTTACAGCCATTCACAATGAATGATTCCACGACAATCAGGAAAGGCGAGCTTTGTTGTCCTAACCGTTAGTTCGACTAGAGCTCTGAGTTGCTATGTTAGTGGAGCTCAGCAACTGGAGATCACAGACATCCACGAGCTCTTGGGAGACTCTAGCTCTAGTCTTGATCGCAGATAGTTCAGTATTTCACGCTCTACTTGACTACGTGCTAAAGGAACGCGATTGTAGTGGAACTGAATCTCTTTACGTGACCTAGCATTTCATGTATCACATCAACTGTTTACATTCTATTCTATTGTTTCTACCTATCATCCACGGATACCTTCAACTTTTGCGTTTGTGCTGTTCTTCAAAGATTTTCATCTTCGTCTTGTATGTCGTTCAATGCTGGTTTAGACGACTTTGCATAACATCCTGCCATAGTACGGATAAAGCGTTCTCAGACGGAATAGACGAGGTGATTAAGTATCAGGTAAGTCCGTCACTATATTCCGATTGTTCCCACACCAGAATAATGGGAGGTTTGGTGCAGTTAGGACAGCGTAAAATCAAAATAAATTACACCTCTCGCGTACTGGACGCGATGTTCTACTAATTTTATTATATTGAGTGTTCAAAAGAAACATGTAAGTAGTGGTAAAGATTTTCGTTCAAAACAACGAAGGCACCGGATTGTCTTCACCGTGACCTCATAGGGCTGTCTTTCCTTGTAAGTGGCACTAAAGTAGACGAAAATCAGCTGACTACTATTCGACAAAAAATGAAAATTTTCTTAAAATAGATCATATCTACTCGGTTACCCTGAAAACACCAAAATTAATGACTTGACTCCAGTGATGAACTTCAGGAAGGCAATGTTCTTCAGAAGTGCATTGATTACGTGTTGTAAAAGACGAGGAACACTAGAAGTGATCTGCGTCCTTCATTTCATCTATACGGTTCTCCTTGGATTCAAGCAATCCATCCCGAAATTCTTTCAATCACAATTCACAGAGTACTCATTTCAAAGAAGTGAAAGAGGAATACAGGCTGACCACCTACACCTACAGCGATGATCGAAGGACAGGAATGCCGCAGCATATTCTTTGTCAAAAATAACTTGTGATGCATCTGCATGACAGTATGACACTGTACGAAGTCCTTGCACTGTTTATTGCACAGTGTAGCTATGCAACAAGTTGATGACCATCAACTTGGAGTTCAAAAATCCATACAAAAATATTTATCGATGCTTTGCTCTCTTTAGACATGCAGAACCCCCTCTGCAATAGCAGTGGCCACGTGTCAGTGACGATGAGCGACGTAGTTAATGTCAAAATATTTTAGGTATCCACTTTTATCTTTATGGGAACTTACAATAATTCATCATCCTCTCCTTATGCTAAAAAATGCTAAGGTGCGAGGAGATAGCCAGAATTATCAATGAGAATGGTGCGAAGTGCGACTGGAATGCTGCTGAAACTTTCATCAGTTACACTTTTTCATCTTCCGTCGTTGGAACGTCAACCGCAGTGTCCTTATTATCGATAGCGATTTTACAGCTGATTAAAGCAGAGAGCATTTGAGAAAATTTACCTCAAAGTTATATTAATTTCGAACTGCACTCTGTCTGAATTTTATTTGCGCATCTGTTTATTTGTGTGTCAAGAGTTTTTCCTCCCGCTGTAGTCTGCTCTAACAACCAGAATACCAATAAGAAGAGAGATTTTTTGTCGCCATGATCCTTACATGGTTTTCTTGAAAGGAAAAGTATCCTTTGACTCAAAACTAAAAGTCGGTAAAAGTTAACGTTCTATGGTATCTGTGTGACTTATTCTGTGCTTTCATCTCGTGTATCCAGAACTAAAGCTTTGCTCGCTTCCAATCAAATCGTACCCGAATAAAATGGTAAGCTCTAATTGGGTGATAGTCTCTCCGGTTAATCATTTCATGTAATGGGAGAAGACCTGGTTATTTCGTCTATGAGAAGTTTAGATGTGTATCTTTGCGAGAGAGAGAGAAAGAGATATTCATTCGGACACGGACGGTCGATTCAACACCACCAGCAGCAGTCGCTCTCACCTACCGATCGTTCGTCAGTGTCTGCCTGTCCAGGCCCGCTCGTTCCCTTATTCCTAATCCCAGTGAAGTGATCCTTCATCCACTTCGGCTTAGACTCAATTATACCCACACACCCATCATCTCGATACTTTCCTACCCACATATGTGCCGACCTGAGACCAGCTCACTGTAGTGAGCTCGCAACTCATAGTTATGTGATAGTTATCTACACATAATTTGTCCTCGTTATCGTCTCTTCTGTTTACACACTGCTCATTAGAAATGTCATTATTTTCTATTCTTATATGTTAAGCGTATCTCGGTATAAGCAACAAAATGTAAATTTCATGACAAAATCATAGAGCCATCAGGATTGTTGAACATCCATGGGTCGTTTTACTTTGAACATTAGAACATTTAAAGAAAGCTAAGTGATTAACCATACTAAACATCGGCCTTTCTATTTTTTCTTTTTTTCAGAAATCATGATATCGTTCTTGCGCCTTGTCTTCTATTACTGATAACCCAAAATATTTGAATATCTTTACTGTTTTCGTTAAGGAATAGAAGACAAACTTACAATTAAAAATTAGCAGAAAAACTCTGCAAAATGTGATTCATATGGTGAACTCTAGGTAAAATTTGAATAGTGACGATTTCTTGCATTTTGAGAGATTTCACACGAAAGGATGGTGATTAGAAGACTAAGAAACTTCAAATGATTAGTTTGTGTGCTGAAAGTGTTGTGTAGCCAAAGATTGGTTTTTTGGACTTTGTCCGTTTTCCCAAATCCCGCTTTATACCTCAACGTTCATTTATTTACTTACCATAATCATTTCAACCTTCATTAGCCTTACCCCACTTTTCACGTCAACTCATCTGCTACAAGCGTCTCACACTGATTTCTTATCAATAATGTTTTTCAGTGGGTTGAGCTCGATGTTCTCGACGACTTCTTTCAGTCTTTCATGGTTTTTTCTATTCTCGTTCAAGTATATCGATTTTATCGTCCATAGTTGCGTAATAAGTAGCTATTACTTATAAATCACTAATTTAGATCCACTCGCATGGTGCACGCAACTTCAGAAACGTTGTAATAGTTGCTGATGTACCTCTGAATCGAAAGACGTCTTGCGAGTACTGTGATGAGCTGAGCATTATTGTTTTTTTTTCTATATGCGTTTGACTGCCTTCGTGATATTACTCATGACTACAATGCTCATCGACTGTGCACCGCGTACTGATGTGCCTTCTGGAAGCAGTAACGGTACGTCCAAGTCCTCATGTCAATTGATCTTATTGATTACTGCAAAATAGGAAGATTAAATGTTATGAGAACAAAAACCAAATAAATTCACAGTTTAGTGAATTGTGAGTTAAAAATAAAAATAAAACATTCCAAGCTGATCATGAGCTTGAAGGTTCGGTTCTCTGTTCGACTACGCTCAGCATCTTGAAGGTGACCAAATGCTTATTTACCCTAGATTATAACTTACGTAGAGTCTGCCAGTGTATTTCGTATTTTTTGATCGTTTTGGTGCATTTAATCGTTTTGGTACTTGGTATTCATATTCAAGAGCGTGTGGTACCAATTTATCAACTCTACACAGATGGCTTCGTATTTGCAGGTTCGGGATCTCAGCAACGGCCACGTTTGTATTCTAAACACTGGACTGTGCGTACGTGTATTCTATAATCAAAGTAATTGCTTCCTAGTCCATCTTTTTCTCAGAAGAATTTTCGCGACATTAGTGCATTCTGAAACTGCACTACTACGCATAGACTGGCAGCTCAGTTGTTCCAGATATCTTTTCTAATATCTTTCCGTCATTTAACTAGAATTAGCACTATGGAATAGTGTTCTAAGGCGTCGCTCGGTCTACAAGTGAAATGTTGATGTGGTCGTTTGCCCGTTGATAGGTTTTGCCGAAGTTCGCACTTGTATACTGACTGATAGACATAAAGAAGTCGGAAAAGTACTTGCTTTCTTGGCGGCAAACAAGACTACAAGCTAGAGGACTAGGCTTGAGCAGCGAAGGATTCGAACCCTAGTAGTGTATCGGCGGTGCACAATGATGATGACTATTGTGGATTGCACCGCTGTCGATCCCATTATGCAATAAGTGATGCACTTTCTACTGTGGAATAAGCAATGCAGAAGCTCCCATCTGAACTAGTTATTGATGCCCAAGTTTCTCCAAGACTAAACATTATCATAGATAAATCTTATGTCTACTGCTAAGTTATTACTCATACTAACTTCACACTATAGTACTGCCCTCTCCAGCATGTTCTTCATATTTCTTCACCTTTTATGTGTAACAATAAAATAAGCTAAAAAGGATCTTTACGATAACTTTTACTCATAGCATCGAAGAGCCAAAAAGTAAAGAAGATGCAAAATCATAGTATGTATTCCATTAGGTTGTTTGAAGTAATTATACTAGCAGTAATCTCAATACAACTTGAACGTTTGAAACTAATGGCTTGATGTTTGAGATGTTTCCCTTTCAACAGATCACAAATTTAAATCATTCAGTCCACTCACTGATTACTTAAGAGCAAGTGGAACCATCGTTGATAATCATTCATTCATTTTATGAGCCGAACGTTTTTTCACTGTAATCGTTTTTTCGTCAACTCCACTGTGACCATTGCCACGACCTCGTCGTGTTGGTGGCGATGATATTCGTCATGTATTTGGTAATGAAATCGTATCCGATACAGCAAAATGAGTTGTTAGTTGGATTCTAGAAACGTTAGTAGATGAATACGGTAAGTATGTGTTGTGCACGTTCGCGACGGTGGTGTCATTGAATGTGACACATCTACAACATTGATCTATCCGTCAAGTCAGTTGTTGCTTTCTCTGTGGTCGTAATGTTCGTTGGTGTTCAACTAACCGCTGTAACTTCTATACTGATGATATCAGTCTCTTAATTTATGCCAGAGAAGGTCACCAATTCACTGGCGATTGAGAATCTGATAAGACAACTTACTTCAATAAGCACAACATCTTTTATTTTTATAAACTCAGTGCTCGACTATTCAGTTTGGCAGTCAACACTTGGCTATAGGTTCATTAATGATAAAAGTCGTCTCAGTCTTTGAATATGCCTAGAAAGTGCGTGAAAGCTCATCGCCAATCTACAAGCTGTAATGACTACCGAAGTGAAAGCATGAAGCTTTCGAATAAAATGAAATATGACGAATATCGAGATCGACTAACCGTAGATATACAAGTATTTACAAATTACATAGAGAAACCACTCAGGAATCGTCGCCTTTCAACTTTCATTCATTTTTTTGCCCACATCAAATGAACCAAATGTTCAACAACAGAAATTGGCATAGACAGTGGCTCAACACACATGAAATTGCACCAAGACAATTAATGCTTGTTATCGGAGCAATGTTTTGGGTGCATACAAGCTCTTCTAGTGAGCTACTATAATTCCCACAGTACTACGGTATTATATTTGGAGTGTATTCACTTATAATCCGCTGTCAAAGCGAAATGACACAAAATTTATGGTGAATATTAGGCGTCAAAAAAATATGATTCTGCTACTGTCTACTGAGGTTGATCTGCTTGTCATCTATCTCTACTCTCTCTTTCCACTACATAAAATAACCTTGAATGCACGCAGTGGTGCTAGCCTAACCAATGTCTAGTTCCCTCGAGTTTAACGCTTCTGTTCCGGTTGAACTAATTGGCGATCATCAAAGGAATGCAAATGATGAAGCTTCTGCTACACAGCACATAATTCAGAAATCCTTGTGACACTTTGTATCTAACATGAAGGCCGCTATGAGTCGTTGTAAGATTTAATTGATCATTCAAATCGCGCTATGCAACTTTTCCTAATGAGACCTTGATCTTCATATAACCAACACAACTATCAGTTCAGTAAATAATTGATGAAGAAATAAGTTGTCTTGAATTCGACGACATCATCTCGACATAGAGGAATTTTAAGTGAACAGCAACGCCACTATGGAAGTCAGTGTAGAACCAGAGGTAATAGTTAAACTAATAGCCAAGTGTGTAATTTTCGGAAAGAAGCACTTGACAAAGAGCTGGACTCCATTCATGCGCCCGTGATAGACATGTTCTTCAAAAATTAGTGCTTTAGGATTCTATTTCACAGCATTGTAAGTAGATTATACGTGAAATATAAAAGACCTTTCATGCTTTCACATGTGAAACTCATTGGGATTTTCTTTGTTGAATAGTTGAGATGGGGAACTGAAACATAATTTTTTACACAAAGCGTCATCACAATTTATTTTGCGGATCCCACGAGCACTTCTTGCATCAGATGCGCTTCCGCGCATTCGTCTTCACAAAAATCCTAAAACATTTCACATGTTGCTCCAATTACTGCTTCAGGATTTCATCTTCTTTATGAGTGTTGCAGAATGCTAGTCGTGACGATTCTCTTTGCAGTCTTTCAGGTGGTCAAGCTAGGACATTGCTTGGCGATCTTTTGATTGATTGCAAGGAAATTGTGTTGAGAACTGAATAAGAGAAATGAGGAATTATGGCTGCTACCCCAAAAATTTATATAGTAGAGTTAGAAAAGGATGGTGGAATCCGCAACATCAAAAAGAAAAATCCTAGTTGATTCGTGTTCACACAACAATCGGATGGTCATAAACATTAATTCTAAGTAATTTTTACGGCATCAACGCTATTTTTCGTTGGACCTCAATTTGAGCTTATCTCACACTTATGCAGTTCTGAATCCTTCAGATTCCGTGCTGTCAGGTTTCGAACGATTACGTTTGCGTGCGCATCGCCGACGGCACCGCCATAAAACGTCTTTCATTAATGAAAACGATGAATTGTTTGACACAATCGTCGACCATCACCAACATCGGCATCAGCATAGAACAAGAAAAAACAAGGTCAGTTGACTTTCCGTATATACCATCGCATTGTCAACGATTGATTAACGCTTTTGCGATGGAACCTGTTTCATGCAACGATATCTATGCCCAAATGATTGCGCTTGGATCCACTGAATTTTTCCAAAATTCGAATGCCGGTTTTCTATTCCATCAGGCGGCAGATGTTCAAAAGTCACTGAGGGAACCTGTGAAGGTCTCCATGACACAAAAATCCATTCATTCCAATTGTGGCAAAAGTTTTTTTGAAGTAGCACTTGCGTCACCCCAGGTGTCAGTAAAGTATTCATTCACCACTATTGTGTGCCAAAGTTCACTTACCACTTCTGCTAGCCAGAATGGTACAAAGAGCATTGCAACCCTTGCTGTTCATAAGTCAACTCACAATTTTCTGTTTTGTATGGCACAAAATTCTCCTAGCAAACTAACTTAATTATGCGTTCAATAACAGTGGCAGCACTTCCATCCCACATTTGCAAGGTTTAAATTACCGCATCGTGTGCTAACGCAGCGTCGTTAGTAGGTTCAAACAAAAAACCCTCTTCGAGTTCTTTTAGTGCTTAATTTTTATATGTTTTTGTGAGCATTTCAACCATTCGCTCGCTCTCTCTCGTCAAGCTATGAGATAAAATGATTCATCAAGTTCGTATCACAAACCAAATATCCCAAATATTTGGAACAACTCAACTTGATGTTGCTATTGCCTGAACAAAGCATCCGTGACAAGCAGCCTTCTATACTCATTATTTCCTATAAATTATCCTGAACCGATTACTCACAATCGATCAAGACTTATTCCTTCTGAACCGATGCTTCATGTGTCCGAACGATGTGACCATAGGAAGATGGTATTGCTGTCCTGCCATCGACTCTTACTCCCATCTTATCTCATTTCAGTTTCTTGATGAGATTTTAAGGGTGAACACATTACCTCTGTTTACGTCGATCAATCGACTCGTTTCGGCATAACATCGGCTCTTACAATGCTGCTGAGTATATATAAAAGATATAGAATAAAAAACAGAAAGTCATAAATAAGAAGCGCATTTCAAAAGCAATAAGGAAATAATTGCTGACAGTATGTAACACAAATATAATAATACTAACTGCCATGGTGCGCGTGGAGTAATGATTAAAGACACTAATAACATATACGTAGTCGTTAGTTCAACCCCATACCACCCGCATGCCTTTCATCCCTCCAGATTCTGCAAATCGGTGCAAGACTTGAGTGAGAGGATAGCAATAAAGATCTGATACATCGGTAGGTCATCATGAACTAAAGCCCAGATAAGCATCAAAACCATCTACGAAGATTCAGAAAGTCCACTGCACGGCGCATCCTTCAGGGGTTGACCAACGCCTAGAGTTATTTTGTAATAATATTTATAATAATCTATAGAATAATCTTTTTGTTCTTTTGCCACCTGTTTCCTGGTGCTTGTCGAGCAAGTAGAGCGGGTGTCAGCAAACTTCCCATTTTTCCATGTTCCGTTCGACAGAAACCCAGAAGGTTCTGCCCTCTGTGGAGATTTTTTGAACGTCGTATATTTTTTCCTAGCTTTTTTCAAAAGATTTCCAAGTATTCTTCCCCATCTGCGCTCATTTTTAGCCCTTTGTAAGAACGTATTTTCTACTCTTTTTTGGGGCTTTAATAATTGTTGCAGATCAAATCTCGAGAAGTTAAATGGTGTATTTTATTCTTTGAATAGTCTTTATATTACGCTGTAACAGTAGAAATAGAATGTTATTCCACACTCAAGCATTTTTTGCTGGGCACAGATTTTCCTTCAGACTTTCAATAACAATTTGATCGCATAAATCTCAACAGTTTCAAGGATATGCTTGGTATTTGAAAAAGTTCTGTGCGCCTTGTTACAACCAAAAGAGTATTGAATTGCGCACTCGGTGAGCGCCTCTTGAAGGGAACGAATAGCATTTACGAAGGAAAAGCAAGTGTTCTCGAAACGAATCTCCACCTCTAATCTTGACCCCGTCACGACACCTCGGCTTGTGCCATCACCAAAAAGTTTATGAGCAATACTTAAGCTTCATACGATGCCCTTTCTTGCACCAACATTTGCTTTGTAGCACAACATGTTTTTGTAATAACTTGACTGCTTTTTTCAATAGTTACTTACTTAAACACTAACTTAGATGGCTCATCTTCTCTGGTAGTGCAAGCTCCAGCATAGTTTCCATTCGTTTCTCTCTTGCGCAACTTTTCTTTATGGAGGTGGTCTGCTTTAAACATTAAGAGGCATGCCAGGCCCATTCCGTAAATCCAAACTCATTGTCATGTGCGAATGCAGATGGTTGACGTCAGCTACAAACACGTCCGCCCATTGTTTAGGTGGTCCTCCAAGAGGGCGCTTGCATTCTCTTGGAGTCCACTCCACTGCTCTTTCCATCTATCGTCATTGTCATCCAGTTGCTAGAGTAAAAATGCTCCAAAATTAGAAATTCTGGCAAAATTGGAAAAGTTTTGAAAGACGATTAAGACGCAGTGGTTTGATGCCGTCAGTTGCAAATACTCCAAAAGCGCGATGACTTAATGTCAATGTTGCGAAATCCACCCACATACCAAAGCAAAAATGCGCGCCAAGTGCGGAAACCCACTTTCTTATAGCTGTAATAAAGCACTAAGAAATCCTTTTTCAAAAATCAAGCATATCGTTGAAATTGTTGAGATTTGCACTCCCGAATGGCTGCTGAAAGCCTGAGAGAAAAAACTGCTGTACTCAGCGAAAAGTGCTAAAATGTGCAACACAATTTTCTTTATATGCTACAGCACGCTAAGAGATCTCATTCCAAAAAACAAGCATACCATTGAAATTCCTCGAGATTTAAGCTATCGACTGGTTATTGGAAAGAGACGGTTTGATACCAGTCTTGCGAAATACATCGACATACCCCGGTGCAAGATATGCGCTCCGTATATGGAATGAAATGTTAATTTCAGTGTTGCAGCGCAATAAAAAGTTTTCTTGGAAAGCCAAGAAAAATACTGAATTTTTCGAGTGTCATGTCATCGAGTGATTGCTGAATATTTGAAGAAAAAGCTTTCTACAGCGAAAAATGCTTGAGTGTGAAATGAAATTTGGTAATTTCCGTTAACTGAGCGCCACTTCGACCCATTGTAAAAAGCGTATTTCTTAATATTTTTCAATGCTCAAATAATCGTTCGATAGTACAATCAAAAATTTGAACCCATTCAAAGATTTCTCGCTGATCTGGGCCCCTCTCATATGGTTTGAAAAACCGGACGATAGATCAAATCTAAGGATTCCAATAACGTTCTTCGTTCCGTCATCGGACTTCTTAGTGCTTCATAAGAACCAAAAGAAACTTGGGTTTTGTACTCAATGATTTTTTTCAGTTTTGCAAAGCCCAATCTGCTAATGGCTATCAGCGTGATACTAGCTCGATATTGGAAATTAAATAGATGTTGGAATCCTTATAATCTAATCTATCAGTTATTCACTGAAACTCTAAGAAGAATCTTGGACAGCGAGAAATCTTTCATTGAGAAGCAAAGTATTATTTTTCGCTCTCTCAGCGCACTAACAAGGTCTTTTTGGAGAAAAAATACATCACTAAAATTCCTATGATCTGAACGACTGAATGGTTACTTGAACACTGAAAACGATCAAAAAATACGTTTCTTCCAAGGCATCAAGTGAAGAGAGGATGGTTGAAGTGACCCATTTTTTGCGAAACCCAGTCTTGTCTTGGCTGTTACAGCGTAATACCAGGTCCGTCATAAGAGCCAAATAGATCGTTGAAATCCTTATCGATTGGTTAATGAAAGTCGGAAGGAAAAGCTTTGGTCACCGAGAAATCTTTCACTGATGAACAAAACATTATTTTTGCTCTTTCAGCGCAATGACAAAGCTTTTTTAGAGGAGGAATACACCGTTCAAATTATTTTGATTTAAGCTACCGAATCGTAATTAATCGTCAAAAGCAAGAGCAAAATAATCTTTTTTGAAGGGTCGAAATGGCGTTCAACTAGCGGAAAAGTACCTGGAAATTTTATTCTTACTGTTAAAGAGCAATTATGAAACCCACTTAAAAATCAAGATGCAATATTGAATTTTCGAGATTGAAGCTGTCGAGTGACTATTAAAATGTCCAAAAAGAGCAAAAAACATATTTTGTACAAAGGGCTGAAAATGGGTGCGAATTGAGGAAAAGTACAGAATTCTGAATATGGAGTCGATGGTCTCTCGCTATGTGTTTGACGCCCCGATGAAACCACTCGGTGACAGCTCTTGCTTTTCGGTTGGCGTATCTCTTATCCTGTTCGAGTATCAATTACGTTTTTGACGCGTATACAAAGTCAGGATGAACGTATTCGGAAAAATGGGCACATAGTTGGGCGTTTTTTATTCACTTTACTGTATCCTCTACAGTCTTCAACGCTCCTCAAATCGTTACTTCCTAGTCAATTGTGAAGAAAAACCGTCCACCGTATTGACTTTCCGGCCTAGATAGAAGTACTGAACATTCAGAGATATTCACTCTATTGAGCGTAAATAGGGCATTCAAAATCAATCAGTTATTCATGAAGATCGCTTTTGTAAATCTTACTAAACCGTCAGTCTTTCTATTCATCACCCTGGCTGATGTTTGGGGTTCAAAACAAAGTCATCAGCAACGCGAAAATCGTGTATTTAATGGTAATCCATGTTAGTGTCCTATTAACTGGAGACACTAAATCTTCATAGGCAACAGGCACGAATCCGAACCGCTGGATTGGCAACAATTGACGACTGCATCTCCTGATATGATTCTGTAGCAATCAAACGGTTTTCGCTCCTTCGCAAACAAAATTGTTATCACGCGTTTCAATGAACGTTTCTCTGCGACTTCAATTTCTTTCTGAGAGAACGCATGAAATTCTAAAAATAAAAGCCATGCAGAACCATCTACAACTTTGCAACGGCTTGAAAAACAACTATCTTAATCTCACAATCGGCTAAATCGCTACAGGTGATCTAAGTGCCACTGATGATATCTGCAGCTTCGATAGACATTGTTGTTCTTTGCAAAAAATTTTTTGGTTTTATTTTCTGGAGATCTTAGCAAGCGTGGAAATAGATGTCATGTTACCACCGATTCATGCAGGTCCATTCTGATGAGTATTCAAGTCAGCTTAACTGGAAGCAAGCTTTTCTTCATACATTAACATCTGGCTTAACATAGCAGTAAAACATAAAAATTACATAAGACAAAGGCATAACGCACGATTTCGCATAGGTAAAAGTGATTAGCTTACCCCTGACCTTCTAGAAACCACCCACAATCTGGCGCCGTAATTTATCGCCGCGGCGATTATTTAAGATGCAAAACAAGTGTGGAGTATCAAATTTTGCGTGCTTCATAAATAAAAAGAACATTTTCAAACCGTATCAACCAGCGCTTATTCTGTTCAGTGATCTTGAGCCACCTTTCAACCATACTGCGTATAGAGAACTTAATAAGGATTTGTGATTCAGCTTGCTCAGAGCTTTATACAACTTGGAACTGACTAACTTCACCCCTTTAAAAACAGCAACAGTCAGCTTGAAAGAATTACCGCTTTTCCATTGCTTGTTTTATCTTCAATTTTTCTAAACAAGAAGGATAGTCCGTATGAATGAAAATGCCAACAAATGCTGAAAATACCCTTTCTGAAAAGGACTTTTTTTTCAAGAACACTTTGTACGCTCAATTACCAAAATCTCTACAAGAACAACGAGAAAGGGAAAAACTTCTCCACAAACTTTTGGTACATTCTCAGTGTAATTTTGAATGGGTTAAACATAGGTTGCTGAATGGACGTTATTGCTTAGACAACCAAACTCATGCCTTTACCATAAGGTCGAATCACGGCTGACTCTGGCGAAATCAGCATCGCTAGCGAGCCGACCGGCTAAGCGCTAACCGTCGTTCGTTGACGGTGACTGAAGTGTAATCTATCACCCACTTCCATCTGGTTGTAAATCGTTGCTTCGCACATTAAGATACGAACGAGTATTCGTTATTTGTAGTCTTTCGTTGAACAACTAGTAGATTCCCTAACGTTCCTATTCTTTCTCATAATAAAATGTTACCCTTGAAAACAGTCTAATAAATTGTTATAAACTGTTTGCTTGATTCAGAATGCTATGAACAAGAACCGTGAACGTAACGAGGACCTTTGTGCAATGGAACGACGGACTGTCGACTTGAATACGTTGGGAGACGAGTTTGACCCGCCGTTTCTCGTTGAAATCCGATGCCAGAACACTGCCGACTACGAGCGTGGTTACACCGAATCCCTAGTTGAACAGGTGACCATGACATTTCACTAGAGGTTCTGAAGAGTAAAATAATTTTCCTTTCAAGCTGATTTATGATTTCCGACGACCTCAACAGTACATTTTTCTATTGTTTTCTCAATTAATAAAGTGAGAGTTCTTGGGAGTAAAAGTCAAAATTGTCTGAACTCTACTCGTCGCTGCACTCAGTGAGTCACTTGGACTGATAAAATGACTCGATTTTTTTGAGACTATTAGAACTTCATAAAAATCATCGATGCTCTGTATTCGACCGTATTATTCCGCCTTTCACATGATTTAGTCGGTGAGCTTTGGCTCTCAAGCTTGTCAACGTAACGATTCGACCAACAGATACTCCTACATATTTATATGTATAAATGGAGTTTTTACTTGGATACTTGGATGGCTCGTCTTCTTTGGTGGTGCGAGTCCTAGTACAGGAAGACTGTACTGATTTAGCTGTTATACTGTGTGGCGTCTCGAGGTAAGAAAAGCCGGAGCTTCCTCAGGTCGTCACCACCTTGAGACAGTAGGCGGCCCTTGTGATTCAGAAGAAAATTATCACCTTGCGACTAATAGTTACCACGACGGTCATTTCTGGTACGGTTCACTATTACCTGGGCTTTACGGGTGAAAATGTCGAGCTCCTCAACTTGGATGGCCGTGCTGGGGTTTGAACTCCCACTGTGCTTCGCAGTCCGACACTCAGATACACTTCATAGTCACGATGAGCCGGTAAACCATCGGGTAATATACTGCGTTTTCAACCCCATTAATCCCAGAAACTGCACACGCTGAGCTAAGTAGATATATGTAATGCGGACACAGTTTTCAGCGTTAAATCCATGTTTATTGTGTGACAGTCTGTCTACTTTAGTGTTATTAAATTTATATGTCTACCGCTGTATGCACACGGTGGTTCAACGTGTACTCCATTGTACACTGAATCGCTCGCTGGTGCGATCTCACATATCGGCTCGCCAAGTCTTCCATTCCTCCGCAGTTAAGAGATTGGCGCCAGCCATGTTTGGGAGGAGAAAATTCGGAACGTCATTTTATTTGGTCAAATGTGCATTGAATCACCTCTACGATGCTGCGAAAAGAGCCAAATGCGTAATTTATCCCTTCAGGAAGGATCACTTTCGATCGCATTATTCGTGACCTCGGTGAGTAGGTATACGTGTGGTGTGCACGTATATGTGTGTTGTCTAGTAGATGTGATTTTGATCACGATATGCACGTGTGTGCATACATAAGGCATGAGTGTACGTACATATGCATTAACATGTACGGGCGTATGGATGCATGTTGATACTGAGTTAGCGAATTTTGAGGGTGGAGAGCAGCTCTAAGAGTGACAGCGAAAACAGCGGAAACAATACCCTTTCAAGGCATTATGGTTTCATTTGGAGAACATAGTTTGGTTGTTGAGAAATGGCATAGATGCTTTACATAAGGAGTACGAAATTCATTTCGAGCGGAGATCTATTTTTCTACCCAAGAAAAGTGTTCGCTCTTTCAGGCATGCGTACACGATCTTCTTCGATGTGTTCAACGCTATGGGGAGGTGTGTTTTTCTTTCTCTTCATATTTTTGTGTGGAAGTCTCATCTCTAAAAACTGCAAATTAATCAAAATAGAGTGCTGAATAGTCAAATATTATGTCACTCTGTATTGAACCAAAAAATGCCTATCGTAGTTAATATTTTGTGAACAGTGAAGAATCCATCCTAAGTAAAGAGTAAGTCCAAGTATCAAATGCAACTGTTTGTAACACATCTCAGACGATGAAGGAGCCTGGCTACAAATAGTATCTTCTAGGGATTTTGATTCTCACGAGACATTAGGAAAAGCTGAACATAAGTTAGGGATATATCACATAATAGAATCAATTACTCACCTTTATATACCGTACAAATTTTCCAAAAAAAAAAACAAATTTCGTAGCAGAAGTACTTATATTTGCCCGAATCATTGCTGGTGATACTTGCATGTACTCTCAAGCTTACAAGAGTTGCTATAAAATTACTCGGCTAACTTTTCGACATTTTCGTCTTCTTTGAAACCACGATAAATCTGGTCAATCCTCTTAACCGTTCGTTCTCCCATTCTGCATCTTCATAGTAAACAGGTCAAAAAGGATGGGAACAGAAGAGAATAGATTACAGGCTCGTACGATGAGACTTTGCCATCTGAGGAAGTTTTATTCGAGCATTGTTCCATTTCACTTGGTTTGATCCACTGTAAAGGCAGAGGTACCAAAATCGTTGGCCACACCACATCAAGCTTTGTGGAAACCTTGTTTGAGCTATATAATGTAAAAAAAAATACTGGATATTCATATCTAGGCTGGATAGGATTCGGTTTTGGAAACTACTGTCAGTGATAAATTAAACTTTCAAATCTTCAAAACTTACAAACTTCAAGGATCTTGGCAATTCTAAGGAACTAATGTTTTTTCCATGACCCGTCATCACATCTATAATGCGGATCTCAGCATTTCTTCTTTCGGTTCGCTTTCTCGCATTAAGCAGTCATAAAGGTCAACAATAATTTTGCAAGTTGTTTCTGCTACTACATGAGGATTTCATCATTTTCACGAACACACATGAAGCTAGAATGGTCGTAGAATGCTGGTCGACTCGATTCTTCTTAGAACCTTGGTCATAGCAAAGCCCACGTAGATTGCAAGAGTGCTTAACAGAGAGGGATTTGAACAAGCATTGGGTACTTGATGAACTGAATCACTAACCATGCTTTACCACCCCCTTAAAAAACTTCGAAAAGTAGGAAATCCAGCTAGATAAACGCGAATTCGTTCAGCGTAAAACTTATTGTGAGAGTGAAGTCAGTGAACAAATAATTTGAAATGAATATTCATGGTGTGGAAGGTAGATAGGTCGAAAGGACAATTGAAGTCGCTAATCAGAAAGGATCAAAAGTTGAAAAATAACTTGCAAGAGAGAGTAAATAAAAAGTCATCCATGAGGAAACTGTCTACTTCATAATTTATTATTGTACACAAAAACCACGGCGCAAAATGTTGTAATGTAGGAAATGTCGAGAGAAGTATGTCCACCTCCACATGTACAATTGAGAATTGAATCTCGAAGTATGAAGGCCATGTCGAAGATTTATTACATAAAAGTGATCAAAAGAGAGTTTTTTTACAGGTGCACGTCTCGAAACGTCCTGTCGGTTCAGTGTACTGGAGTCCGCACACTTTGAGAAACGTTCCGATTGGATGCGATTGTATGTGGCCGGTTGATCGATATGGACATCAAGAATTGTAGAACTCAATTCGAAAATATATTCTCGACTCCTGTTGTGTTTTAATCGATGTCGACTTTAACATTTCGTCGAATATCTGGGGATTTGTTAGCGCGAATCCCGTGTTGTTTCCGGTTTGTTGAGTTGGATATTCTCTAGGAAACTAGTTAGGGAACGGCTGAGAGTGGTCTAGGTGTAGAAGGAGAACATGGGAAGCTCATACATGTACTACATTACTAGCCACATTAGTTGATAAGTACATTAGCGAAGACAGTTGTCCAGACTAGCGCATCTGTGTTGGCTCAATATTGCTGGTTGAATGAACCACCGAAGTTTTGTAGTAGATTTAACAGGTTAATGCCTATAATGTGACTATGACAAGATGTACGTGTTACACAGATCACAAAAGGTATCTCTTGCACGCTTCTGAAACTAGCCATACTGTCCTCATGGGGGTTAACCTTGTCTTTGAAATGTCTTTTTGTTTCGATGTAGAACAAACAGCGAGCTCCGAAAGACCAAGGAATGTGATACTCCAGGGCAAATCCAGGAGAAGAAAATACAATTAAGCCAGTTTGCTTTCAGTACTTGTGTTTCTTTCTAACAATGCCTTTCCCTATGAAAAGATATTACCAACGATCCGATTAGTGTTTTATATGATTTACGACTTATAAAATTGAGGTTTGAAGTCAAATCGCTTGACAATCCACACATGCTGGCCTTTTCTTCCACACTGCTCACAGTCTAGTTTCATCTTTGAATCTAAGTTTGAATACAGTAGACCGGATGGTACCGTCTACATGCTTATTCGTAGCTGTAAGCTACCGACTAGAAATGGTAAAAACCACAATTTCACATGGTTTTGATCAAGACACGTTTTACGTTCCCTACATTAATCGGGATTACAAGTGAAATGTGGCTCTATGAAGCGGGCGATACAGCCGAAACCTACGTAAGCCACTAACTACAAATCTCGAAAAGGCTCAAAACATTCTCTAAAACTAGTTTTATCTCTACATTTGACATTGTAGCATTACAGCAATCTTCAATTTAGAAGCCTGTCAATATAATACTTTTCCAATCACATACATTTTGTACAAAATACAACAGTTGATCTCTTGCGTTGCATTTTTAAATAAAATGACATCAGGCCTGACCACTATATTTTAGCGATTTTGATAAAAAATACATAATTACAGTCATTCAAACTTGTTTAGCGCCCAAAGACGAAATAAAGTCTTATATCACACAGGATATGCCCACAAGCAAATTTTCCTTCTATTCTTCTCTCTCTCTCTTTCCTCTCTGTCTGCGAACCTCAATTAAGATGATTTCGGACGCTTAGAACTTAGAAATCATGATCATACTTAGTAGAAGTTGAATATTGCTACACGCTAAACACCTTATATATCTACTCTGATTCTATTTAATACACACTCTCACGTTATCAGCAGTCTTTACAGTACCATTGCACAGACTCAAAATGAATTCTATTCATCTGTGGGACAACTTTTCAGATGCTAGCTGTATATGCCAGAGCTGGTAGCACAGTGGCGATGTCGTTCAATTCATAACCGGCCCAGCCGAGACATACGTTGGTTCTATTTTCGGGCCCACGTAGCCTTTCGTCAAGCCAGAGATCAGAGATTTGTGCCAGATCTATCCAAGACAAGCTCATTTCCTCTAATCTACGTAGAAACGCTCAAGCAAAGCCTCAGAATTCTTGAGAGAATTCACTAGACCAGCATCCACTGATTCGTGACGAAGATCAGCAGATCCTCGAACAGCAATCGAACTCGCACGCAAAAAGATCAAAAAGATGAGACACTCGAAGATAATATGTAGGCTAAAACCTGAGCTCTCGGCATGATCATCGCCGAAGAATGCTCCACACGTTCGCCTTTATCGAGTCATTGAATGAGGTGACTGGTATATATCTGGCCTTTACAATGACTCAACGTCCTGAAAGCGCTCTTTACCGCATGTGGCGCAGTGGTTGAAGGTGCTCTGCGTCGCACACGAAGTCAATGGTTCGATCTCGCGCTCATGGCTCACCAAGCCATCCATACCTACGGGGTTGGTAAATTGGTACCAGACAGGTCTCAGATTTGTCTGGGAGGATAAGCAGCACTGACTCGGTTCAGCGGGAGGCCACCACGAGCTATTGTAAATGCCAGATATGCATTCAATCACCTCAAACGAAGTTAAAAATTGAACTCGAATGCATGGCGCATACCTCAGGGATTGATCAACGCCGAGAGCTTTATCCTTTATCCTTTTGCAATGACTCGGCGGTAACCCAGCGATGTATCGAGTCAATGCTACCTCACATAGGTCTGGTACAGGTTCACCAACCCAAGACGGATGGAAGGCTTCGGTGAGCAGGAACCATCTACCACGTGCGTAGCGCAGAGATACGTCTAACTGATGCCGCTACTCGTACCCCACTGTACGATTTTGCTATAAAGATATTCACGTATAACAGATGCAAAGAAACGAAATGAATGCAAGTACTAAGATCCGCACAGGGTGATACCTGAGATGTATGGTGAAATTATACTGAGGAGAAATCAGTCCTAGAGAACTCTCTCTCTCCCTCCCCCCGCAACTGCTGACGCCAGGAATATCATCCATGTTGGTTGAGCCGTTGAGGTGAATGAAAGGATGAAAAATAAAGCTCTCGGCGTTGATTGATTCCTGACGGATGCGCCGTATATTCGTAGTCGATTTCTAGCTTGACTGATAGATTTCATATCTAGTCTGTACAATGACTAGCGGTGGCCTAATGTATCAAGTCAGTGCTGTTTAACCTCTTAGACAAGTCTGGGACCAATTCACCGACCCCAGAGGGATGGAAGGCTCGGTGAGTTATGACATGAGATTGAACCGTCGACCTGATGTGCAATGCACAGCACTTTTAACCACTGCCCCACATGCACTCTATTAAGTGAATACTACTGAGTGAATGGGAAGTGCAATAAAGAAGTTTGTAGAAGTGAAATAAAGATTCGAGAACGAATCATCTACGACTCATGGAAGCCAAAGTGCACTTACATTGACTATTAAATGAGGTCGAATTGCGTTAGCCAAGTTGTTACCACACAATGGCGAACTATGATGGCCCGTAAGCACTCAGCCATACTCAAAAACATATACAAGATTAATTCTCGAACATCGAAAAGAATTATTTATTTATTCGCTTTTTGAGTTGTATTTGAACTCCGGGCGAGAGTTTAACCCGCTTCTCACCCTTTCCGAAGGGCGCGTGCTAACCATTGCACTACCGGGGTTTCTATTCAACTCGCTCGACGTTTCGGACATATCGGTGAACAATTGGAACAAATCAATTGGTCGCCCTATAGAAGCATTCCACAAATGTTGCGGAAAGTATAGATAGACGGCTTCTCTAAAGCTACCACGCTACACATTGATCAAAACCAATACACTGACTCAATAGCCATTGATAAAAACGTAATTTTAGTTTCGGATAATACTTTGGAAAAAAGCAGTAACAAAAACAAATATCGTAAAAACAACGAATAACAGCTAACAATCTGCAAATGTAACATGAAAATTCAGAACTACAATAGCTCCATAACGATTGTCAATACGAAACTATTAAAATCAAATAAACACGTTCTTAAGGAGATCAAACCACGCCCCAAATCTCCTCTAAACCACTTGTAACTTTTGCACACGTTAGAGCAGCACTTAGTGGATAATTGCTTATCTTCACCTCCTGATCAGTATAATCGGTTATTATCTAAAGACAGAATTAAATGATAAGAATAATATACTAGGTGTGACATTTTGACAGATTTTTGAGCAGCTTTTCAAACACTCACCTTGCCCTTGGCGATGCCTCCGATCGCCACCACAAGTGGTGCCTCCTCTTCTGCACGAACAAGCTTATTCGGTAGTATTAATTCCTCAGTATTAAAAGTCATCAAGATTTTTCGACATCCTACAGGTAAGTAATTTGAAACAGGGTTCTTGACTACCTGAAACAAAGCTTAGAAAAACAGGCATAGATGTGGGTTTCACTGAATTCATCGTAGCATGCTGAGTCATACACAAAACTCTTAACTTCGGGAGGGCGTTGAACCCACGTTTCACTCTTACTGGAGCTCCGTGCTAGCCACTATACGATGGAGGCCCTTGTTCTGCTATCACTGACTTAAGATCAACAAGGATAATAGGTTGTAAAGTATTCAAACCACTCTCACCGTTAGCAATTTCTGTGAACTGTCAGCAGCTCTAACGACCAATTTGTGAAGAAGTTGCACTGAAAATGTTTCTGATTACTAAGCGGGAAGCTTTGCTTCTACACAAACCACGTTCTACACCCTTTTTCAAATAATGGACTATTTACGTGTCGTTTGAATCACGGTCTCCCTTGTATGCATTTCGATATTTCGCGGCAATCATTTATGAGTGATAACATTGAATGTGAATTGCACCATGAATTCCCTCCTATCTCACTCTTTCATTGAGACGTTGAGTTACACCATTTTCAGATGAAGGCTAAGCGTAGTTTTTCTTAGAACCCTAGTACAGCTGACTTGCATGGGTCCTAAATTTTCACCACGTGCAGTGTCACACTCCCGGAAATCTTAAAAAGATTTTCCTTTCGTAAGATTTTATAGGACAGAAGCAAACGTTGCGATCAATGGACTTGTCGCCAGAGGACGATGAGTCGGGCCGAAGTTGAGCCAGATTTCATTAAAAAAAACATTGTGGACATCAAATATATTAACCAGAAGTAATTGAATTTACATGTATACCCAATATATGGAGTACTGTGCAAAAACGTTTGCGTAGTGGTAGTGCAACGGTTAGCATACGCTCCCGGAAAGAGTGAGATCTGGGTTCGAATCCCGGCTGACGAAAATGATACTGTCAGCGAAGTAATAGTCAAACCACACGGTCGATGTGTAGCGAGAGCTTAGGTCTCCGGCTGACCCGGTACCTGACCGTTTTCGAAAAAATATTTTCATGGCACAGTCATATTCAAAAAAGGAGTTGTGCTACACATCGACCGTGTGGTTTGACTATTACTTCGCTGACAGTATCATTTTCGTCAGCCGGGATTCGAACCCAGATCTCACTCTTTCCGGGAGCGTATGCTAACCGTTGCACTACCACTACGCAAACGTTTTTGCACAGTACTCCATATATTGGGTATACTAATAGCTTCATACCACTGCAAGTGGCAGTCAAAATAGGAAGAATTATGACTAAATTTACATGATTTTGACATCGTTAAACTGCCCGTTTCTCGCAAACATTTTTGAATACAATTTGCCTATACTTCTCTTATATGTAGTTGTTTTGAGAACAAATTCTCATGCTACTCATGCACGAATGACCTGTAGGGGAAAATGCTACTGAAGCGGCGCGCAAGATTAGTGGAAATTGGGCCAATGACACGGTTGCAGAAATGACGGCCAGGAAGTAGTTCGCGAAGTTCAAACGTGGAGAGAACAGTCTGGAAGGTCAGTCGCGCTCGGGCCCTCTACAGGAAGCTCGATTAATCTTGCATGCTGCTTCACTACCATATTCCTCTACGCACCATTGGGTATAATCCATCTTAAAGGTAGTACAGGTAAGTTGCATATCAAAATGTTCCCAAGAAAATGCGGAATTGAATGGTAGCAAAATCACGCAGTTCTGAACATGTCTCTTCATGAATTCGGTATTTATTGCACACACACTAATGCACTATTGGCAAACTCGTAACAAAATTTTACATCAGCATACTACAAATCTAAATGCACATTCGCAGAAAAAACTTTTAAGTACTGGCGATATGTTCTTGAGATCAATTCTTCCAACTGAGTTCCCATAGAAACTGAGTGCTACAGGAGACATATTACAATCAAAAGATATCCGTACAGATTGGATTTAAACTTAAACGTTTACAAATTCAAAATAATCTGATACAATATTTTGAGCCTGAGGTTTGGTAGGCTAGCGGCATACTACGCTTCAGCGTTCTCGCAGTCGATTGGAAGGGATTGTTATATGCTTCGAATTAGTCGTGAGCCATAGACTGAAAATCAGTTAAGACCGCAGCATCAAGCGATATCTCACTCAGTCTAACTGATACATCTGTGGCGCCGCTGCTGTTAGTGGTAGGGGTGAGCCGTAGGGCGCGTGGTCCTGATGAGGGCGCGCGAAAAAGCTGAAACGTACGTATGCCGCTAGCTTAGTAAGGTTTAAAACATCCTATCAGACTATACTGAATTCTTAAGCTAGATTTCAATATAGTCGATTGAAAGGTATCGACTCCAAACTGCTATAAAACGACCTTGAATAGCCATGCTTACAAATTCTCATGTGTAAATGCATAATAAACAAGAAGGTGGCTTTCTACGTAAGAAGAAGAAGAAGTAATCAATCAATAATTCTAGTTAGAACTCACCCATGAGACCACAAAATCTATCGAAAGTTCGCGGTATTCGACACTGTGAACTCACTTGCACAAGTACATTCTTGTTAGTACGAAAGAATACCCGCAGATAACCAGCTCTATTCAATGGACTATCCAATAAATTCAATAAGCACTGAAAATGCACTTCATTAGTTCTGAGAGAAAACGACTTCAAAATACCTACCCAATACTGTTATTGAACCTCGCTATAAACATTGATATAGCACGTGAGAATGTTTAAAGCCCTCTCGAGGCTGCTATGTCAATGGCTTACGTAGTTTTCGGCGGGATCGGCCGTTTCATCAGAGCCACATGCTTCAGACTGAGCCCTACTCTAAAGCAAGGATGGGGAAAGCTATAATGCTTTGATGCTATAAAGTAGGGTTCAGTGTATGACGTGTGGCTCTAAAGAAACGGGGAATACCGCCGATACGTGCATAAGACACTGACGTACCAACCTCGAAAAGGCTTTAAACACACTCACAGACCTGGATTTTGCCACACAGTTCGAATCCATGTTTGTCTCAGACGTTGTTGCATCAACATTTAGAAAAAAACTCGATTCTTTCTGCTTAGGAGGAAACAAATGAAAAACCGATTTCATTCGCTAGAAAGGAACTTTTCATAGAAGTGTAAGTAATCATTCGGAAGCTGAAACCTGAGGCTACAGCCTCATGCTGCCGGTTTCTCAAAACATCCCTTCATAACGCTGTGGCATCCCCGAAAATCATGTTTCGCACTCACCTTTCGCCTTCAATTTTATCATGTGTTTAACTTGCTGGAAGCTAAAAAGCAGGTCAATGTGTAGAGAAATTTTCGTAGTATTCTAAATGACCGTTTTATCTGGAGTTTCCTTGGATACGGAGGAAAAATTAAAAAATGGATAACAAAATACCGATCGTCCCGCTCCGCTTTTGCCACGGCACTCGCTTTGTCTAGTAGTCGGTAAACAACGTTGATAAAAATGTGAAACTCGGTCTTATTTTCCCTGCTATACCGTATTTCCAGAAAATAAGCACATCACTAGAATCAGGAAACAATGCGCTATCAGATGATTACTAATAGTCTAAGAAAGAGCTTTGTCCGGCGAGGTTTAAAGCACAAATCAAAAAACCACTGGAGATCAAAAGATCAAAGGAGCTTCCTAAAAACGTGGGGATGTAGCCACAAGTCTCAGTTTCTAATGGTTACTAACACTCCTATGAAAATTTCTTTTCCAGCGAATGAGATCAGTTTTTTCGGTTGTTTCGTCCTAGTCAGAAAGAACCGAAAATTCCTCATTAGACCGTAATACACAGATGAACGTCTCACTTGATGTAAGATATCTGGACGATACTCCGCTGGATCTTTCTTATTTTTCCTAGAAAAGCAGCATGTCTATCGCTACATAAAATGACGTAATCCTTTCCTACCTGAAATCTGCTGATATGTAGTAAAACAAACAAGTACAACGGACCAGATCAAAGAGCTATGACAGCCCCCACACTTCCAGCAAACTTAACAACTGGGTGAGAAGAGCGCGAAACGAAAATATGAGATACCTTCCCGGATTCAAGACTACATCCTTCAAGAACCACATACAGTATCCTCTTCCTTTCCACAGTTTCATCTGTCTTCATACGTTTCACGTCTGGTGGAGCAACTGTATCATATTCCTCTGACATTCTGCGAATTATAAATTAGATTTGATCTAAAGCTTTCGACAAAACAACAAGACAAAGAGAGCAAACTTAAAACGCTTAGGAGTTGGTACGAGGCACAAAAAACCACAGAATTCAAGTCTGCAGGAGATTTATTTACATATTTTCGACAATGAAGAGATTATGGAATGATTTCATGCTCTAATGCAAATGTTAATGCTCTTCACATCCTTCATTAGAGCATGGAAATCACAGGCTACTAACATCTGCAGTGGGACTACCTCATAGACTGTTCAGGCATTTGTGAGAAGGGCACGTGTCCCAGTGGTTAGAGGTGCTCTGCGTCGCACACGAGATGGATGGTTCAAACTCGCCACTGTAGCTCACCAAGCCATCCATCCCTCCAGAGTCGGTACCAACTGGTCTACAGACTTGTCTGGTTGGATAAGCAGTAACTGAGGCCGGTGTCAGCGTGAGGAGAGCACATCCGCGAGTCAATTGCTAGCAGCGCTCAGATATGCATACGCCGGAAGCTTTGTCCCTTAACTCTAGTTCTTCAGAATTCACAACTTACCACGCTCTTAGATTTTCTCTCCTTTCAGAAGCCATTTGCGCAAGCAGCCAGACATCTTAATGGCTAGTCATATTCAGCGCTTGCTGCGTTCGTATAGTTCGTTCACCTAGGTGCCTCATATGGGAAATTTTTGGATTTCATTCAGTAGTTCCTTCGTTTTCACTCTAAGATGAAGCTTGACGAAGTTTATCCGTACTACTATTCAAAGCTTTTCTTGCAATTTCTTCCTTAAAACAGTTCAGAAATTTACCTATAAAAGAATGAGGAAGAATTAACACATCCCGAGATACAGCGATGTAAGCAAACGCCGTCAACATATCACAAAGCTGTAGGACTTGTAGCGCTCAGCACCGTGGCAACCATTCCCAGCCACAACCTTGACAGAGATTTTTCCGGTACTTTTCCGGCAGGTAGCACGGGATAAAGAAACAATCCCTTTCGCTGGACAGGACTTTTTCATATGTGTTACTACTCATTCAAAAGCTTGAATCTCTGGCTTGTGCAATACGTGGTCCGTTTTTGGAAAAGTCTTTTTATAACGCTTCAGCGAAGAGTTTACATTTGTGCTTCACACGCACATATTTCTCGCAGGACAGGGCTCATCCTTTCGACTACTAGTAATCATTCGATAGCGTAAGATTCAACAATTCCAACGCTATGCTTATTTCTTGGGAACTCCGTTTCTGCAGTGTATTAGGGAAAATAAGGCTGATTCACATACGCGGGCGTGTATTTTTGGCTAATCTATGGGCGGGGGAGCGGTGCAGAAGGGGAGAAGGGGTGCTCCCCGCGGCGATCGATCGCTGACGCTGATACGTCACTCTCAAAGTGCGGATTTTTGTTATTCAGCTATCATTTTTTCTCCGCTTCCAAAGAGACTCCCAATTAAACGTATGATTCTGACATTACAAGATCTGCTCTACACATTCATATGCTTTTCGTGCTTCTAGCGAAATACCGGTAGGAACGCGCGACGAGTGTAGAACATAATTTTATTTTGAATTCTACAGCATTACAAAGAGATCTTTTCAAAAAAAAAGAGTATGTGACGCATAAACCAGAGATTTGAGCTTTCGAATGATCACTAACAATCTTAGGAAATTTTCCTGTTCAGCGAAAGGAATCGTTTCTCCATCTTGTGTCACAAAACGGAAAAGAACCTATTTTATAGGCTGATGAAAAGTATTTTCCGTAGGAGTTGACATTGTAACCTGAACGGGAACGACCTGGAACTTGCCAAAATGCTTCGGCAGATCTGAGGAATACATAAAACGGATTCACCTGTTTCGACCACAGTGAGAAGATAAATCTCTAGATATTGATCAGTCCCTGAGGAGTGTTCGTTATGCATTCGTCTCCATCCAAAGCACTCTATAGGTGGTTGAAAGCATTCCTGCCCTATGCAATGATTTGTGCTATCTTACCGATGCATCAATCCAGTGCGGCTAACCTCCCTAACAAGTCTTGCGCCAGTTCACTTACACCGAAAAATATGAGAGCATAGTGAACGTCGACGCATAATCGAACCAAAGAGGACACGTACGTTGCAAAGCACCTCTAACCACTGTACTACACTAGCCCCTCATATACAATAATATATAACAAGATATATCACTACAAAATGTATACCATTCCAACATGGTCTCGAAAGTCACCCGATAAAAACGAACAAGTGAACAACCTCTTCCTTAATCCCTCACGCACAAAAGTGCTGTTCAAACCTGTGTCGAACAGCCTACAAGCGTTTTACAGCAGAGTAGAAGGAAGGGGATCAAAACTTGAAACATTAAAACCTTCCTTTTATTTTTTGTTCTTCACAAATCCGAAAATCACAAGTTTACTATGCCGAATTCTAGCAGTTCCTTGCTAGAATCGTTTCCACGCATTCACCTCTAGAAAGGTTTTCAATTGTTTAGTGTGAGGAAAAAGTCCCTTAACACCCGCTGAAAATGCTAGTTTTTACATAATTAATTGAAACAACCACCACAATTATCCTTCAAGCGAAGACCATCATTATCCCACAATCTTCTCGCCAACGATCGGGAAACCTACAGAATCGGCTCAAAATCGTCATTCCTTAGGCTTTGAATCGGAAAGTTCCTGATATGCTTTCACTTATCAAAATGTCTCAAATCGCGTCCACGCAGAGCTGTTCCATTGAGCGGAATCGGACCCATATCAGACGGCGCAGCATACGGACTGTAGGCTGAAGGGGCAAGACTCGACTTCCTCCAAATTCATCAAACTTTCCGACGAATAATGTAGTCTTTCCTTCAACGCATCGTAGACTCGGTCAGGCTGTCGCAGTAAGGTCGGCATTGATCACAGTTCCTTCACCTACTGCACTAAATATATCCTCACAGCATCGCTTGTCGAGAAGCTGTCGCTTCAGCAATAGCGTTTCAAAAACTCGAAGCTTAAATCTGTTCATCACCCTCATTTGACATCCGAAGATAAGTGAAAATTCTAAAGACATACCATGGTAGAGTTAATAAGGCAAAACTTTTGCGTAAGGCGGGATTTCGAACGCGCATTTTACCCTATCCGGAACGCGTGCTCAAACCCGGCACTACAAGTCTGTGTTGCACCACTTTTTATGTTATTAAAATTCGATCCAATATACGTTAATCTTGCCGTGGAGTTTCTTAGGAAAAACCCCTGAGATATTCCCATGAGCATCAGAATAAACGATACTGCGTCAAAACAAAATGTAAAATCTGAGATTAGTGCTCACTGCTTTTCGCAGTGTTATGATGTTTCAAACTATACTGACAGAATTGAGTGATGACGAAAACGACTCGGATGGGAGTCTGAACCCGCGTTTCACCCATACGGAGGCGAATACTACCACTACACCACCGAGGCACATTTGCACTACCACTCATTCTTCAATATCTTTAGGATTGCTATCACCCACCAACCGTAACAGGGTGTGGGTCGAGTGGGCGATATCGCTTCACATATCACGCTCAGCTATGGCTGTCAGCTTAACTGGGTCTATAGGGCGATATAGCACACCCGACCACACATGTGAAAGGTTCGTGACTGATAGCTATCATAGAGATACTGAAGAATGAGTCGTGACGCAAATACGTCCTCGGTGGTGTAGTGGTAGTACGCGCCGCCGGTATGTGTGAAACACGGGTTCAGCTCCTGCCTGAGGTCAAGTTTTTGCTCACCATTCAATTCTGTTAGGCACATTTGGAACATAAAATTTGGATTTTTCACGGGTGTTAAGTAACCTTTTACTCGACATAGTGTTTCACCTGCTTCTTCGGCTGCTGCTTGAGGATTTGTCTTATTCGTGATTGTCAAAAAATGCTGATCGAGACATATCTCCTTGAAATCGTGGGGGTAGCCGAGCTGTGTTCCCTCTTCTGGGGTTGCTGGGGTTCTTGATGAATCACCTTACTTCCTAACACCGCACCACTCAGTAACCACTGTGTTGTCTTGCTACCCCTATTGCAGGACGAATAGCTACTACAAAGGGCTATGAGGTGTGACTGGCGAGGCCGGTAAAAAAGAAAGCTACGACGCACAAACAGAGCAGCACTTGCCAAAACCAAATGGTAAGTGCCTCCAAAGCTACCAATCGTATCAAACAAAGTAAATAACGCTACTGAAAGATGTATAAAACACTGCTCCAGAGAACTCTATGAGAATTGTAGAATACCGGTTAGCACATATGTCGCCAATTGGCTCGCAACCGACTGCAAAATTCCATGAATTCAGGTACAATAACCATTTCTCGTAAGACTTGGGGTGGAAAATTCATTGGCAAAACGGCTAAACCACTTTGTATAAATCCGCAAAGAAAAGAAGATCTAGAAAGGAAGCTCGAGAACTCGACCATGTA
The DNA here is from genome assembly GCA_019055375.1 of Parelaphostrongylus tenuis. Taxonomy (NCBI): domain Eukaryota; kingdom Metazoa; phylum Nematoda; class Chromadorea; order Rhabditida; family Metastrongylidae; genus Parelaphostrongylus; species Parelaphostrongylus tenuis. Next base: position 95,598 of record JAHQIW010007172.1, read on the forward strand.
CTCTCGAAGGCACACACGAAGGCGCTTTCGGGTTGACAAGAAATTTCCCAGGCTTTCGTTTTTGTTGCTCATTTTTCATGCATTTAAGTTATTGTTTTTACTATCGTTTAGACCAATTTTCGCGGTTATTTTGACATATAACACTTATAGATTTGTTTTCGAAATAGAAGTGTCCCGAAAGCAAGAACGATTGTGTGGCTACACGGAAATCATTTCGTGCCAAAACAGCACTTGAACCCAAACAATCTCGTGTAGCATCAACAATCGCTTTTGCTCTCGGGGCAATTCCATCTTAAAACAAATTTATAAGTGTTATGTATCAAAATAACCGCAAGAACTTGGTCTAAACGACAGTAAAGACAAAAACTCAAATGCATGGAAAAATAATCAAGAAAAACCAAAGGTCCGGAAAATTTCTGCCAAGCCAATACAACGGTGACGACTTTGAGTCGATCGTCACAATCCTAAGTCTAGAATCATTAACGCTAGCACGGAAATATTTTAACCAAAGCGATGTTCGTTGCCTACAGTAAGGGTTAAAATACCGGTAGCCTTCCTTTTATACAGAATTAGAAGATGGGCTATTCTCAGCAGACACTTCTTTGGATCTGTTTTTGGATAATATTTTGATCAGACTGGCAGATGCTGAATGATTAATACATATGGTATAGTGATAGCATGGGACGTCGTGGCCGAGTGGTTGTGATGCTCGTCGCGGCGTGTGTGGAGTTCAGCTCCACCCCCCCCCCTCAACTCTCTTCGGCAGTCAACATCGAACGCCCTACGGAACGCCACAGCAAGGCTATCCTGGAGCCTGCAAGAAGACTCGTTCAACCAGTATTCTACGACGTTCAAGAAGAAGACTAACAGCGAATTGAATGCTAGAAGTACTGGGATACGCGCAGTAAAAAAAAGAACACTGTTAAGACGGACCGAATAAAGATAACGAAAGATAGTATGGATTGTACGTTCAAGGCTCTGAAAAGCCGAAGTCACTGGGACGACCGCCATTGACTTTGAAGGGGAAGACATACCAACGTCGCTCAAGCTTAACACTTTGGTTACCGCGTTCATTTATCGCTCAGCACGCGGTGCGCTCGGTGTGCTGGCGAGGGCGCGTTATCATCACAATGTTATATTTTGGTTATGAATCCAGGATTTTACCACAACACTAAAAGGGGTTCTGTGATCAGTAAAAAAATATAATATCACTAGAGAGACCTCAATAAGCTTCAATATGGCTATCGGTACCTCAATAAGTGCCAGCAAACCCTCTGTGAAGTTGAAGCAAACAGTTAGTTATCACGGAATTAGAACGCAAACCTTTTAACGAGTTTATTAATGGAGGACACGCCGATAAAAGTCATTCGGCACGTGGCGCGGTTATAAACACTACGAAAACGGCCCACGCGGTGCCCAAATGGTTGAGAAGGAATAGTTCGCAAATGTATTGCATTATCAACAATCTCTTACACACGAGAGAACTTCGTCAAGTGACGTGCACCTCAGGGAATTTTCAACTTGAGTCTCTCAAATACAACGGATCATTGAATTTCATTGCTCAGTCAGTCATCCCATTCACTCGACTGCTATAGCATATCAGTTTTCTTTCGAAATTTCCTTGAACAACGCTCTCAAAACCACGGTACCTACAGTAATTGCACAAGCACTGATGAACGTATCCTCTTATTTGACAATTGATACTAGTTCACCAAAAAAACTACATAATCTTTCGAAGAAATTTCAGTCCACTTTGTTCCAGCTCTGTAACAGGGTCAAGCATTGCTACAGTCATCACCTTTCTCATTTATCTTATCACAGAGTGTAGTCAAAAGGGCCCAAAAACTAGCAGCAGTGCTAATTGAAATCTTCGTGGATAAACGATAGTAGTTATGCTGGTAGGAGTGGAGGCGGCCGAGTGGTTGCGACGCACGGCTCGGGGTGACCACCTCCCCCTACCAATACTATTCGGTAATCGATAACGAACGCTCTACGGAACGCCAAAGCCTGCACACCCTCAAGATTGCAAGGAGACGTGCTCGACCAATATTATACGACGTTCATTGAGAAGACGAAAAACGAATTAAATGCTAGACGTACTGGAATCCGGACAGTAAAAAAAAAGTCCGAGACTGATCAGATAAAGTAAAAGTTGACATTACTATGATACTTACCTCGTCATACTAGACAAGCCAAACAAAAAAGCGTTCATTTGCCTCAACTTTACATAAAATGTGTAGGCTCAAAGTGTCCGAAAATGAAAGCAATTCACGTGATGAATGGTTTTTCCATTGAAAAAACAAGACGATACTTTCCATATCCGCATCCTGTTTCGACCTTAAAAAAACCATTTCTGAATTCTTCTGAAGTTATAGTAGTCATTCGATTGCTTGAGACATGAGATTATCAATGCCGTATTTAGTTTTCAAACGGTCTTCTAATGCGCCGTAACAGTAAATATGAGATTTAGTTTCAGACTCGAAAATTTTTCGCTGAACAAAGGTTTCCCCTAGACTTTTAGCTGTCATTTCAATGATAAACTTGATCTATGAAAAAGAATTAGTAGTATTTCAATGCATTTCGCATTGTTATGATGTTTTCTATATACCTAAGAGAACTGAGTGGTGAGCAAAAACACGGCCTCAGGCGGAAATCGAACCCGCGTTTCATCCTATCCGAGGACGCGTGCTCTACCACTACACTACTGAGGCACGTTTGCCCAATCACTCATTCTTCAACATCTTGACAATAACATCAACAGTCATACCATTCTTCAACATGAAAAAGACTTTGATACGCCGTAGCAGTAGTAAAAGGATAAAAACAGCGGATGTGATTTGAATTTGTTAAGCCGAACGTTCTTTTGGCTACCGCAACGTATCTAAAAGTCCTTTCCAAGAACCAAGAACGCCATTGAAATTGTCGAGATTTACGCTACCGTAGGATTACTGGAAGTTCCAAGAAAGAAAACTATCCAAGGAGAAATACTTGAGTATAATTCAATCTTTACTACTACAATGTCATAGGAGCCATTTCAGAAACAAAGTACATAATTGAAATCCTCGTGATTTAAGCTATCAAGTGACTATTAGAACTTCAGAAAAGATCGAAAAATGTGCTTTTTTTTGAAGGGTCGCAAACACGGTGTGGATAACGGAAAAGAACCAGCGAAACTCAATGAAATGTGCGAGTTTTCCATTAGCGGATACAATGCCTCTGAAATCTTTATTGCAATCTTTTTGATCAAAATAATAGAGATGACTCATAACTAGAAAAAAGATAGGAAAGAACACGTCCCTTGGATCATCTGCAAGCGTTTATATATTTCCTGTACTTTATGCCGTGTCTTACAGGGCACTGTCTGCATTTACGTACATTCCGGTCCTATGGCTTATGTCTGACTAACAACGAGAGGTAAAACTCTCGCGTTAATCAATCCCTGAAGGTTGCGACCAGTCTTGAGCGAGGTCTCAAAATAGTCGATTGGAAGGTATTGTTACATGCTTGCTTAACAGCCATTAGCCATGGACAGTCAATCACTGTAGAACAGAACAATAAAAGATTCTTTCACTTGATCTACACTGGTGCTTCTTCGGCACCAATGTGGATCAGTGCTACAAATCCAGTGTGCTACAAATAGAATAGCAGAGGTGATCCGTAGGGCATTTGGTACTGATGAGCTTGAGAGCGCCGGAACGTACGCATACCATTTGAGATGCCATACCAGACCTAGTGAGAGCCTGAGAACATTCAATCAGCCTGGAGGGGTGCGTTGATCGACCCCGGGGGGGTGGGTTTCAACATGATCAGGAGGTGATTGGTTCCTATATTAGGCCTATACATTGCGACCTGCGATGACTTACGAATGTATCCAGTAGGTGCTGCTATTCCCTCTCATGCAATTCCGGTACCAATCTATCGCGACCCATGTAAAGCTTGGCGAGTTTTAAGCCGTAGATTGAACCGACGATCACGCGTGTTCTGCAGGTTATCTTACCCACTGCGCTACCCGCGCATTCACTATCACATGGTGGTGTTCATAGTTGTAGGTGGATGCTGTCGAAGTGGCTTTGTCATTTACAATCAGATTGACAAGGTTGATATCATTGTGAAAGTCACTGACATGAGAATTAAAGCACTTGGTATTGGTATGCTTTTGCTCTCGCTATTGACATCACATCGATATCCACTAAAATGGAAAGCGCACCTTTCCAATACGCTTTTATCCGTCTTACAGTTACTTCCACTATCACTACAGCAGCACAGGACAGTGTTGTTATTGAGGTAGAGGTTTTTTAATGGTGGGCAGTTCTTTTGGGCTAGACAGAATGCTGTTAGTAATGCGAAGATGTTCGATAATTCCTAGCCAAGATGTGACGGTGCCGATTTTTGAGTCAGTGATGTTAGCGTGTTGGATTCGTGATCTCAGAGCAGCTTCTCGATGCCAATTCATAATGGAGTGCTTGACAATCAGCTCATCGACACTAACGTTAAAAATGAGTTCTTAGAAACTTTGCGAACATATGTATGTGATAGAGAAATCAATGACAAGTGACTATTCCTCATAGCTCCTTCATAAACCACAAGATTTGAATGGTAAACCTTTAGCGTTTTCATGGTTGTTGGTATCTTAACGACATCGCATCGAGCTACTCTAAAGAGGTAGAGAGCTGTCGCCGATCCGGCTTCGATTACGGTAAGTTGCTCACAGTCACCTACGATTATAACAGATGCGTTGAGGTAGGAAAGTTTAGCGGAGGCTTCTGTACATACACAGTTGGCTATAGTCCAACTAAGTCTGCAAGTGAGGCCGGATTGCCGAAACGTGGAAGGATTGGCACAGATGGTTTTTTGCTGAATATCAAAAATTTCAGGAGCTCTGCATAAGTTTTCTTCAAAGTTCCACAGTAATTTGTGACGCGGTGGATTCAGAAGCATAGCATTCATCTCGCAGTCATCTGGATCGCAGTCAAAAGTACTGTTGATCACGTGTAAACGAGTAGGTGTAAGTCCCATGAATAGCTGACGGGTTGAAGCACCAATAAAGCTACAGTCGATGATTTGTAGCTCGCCGATCTAAAAAAAAATCAGGATTTACTATAATAAAAGCAAAAGGTTCGAAGTATTACAATTACACATAGGCACTCTAAACTTTTGCAATCATTAATGTTTTGTGATTTCATTCTTACATATTTAACATCAGTTTCGTTTAGAAATTATCCATAATTTAGTATTCTGTTCTACTGATACGACTGTAATTTTTTATTATGATAAAAAAATTTTATTATTATTATTTACACGACCCGTCATCACATTCTTTATTGTGCAGATTCCCAGTACTTCTAGCATTCGATTCGTTGTTCGCTTTCTTTGAATGACGTAGAATACTGGTCGAAATGTCTCCTCGCAATCTCGAGGATAGCGTGGCTGTGAAGTTCCATAGGGCGCTCTTGTTGAGTGAGTGTGGAGTTCAACTCCACGCACGACGCGACTAACATCACAACCACTCAACCACGGCGCCCTCTACTAATACAATAAGAGCGAGCTTTAGTTTATATATGGTAACGGAATTTTTGAAGCTTATAGGAATTCACAAGCTGTGTTTTCATCAAAAGTTTCGCTAAAATCGATCCATAACTAAAATGTTATAAGTTACGACTAAACAGATTTATAATAGCCATGATCTGAGGTGGAAGGAAAGTACGCCAACGTTTTTTTTTCGTCTTTCCTCCTTTTATTTTCCTAGATAACTGAACAAATTAGCTCTCCCTCGGTGTGATGAATTCATTAAGGTTACTCAAACTAAAGAGTAATTTGAATATCCAACTGCGAACTCAGTCAAGTTATAACGAATGCGATTCGTGAATGCAGGTACCGCCTTTGACAAATGACTAAGAACACATTCAAAGATAACTTGAGACCGTAGAAGAAATCTAGTAGATCAAGTAGCAATATCCCCAACTGATCCATAATACACTAGCCAATCCCACTAATGCAATTCCACTCCAGTGTTTTCCATTTCGTAAACCTCCACAGTAAACTCCATAGGTCTTCCTCGAGATAAATCAGTTTAGTTTCTTCACTTCAAAGCCCAAGATCACGTATAAGAAAAGAAGCTCGGACAGAAAACAACATAGAAGACTGATTTCGGGTTTCAAGCCACAATTCGCGCAACCGCATTATGACATGTTTCCAATATAAACGACCCGTGACCAATGAAAGGTGTTCCGTAGGATCATCCTGCTAACGAATGACAGAAGAGAATTCAGGCACCAATTCTTCTGTACATATTACATTCAAGCCGTAGGTATGGTTATGAAGTTGAGTGGGAAGCCTCACATGACTCTGGTCCTACCATCTGCCGGCTGTCAAATCATCAACAGCACCACTCGATAGTCACTGTTATTACTGTTTGTTGATAGTAGAACTGTTTTACGCTAACACTTTATCGAATCACCTTCTGTTGACCCCTTACCATATCTATACGACAAGACGGAACAAATCTGGCAGGAGCAAAATCATTTTGTCCAAGCTGTTCCTTCCATCGTTATAAGCACTAAACTCGATTACAACGAAAGGGGTACGCGTTTCAATGGATTTTTGTCTCAACGATCAATCTTACTAATTGAAGAAGCTGTTCACCACAATAAAATACAGCGAATTTCATGTCTCGGTCTTAAGGCACTTGGACAAATCCCGAGCACCAAACTGAGGATCACAGTTCAGTCTACAAATGTCTCGCTTTCAAGAATCTAAAGAGATGCATCATATGCGAAACATAGGTCATCGTGCGATGAGAATTGAAGACGCATGAGAGGATCTGGTGGGGCTAAGGAAATGGAACGTTATCTTAGACCAACTACCTAGATAGATCATAACGAATATGTGGTTTCAGGTTAATCAAATGCTTTTACTAAGTGGATATGGGAATGCCGTGGCCGAGTGGTAGTTATGCTTGTCGCGGTGCGGGGCTGATCCCCATCGCCCAACGCTCTCCAGTCAGCAGCGAGCGCTCCATGGAACGCCATAGTCAGGTTATTCTCGAGATTGCAAAGAGACGCGCTCAACCAGTATTCTACGACGTTCACGAATTAGATAAAAGAAGGGACTGAATGCTAGAAGTATTGGAATCCGCACAGTGAAAGAAAGAAACACTGTGAAGACGGATCGATAAAAGTAAACGGTGAATAGCGTTATATTTCTGTTTCCACCCGTGAATATGGGCATATAAGAATTGGAAGCAATTAGAGAATTCAACATAAGATTGAGAAAAATTTTAACCAGTACAAAGCAAGGTGTAGACTACTACTTTCAATCTTGGTTATCAACAAAAAGAAGCCTACCTCAGCATGTTCAAAAGGCCTCGCTTTGATATCGTCGACAACTGTTTTTTCAAGACTTAGAATTCTAATCTTGCTTTCACTCATGATATGTTTCTGCAAAACGTTGATCCGAGTACCAGTGATCTTCAGATCGTCAATTTTTGAGCGATGGAACGCCATTGACAACACTTGTTGCACATCAGAGTCGGAAATCCTGAGACTTCTAATGTGCGTTTCAGCGAATGCTGACTCGTCTAACGATGAAATCCGTGTGGCCATGAACAGTGTTCGATCAAAATGGCTACCATCACTCATTGCATATGGTTTTATCTCCCCCAATTTGCAATATGAGAAGCTGAGCTCATCAGCCGAGAATTTTGCAAAAGCATACGTCTCGACGGTGTCAACTGCTGTGTGAGAGAATATCATGACAACGTTACGTGAATGTGGAGTCAGTCGCCGACTTGGACGCATATTTCGGATTGAACAGTTGGCAATGGTGATCTGAAAGTATTCATAATATTCAATGATAGAGCAACTTAATCATCCAGAATATGATAAACCTAACATAGCTAAATGAAGAAGACCTAAATTAGATTTTTGATAAATGTATGGGGATCTATGGATCTGTATGCATAACTGCCAACATCTCCTATGCTAGATTCGAATTTCAGCGGCCAAAGCACAGAGCTCAGGAAATGGGGAGATGTACTTTCGCCGAATGGGTGGGAAGTGTTGATTCACTTTTGCCTCACTACGTCCCACAACTGCCAATCTTTACTGAAGTCTCATGACATTTTCTCATTCATCAATCACATTTCTTTTTTCCAGATATGCAGTTACATAAGCAATTAGCTACATTCACAAAAAAATATCTGGATATCCAAGAATGCTGTGTGATGTGCAAAGCTTCGAACCTCGTGTAGAAGTTGAACCCGTATTTCACCCATACCGTAAGAGAGTAGTAGCCTTATGATGGCCTCAGTGGTGTAGTGGTCGCACGGGCCCTGTAAGAGTGAAACGTATTTAAATTTCCGCGTGAGGTTCAGAGCCTTGATATCCTGAGATAGCTGAGCCGCAACGGTTCCTTTTAAAATGAAGGAAGTGATCTCATCTCAGAGAAGTCTGCCATTATTTGCTCGGGTGAGTAGAGGAAACGCCGAAAAATAGGCTGGGTACTGAAAAATGACCTTAGTTTCTGGCTAAGATTATATTTTCAACTCTCATTTCAAACTCATTGACTGACTCAGCAAAGAGAGTCGTGGCGAATTGTTGTGGAAATTGCTTCAAAGACAAGTATCTGAATACAATAGTTTCTGAAAACTTGAAGCGTTTGCGGGGCTGACCAATGACTCAGCCAGCGGAAGTATTATGACTTTGCTGAGGCAAATATACAGAGTAACATATTGTGGACAATGTCAGTTGACGAGGATGCAGGGATATGGGCAAAATTCAGAATCTTAGTGAGATTCGAAGCCGCAGCCACCTCTTTCCGAAGCTCATGTGCTATCGGTTGCATTAGCCAAGGCTTTGTTCAGTCTTCCTTCCAGCCATATTTAAACCTGTACTGTGTTATCAGAAAAATTTTTAGTCAACGGGATTGATCTGTAGAGCACTAATTGATATTAAATCCAACTAAGCCGAAGTTGTAGTTGAAATCACAAAGTTTTTGACTTCCAACTACTCCCTACTCTTTCTCATCAGGATCACCTGTATCACCTGTCGTCCCGTTGATCGTCGAGTGACTCGAGCGGGTACCAGCAGCTCTTCCATTTTCCCCTATCGCGTGCAAGAGTAGCCCAGTGGGTCCTCCTCGCTCTAGGGATTCGCTGAGCATCATATCTTTCTTCCATCGCTTTCGTGAAAGAAGTCGGACCAATGGGTCTGTGGTCTTCCTTTAGAGCGCTTGATGTCCCGAGGAATTCAGTCGGTAACGGCTCTCGTCCATCGGTTGTCGTTAAAGCGCATCACGTGTCCGCCCACCTTATTTTCGATATCCTGGCGTGTAGAACGGCGTCTCTGATTTTCGATCGTTGACGTAGGTCGGAACTTCGGATCCTTTCTCTCATTTGCGAAGATACGGGATACTCCTAGCATCGACCTTTCGACTACGCGTTCGATAATGCCAAGTGATCTTTCATCCTGCTTACGTAGCGACCAGGTTTCTGCTGCATACGTTAGGGCAGGGATAATTGTCGAGTCGAAAAGGTGGGCACGGAGTCGGATGTTCTTTGTCCTCTTCACTACATCTTCGATGCTCTTAACGTTCCCCAAGCCGCTCGTTTCCTCCTGCTCAACTCTGGAGCTAGGTCGTTCATCATGTTGATTTCACGACCTAGATAGACGTAACTGGAGCATTCGGAGATTGTCGCTCCGTTGAGCGTGAATGGGGCAGTCAGAAACCCATCCGTTCCTCATGAACATCGTTTTCGTTAGATTTAGTTGAAGACCAATCTTTCCACAGGCGTTATCGAAATCGGTCAACATTCGTTCCGCTTGGCTGATGGTTGGTGTTATGAGAACGATATCGTCAGCAAAGCGAAGATGGTTTGATTGTCGACCGCCAATTTTCACTCCCATATCGTCCCATTCTAATGTTCGCATGACGTTTGTAGGTGGCAGTGAATAGTTTTGGCGAAATTGTATCGCCTTGTCGAACCCCTCTTCTTACGTCAATGGTGATATTGTTGTAGAATGGAGATATTTTGGTCGTGAAATCTTTATAAAGCTCACAAAGGATCATTATGTACCGAGTAGGACGCCCTGGTTATCCAGAGCCTCTATAACGCTTCTGTTTCCACTGAATCGAAGGCTTTCTTCAGATCGACGAAAGTGAGACAGAGTGGTTGCTTGTACTCTCGTGAAATTTCAATGAGTCTTGTAATCGTGTGGATGTGGTCTATGGTACTTAATCCTTTTCGGAATCCTGCTTGTTCGCATGGCTGTCCTTCATCCAGTGTTCTGTCAATCCTGTTTAGGATGACTCGAGTAAAGAGTTTATAGACAACGGACAGCAAGCAGATTGGGCGATAATTGCCTATGTTGTGAAGGTCTACCTTTTTGGACAACAATACGGTCTTGCTGGTTTTCCACTGAATAGGGACCTTGCATTCTGACAGGTAGCGAGTGAAGAGCCGAGCCAGGGTGTTGATGAGAACTGGCGGCAGGTTCTTCAGGTGTTCTGGTCTAGTCCTGTCTGGACCGGGTGTTGTTCTGTTCTTCACCGACGATATAGCATGTCGGATTTCGGAAGGGAGGACAGGTGGAACGACGTATTCGTCCTCATTTTCAAGACCGGAGAGTCAGTATTGGTGGATGATTTCTCCATAGCCCTTCTCGAAGCTGTAAGTGTCCCGTCAGGGTATCAGAGTGCATCATCTTGGTCTTATAGTTGGCGAAGCCTCGCTGGGCTTTGCGAATGCTCTTTCCAGCTTCTGCAGCTTCTGCCATACTGCTGCTCTTCTCTCTTTGAGGTCCTCTTTTATCGCTTCTCTGCAGCGTTTCGCAAGTTCGGACGTAAGGTTTTGGTTGCCTGTAGCTCGTGCGATTCCACGTTGACGTATCAGCTCGAGTGTCTGCGGAGACAAGCGTCTCTTCGTGACCTTAGGACTCTCGGCTTTTCACAGCGCTAACGTGAAGATATTCAACGAGTCGATCGTATTCTTCATCGATGTTGTCGACAACGGTATCTTCCCAAGAGCCGACTAATGATTTGAATATATCCAAGTTTATGGTAGTTCTGGGCTTCGTTGTTTGAATTTAGCGGCTTTCTCTCCTCTCCTCGAAAAACGGAACGTTGCGCGAAGGAGGCGATGGTCTGATCCCGTGTAGAACTTAGGAACAACAGCGACGTCGGTCAGGCAAAACCTTCGATTCACTAAGATGTGATCTATTTCGTTATGGTACTCTCCATTGGAGACTCCCACGTCCATCGCTGAGAAAGAGGCTTTGGAATTGCGAGTTACCATGGATGTTTGGGTCGTCATGATAAACTCAGATAGCCTCTCACCCTGTTTCATTCCATTCTAGTCCTTGGGTCCCTATGTGACGTTCTTCAGACGTTCTTCTAGGTCCAATTTTTGCGTTAAAATCTCCGACAATGACCTTGAAGAATGTATGATCTTCTCTGAAGAATTTTTCGAGGTCCAAATAGAACTCTTCGACTTCGTCTTCGTCATAGCTTGATGTTGGTGCGTAAGCAACGAAGATTGTCAAAGCCGGCCTAGAATCACATCGTTCCAACCGTAATCGTCCGATACGGGTTGTTAGTTGTTCAAGCGAATCAATGTTCACGGTTAAATTCGATTTGACGAAGACGCCAACGCCGCCGACACCTCTGCGATCGCATGTTCCAAGGAACAGTTCTTCTCCGGTATCATAAACAGCGTGAAAAGGATGGCGCCTTCTCGTCTCAGCCAGGCCAATGACGTCTCACCTTGTTCTTCTTGCTTGAATCAATAGATCTTCTACAGCGGATTCGTGAGCAAGGGTTCTTGCATTGTAGGTACAGATCGTCATTTTAGTCCGTTTTGATCTTGGCAGCCTAATTTGGCCCTGAGATTTCAGCAGCCTCTCCGTACTCGTCCTACCTGGCGCTGCCGTACCAGGGGCTCTTTCGGGGTCAGGGGAATGAGGCCCATATTTGTTACTGTTTTTGGCATTTTGATACCCAACGTATAGCTTGCCAGGCTCTAAACGTGGGGGCTGGGTACTCACAAGTAGCTTGCCAGTCTCTCTCGGAGGAGCGGGAGGAGCTTACTTGTTGGAGGCGACTCCTAACCGCCTCCCATGTACTTCCCAGCCGCTTGATTGCAGGCTTTTGGCCGACTTGACTCGTAGAAATAGAGTTTTGTCAAGATCGGCGCTGCAGAAGCAGGGAGCTCACCCCTGAATCCACCTGCGTGTCTGGGAAGCACACGGTCGCTTTTGGTGCATGTTTATTCCCCTATCCACAACCTGAGGACGCGCCACGTGCCCTCGCGACTAATCGGCGGAAGCCCTCAAAGAGGAAGGTCCGTGGCTCATCAGGATACGACGTGATAAACAACCACAATTAGAAGACTCAAGTGGGCGTTGAATTTGCAGTTGCCCTTTATGAAGACTTATACCGGAATTTATGCAGTTATTATTTTTATTAGTGGAGTTTGAAAATTTTCAAATCACTTGGCTTTAGATTTTCCATAGTTCTGGTTTTCAACGTTTTCGGGAAGGTTGAAACCGCCCACCTTACTAAAATACGTCAACAGCGAAGGCGCTATTGCGTTCATAGTGACATTCGTGATCTGGAGAGTAGCTTGACGCTGTGTGTGCAGCTGTCTGTGTGAGTCTGAGGTCGTCGTTAGTTCATCACGACTTTGTAGACGCATAGTTGAGTCACGAATTGTGACGAAGTGCACGTCGGCGTCGAGCATGAATGCTTCATCGATTTCACTGAACACACCTTCAAAAAGCACTTCCTCAACGGAAGATCCGGCTAGCAACCAACCATCGGCTGAAGCAACCCTCATCGAACCACCCATGAACAAATGGTCGACGCTATACATTTTGCCTGCAAACATTGAGTCAGTGAGTTGTGTTACTAATACGACCAAGAATTCTTATGTATTTCTAAGATTAATGGGTTTTTTGATTCATTGACAGGTTGCCGATGGTTCTTGGCCTAATGTTTAGGTACTCAAAGACTGCTTAGGTACTAGGGTGCTAAAAAGAATCACAGTGAATATGCTTTAGGGGCAAAACAACATCTGGAGATAAGAATTGAGAATAATTCGTACTTTGAACTTTTTCCATTTCCTCCATTTGTTTGCTATGTTTGCATTTTTTTCAGTAAACGATCTGAGAAAATTGCAATACAAAAACTCCTAATACAAGTTAATTCTGGTTAAATAATTAGCACTGAACCTGAAATGAGGAACTTCAAAAATTGCCTACATCTTCAAATTAGAAAGGTTGGAATTCTATTAATACTACTTCACAGTGGCAACAGTACAATAATGACATAAAAGTTGCAACTTGTAAGAATACGGCAATTTTCTTGTAGTGTAATCCCTATGACAATCGAATCCAAACGCTTCTCCTCCCCCCACCCCATTGAACGATGCTGTGTCTCATCATTCCACTCACCAAATGCTCGTTGCTCGATTCGTCCGATGGTGACATCACGAAAGTAGAGATAGTTAACATGAGTCAGATGATAGAATGAATTTGTGGAGAGACGGTCGATTGTCGAATTTCGAAACCATAAATGCTCCATATGTGAGAGACCGGAGAACGTATTGGGCAACACGATTGGTAATGAACACTGTAAAGCCATGTGTGTCAACAAGTAATTAATGTCAACAATTGGAAACAGATTTCTTACGTTTTTCATGATTACAGCAAGATTTGTATAAGTTATAAGGAGCTACCGTTACGGAGTAGTTAGTTTACTACAAAATGTCCTTTGAAAAAGAAATCACTGCGTACTTGTTTTGTACTACCATGGACTCAGCGACAAAATTGTTGCCACTCTATTGTGAGAAACAACTTTGTATTTGAATATCTCAGTTGCACAAGTGCAATTACTTCATTTAAGTTTTAGCTGAGAATGCTAAGTGAATGGGATGAATACGCATGCATCTAAATTCATTCCTAATTACACTTGATTCTTGAATTACACATTTTTCGTTCGACATTTCTAAATAATCTCATGGTTTTCAGTGTTGTCGTCATCGAAACAAAAAGTGTTCGCTTTCTTATTTTCCAGTTATGAATTCAAATTCGTTTTCACTATTCTTAAGAAATCTTTGAGGAGAGTTCATTATTCTTACCCAAACTCTCCTGAGATCAATCAACGAACGTTAGGGACACTCCTTAACTCGGTCGTCTTCACAAATGCAAAGAGAGACCAGCTTTCTACAACATCATTAAAGAACGGAATAAGACGGAATTTTCAAGCTTGCGAAGCCATATGCGAAATATTCGAAGGTCTCTGGAGAGAATGATATAAAAGAATAGAGTGCACGGAATTTTGGAATTCCCACAATACCGATGTAATAATGGGTCGTCAGAAGATTAAAAATAATAAATTCCAGTATTTCCAAGTGCTCTCTATATGTACCTCTTCATCATCCATCAAACTCCAAAGTATTGATAAAATTGCAAGATAAACAATTGAAACCGCTTTTGTGGGGAAAGATTTTTCTATGAAGTGAATACACCTTTCGAAGATGATTTCATGTTATGTACGATTTGAAGAAACAAGAATATTCTAATACCTCGAATATCAACTTAAGAATGAAAATGTGGTTCTCTTTCTGTCGCTTGACTAAACTCTTGAAACTCATATACTCAACAAACAAGACGAGAGAGGTAAGGTGACAGGTTGTTTCGTCAGATGAGTAAAATTGTATTTGAAGGACATAAGAGAGTAGTTCAGAGAAAATTTGCTTTAGTACTCAATGAAGCACCTCAAAGTCCTGTACGGTCACGTCAAAGACCTGAATCGAAAATCGGTGAATAAGTTGCGATAGATGCAACTACTCTTTCCTGCAAACATTTTCAAACCTCTTATGGTACTAGAGAATCGAGTTCTCGTACATTTGGTGAAAAATCATCGGCCACTTCAACACAACACCTATAAGACTCACCTTTCCAGATTTCCGTAGAGAGTATAAACACTTTCAACATAACAAGTCTCGAAGTTTATCATCATATTACTTCTGTGAGTATCGGTATAAGGAGAGCTGTAAATTCTTAGACAGCACCAACTGCTATAGAGGGAAAATCTAAGCTTAGACCCACTGGGCTTCTGGAGTCTACCGATAACTTGCAGAGTAGTTCTTGTATCGTATTTTATCGGGACTATCAGATTATTGCAACATGTGCTGCATAAACGAGTTCTTGAATGACACCACTAGAAAATTATTGGTAGAGATAAGATAAGATTTCATTTCGCGTTATTTGCTCGAGATTGAAACATAGGCGTGCAGATTTGCTCTTTCGGGGCAGATTATTAGTTTCATTGAATATATTCTCTTCTCCTCAGTTAACAAGCTATTCGAACAGAGAGATATAGGAAGACTGATAACATAATGACTCAAAATATGATTACAATATTCTCTTCGTAGTGCTGAACAATTATTCATTCATTGCCATTTTCTATGGTTTTTTAGTTCGCAGACAAACAAATCACGCGCACTTCGGAGATGCCACTAATCAATTTTCTATTGAATCTTTTTGATTTTGGAGAAATTTCGGTGAATCATCACATTAATTTGCCCATCAATTTCAGTATTTCACCAACCAGTCGTCTTCGTCGTCGTTCAAAGGCCCTCCTTCTCTCACCTCAATGAAAAAAAACATAGCGGCTTGAGTTATCACTTTCATTCCGCTGATCGTTGTTATTATAAATAACGACCGATAACTATTTTT
This sequence comes from Parelaphostrongylus tenuis, assembly GCA_019055375.1. Taxonomy (NCBI): domain Eukaryota; kingdom Metazoa; phylum Nematoda; class Chromadorea; order Rhabditida; family Metastrongylidae; genus Parelaphostrongylus; species Parelaphostrongylus tenuis. The sequence continues at coordinate 111,332 of JAHQIW010007172.1, forward strand.
TATTCAGTGCTTACCTTATCGATGACCAACTGCTTTGGTGATTGCAGCAAATTTCGAAACGCGTATGGCTCGAAGGTCAGCCGACCTGAATGATTCATATGTCTCTCTCTCTCTCTCTCTCTCTTTCATTCTCCTTCTAACTATTCATTGAGCGTTTTCTAAGAAACCGTATAGAAGATGTTGCCTAAGTTGCTATTAGTCTGAGAACCGTATAACTTGAGTGCATTTGTAGAAAACATCTGATGAAGTTTTGAGCTCAGTATTACTATGATGGTTATTCTCCAAAAATCTATAATTCGGTTCTCTAGTAACATCACTCGTAGTAATTGTCTATGATTGCTTCGTTTAGTAGTCCAGCAAGACTGCAAAAACATGCAAATATCTTTCAAGTCTTTTATAAAATAATCTATATTTAGCAATTCTTTGACGACGTTCACCTCTAAACAACCTTATATTACATCGAATTTAGTATTAAGTGATGTTATTTTCACCATACAGCGTAATTTTTTGAAATTTCCACATTGAGGCGTTATATCTTACCTATATTTGAGAACTCAAGACGATCAGACAGTACGACGCCGGCAAAGCTATCGTTCGCTACGAAAACGGTAGCACAGGAATGGATGGTGAAGGAAGTGACATAGATACCTCCTAGTGATGAGATGATGAGCCTGGAGAACGTTGTCGAGTCGCATCTGAAAAGCCATCTGATGAGAAGAGAACAGTGATCCCATAAATTCGACTATCTGCGAGTAATTTGTGAAAATTCGCACTAACGGTGTTTGCTAATCAAAAGAACATGAAAAAATCTGATTGAAATCCTTGGGCGGGGAGCACTCGTTGAGCTAGTTTGCACCCGATAGGGCAAATTGGAAGCTTTATTGGTGCCCGCCCGTGTCACTCGGCGATCAACGGGGAGACATATGATGTAAGTCTGCTGACTTGTTATTTCAAGGTACTTTTCGATTTAGTAGAAATAATGATCGTGTAGGCCACCATGGCTTGCCAATAATTGTAAAACTTTTGGAAAAATGCCAGAAAAGGTTCAATAAATTCCATCAACAGTTCACCAGCGGATCGGCTATGAAGATCTTTGAGAGCGTGAAATTTGCAAAGGATCTAATAATGTCAATTCACCGTCGAAAGTTTTACTTTAGCGACAAAGAGCTCCTCCCCCCTTTGATAAGCAGGCCAGTTAGGAGACATCTCGCCACTGCAAAGAATTTTGTTCTTTCTAAAGGATGTGAACTCAAGAAGATTTCTCGTAAATCTTGTTGTGTCGCGTGGAAAGGTATAGTCGGTGCAAAGTCCTGAACATCCTTCAAACAGGCTATTTCAAGATCATAGCTGACTAAATGACTAAGCCGCCTTCGGTATTCTGACTGATCACATATTCCAAATAGAGTTGAATAAACAGGGACGTCATTAATGTTTCCCCACCGTTGGTATAAACTCGTTATTCTATAACAATCATTATAATTACCTTTGCAGCACGAGGACGAAGTGCAAACTCATGCCATGGTGAAAGTTGCTCGTCTGAGGAAGTAAAGAAAATATAACTGGTCGTTCGATTACTGGTTAGCTAGTAATAAATGGCCAAGTATGAGCTTGGTCGTAATCGTAGATAATGGGCTACAGTTTGGAAGTCTTCTTCTTGATGCATAAAATGCAGTTTGTTTATTCAAATGAAGGAATGGTGACACACACCCAGTTTAGCTGGCGAAATCCGCTTTTTGCACTCTGATCGACCCCTACCGATACTGATAAATCACGGGAATTGAATTGATTAAAAATGTCGGTCTTCTGCGGCGTCTTCTTGTACACTCCATCTTCACCTAGTTATTTCTTATGAGGCTTTTCGTATATAAATACGATTTGCAAAGAGTGTACGATTCTTCCGTACCATGCGTCTACGACAGTCAAAGGGCTTAGAATGTGTTCACTCTTTCATCTTTTGGTTCTTTTTTAGAATTTTAAGGAAACATAGCAGCCGCTAACAAATCATGGCTAATTCTAACTCTACGCTTGCCTTGAAAATTTCTGATTGCCCTTATGAATTTCATTAATTCTTTAGTCGAATATTCCCGACACCATTATTTCCTTTCTCTACTGTTCTCAACAACATAAAATTTTTTTACTAGAGCAGTACTGAGGCCTTGGTTCAGCCCAACTGGTGTTCAGAATGAAAGCCTCTTTTCTATTCGACCTCACTGTATCACTATTTTCTGCAGTTCTTACTCTTTGATTCTTCTTAAGAAAGTCGTTAACGGCTTTAGAGGTAGAAAAAAACCAGTTTTTTTTTCATCGTAATAGCAGAAAAGAAAGCGCAAGCAACAAAACAGATGTTTGCGCAAGAGGGTTTTTCTCTCTAGTACTTTTTTTGATAAACACTTTCACTGGATGACATTTTTTGCCAAAAATGGAAAACGCTACTGGTCTTGAACCAAAGTGTGAATTGTTTAGTGAACTCCAAAGCTTATATCTTTAGTGTTTCCCACTATTCTCTTGAAACATCTTCATTTTTATACAATGTCAAGACTATTTCAGTCGAAATGATCTAGTTTACTCATATAGCATCTTTAAGTAAGGCATTAAGAGAACCTTCTAGGTAACGATGATTTTCATCGAAGTGAATCTGTTATACTATAAGTTAAGCTATGTATGAATTTGTTCTCCATGATATTCTATGATACTTACCAAGATAACTAAGTGTTTTATCGTTTTCTGTAAGGCATGAGATGAATTTCATGGCCCAATAAGCATCCGTATTCCTGGTTGCCAAATATATGGATCAGACCTGTGATACGAGATGAAGCCCTGCCTATCACTTCAACGTTAATACATTCAACTCTTTAATCGTCCCAAGGCAGATCAATGTCGTCTACAACGACCTTGACGAGACTATCGGGGCGCTTGACGCTTAACTGGTGGATCACCAATCACTAGATTATTAAAGAGCTCACTTTCGGGGTAATGATTCATGCCTTCGTATAAGATTTCAACAATGTTCCTTGTCACCGATGATGCACGATATCTTTCGTCAGTCATTACACATCATTTGTTAATCCTACAAAATCCATGGTGATATAATTAGTGTCCCTCTGAACAACTGATCGGAAAAGTAGTATATTAATGGTAATGACTCTGTAATACCTTTCTTACTTTTCGTTCTCCCATTGAGCGCCCCTTTGTCGTTGTCCTTGCATTCATGTTAGACTGAGTGTCTTATGTGTTTTGATGAAACAATTATAGTCGTCGGTCATAACCGCTTTTTTCTATCCAATTAAGTTGAAGTAATGACAAGATTTTCATAGTCTTTTCTCTATCAAGTTTGCTAGTCACTTTTGAATAATCAAACCTAGGGAAATCCTAGGCAGACTATTTTTGCTTTCATGAAGTTTCATCGGTGACGAGCAACTTCGTCTCTTCTGCTCTTTGACACTCTTATAATCCTATCCTACTGCTAGGGCGTTAGTGCTAAACAAAAAGAATTGGAAAAGAAAGAGAGAAGAGAAAAAGAACTGGAGAAAAAGAGAAAAAAAGAAAAAAAGTGCAGGGAAAAATCTTATGCAGAAAAAAGAGAAGATGAGCGATATAAAATAAGGATAGTTCTATTGACAGCTACTGATAACTTCAGACAACTCCGGAGTATTGGACACTTCATGTGGGTGTTAAAAAACTGGAGATCCGTGCTGATAGGTAGTAATAGTTCCCCAATGTTCTATGCAATATAAATCTCTTATTCCATAAAATGAAGTGTAATAATTCCTATCATAATGAATCAGAAGTTCCTCACAGAACTATTCTCAAAAGGAAGTGAATGCCAAACATGTAGGCCATATAGGTTTTTTTAGAAGAGAATTTGCAAAATAACAAATGCACATTTCTAACAAACAGCGCAGTTGAAGGTTGATCTCCTGTCCTAGGAAGTGCCCATACATAAACGAGAAAAGGCAAGCGTGCAGCCTCCAAAATAGCCAAAATTCATTTTAAAATTTCGTGCGACCTTTTCTAGGTAGTGGCTTTTCATTATGAGGTCATTAATCCATCATCATCATCATCCAAATTTCACACTATCTCTGCAAATTAGCCACACATTGGCTAGACTAATGGACGCGGCAGGTGATTGTGAATTCTGAATGAGCAGAGGGGCAACACGTATCTTGCCCTTAGAGCCGAAATATAGGAGCATGTTGAGATTCTTGACGATCAAATTTATATATCATAATATACATATAATAATCCTCTTTCTTATTATCGCGTGAAATGTTCCTATGTGAAATGTTTTGTCGTCAGTGCTCTATTTTAGGTGCACGAAATCCTATGGATTTTTAAAAGCATAAATTATTGTCGGTTAAGAAGAAGATATGGTGCTTTACGTACATTATATGTACATATATAAATATACATACGTAGTACATAAAAAATGTGCATTGTTATAAATATGCTAATTTTTCAATAAGATGAAGCTTGTAGACTAGCCTAATTAAAATTGATAGCCACTCGACCTAATGGTAATTGAATCGCTTAGCAATCTGGATTTCTGACAGATGGGCACTGAAATTGTGAGAATATTCTGCCATCTGTCATCCAATACCGATTTACGTGAAGACGTCTGATGCTCTTATGAGGCTTGTCAAGCACTATCGCCATATACACATGCTTATTTATTGGAATTCCAGCAATTTGAAGCAAGGTTCTTGATTTTTTAATCTCATTATTTCATTATTTGATGTTCCCAATGTCTGAATAACTTCACGAGCTGACTAAATTTCCACTTAATTCAAATCTAACTCTATATTGCTTGTCTTCTTAGTCACAGAAATGTTCAGCTTTCATTAGAGTACTTATCACTTAGTGAAATCTGATTAGACTTTGTTGTAAATTGAAAATAAATATTGAAACATTTGGTGTTTGTCATTCTCTTCGGGATTTTCGATGCCTCCGAAGGCATCATAAGGGTGGTGGCGTGCATGTTCAATCTAGCACTCGAGGCCCTATCAATGCATCAAGTCAATGTTTCAATGCTCTCAAGCAAGCCTGGTATGAATTTGTCAGCTCTGCTTGACTACAGCTTTGGGTTACCTGGGGCTCTTCGGGCCGATTTGAAGACTTGAGGTCGACTCAACGAAAGAGTGTGTTGCATGCCATCACTAACCACTGAGCTACAAGCGCGCCTAATCTCAGTATACAATGTACATGTATCAAAATTCCTTGGATATGATTATTTTCGAGTCTTTCCTTATCACAGAACTTTCACACACATAGCTATTCGCTGGCTGCAGTTCGTATAAAATAGCGTTCGTAATCAGATAGGCGGATAGAGTTAGAGGCAGCACATCGGCTGGCGCTTCCGCCGGCAGTGCCTCTCCGCTCTCCACGTCCGGCAGTGAGTGCAGTGCATTCAGCATTCACTCGTCGTCCTCGTCCGGTCGTCTCCGCCAGTCGCCAAGCACTCTGACCTCAGTGATCGCTGCCGCAGACTGCTCTGTTCGTTCCCTACTCAAATATTACCGAGCGGCTCCCTTTTATGGACTACACAACAGAGGTCGTTGCGTCAAGCACACAATTCGTCATGGCACACATAAACCCACGGATTTCTACATCTATGGAATGAATATTGAATCATTCGCCGTAATAGCTCAGATTTTTGCATTTCCTCTAGACTGTAATCTTTATGACAGCTCAGGCGCTAACATCTTTTCGATAAAAAGTAATTTCATTCCCTTTTATTACCATCGTTCAAAGTGTGCATAGCCATCTGATACGTATATTTTTATCCAGTATCTAATGCCAGTCTCATTTTCGCTTAGTTCTTTCCTTACAGTTAGTAACAACTCCTTTTTGATGTGTGTAATATACAGATGCCGACGGGATATCGCAGTGCTTGGTGATGCACTTTACCAGGAACCAAGTTTTGGTGATCCGATCCCCTCCTCCAACAATCCATTACTCTCTTGTAATCACTCAATTGGGAACGCCATAGCTCTGCCATTTTTAGAATTACAAGAAAAATTGTCTCAATCAGATTTATACGGCATTCATAAAGAAGGAGAAATTCTCAAGCAGCGGTCGAAACAACACTTGAGGTATCAGAAGACCTTCATGGGAGGATGGATGCGAGGAAGAGTCGATTGCAAGAATTGCTGGGATCCGCCCAGTTAACTGCAATGACGGGTCGTATTAGAAGTATGCAGTTATTTACAGCTTTTTTGATGAAGAAGATAAGTAAGGAGACAATATCGAGATTTCTTTTTGAACGAATCTACTCTTGGCCCAATCGTTAGCAATATAGTCGGTACAACAATGAACAGCGGTACATCGTAGAACCAAAAACACTCCATAATGAAGATTGATCACTCAACAACCATGAGGATTCACGACGACTTTTTTGCTGACGATAATGGCCATCTGAAGAGATTGAGTGGAACACATCATTAGGCATCGGACAGAGAGCTTGAAGATGAACAAGATACTAGGCAGAAGTTCAAAGGCTATCTCGAAACGTCAGTACAAGTGGAAGACAGCAAACATCGATGAATGAATGGTGCTTAATTTCGGAAATGGCAAGGAGATGGTCGTTATGAAGAAGTACATTCTATGCTTCTTTTTTATAGAATGAAGACGCTGTTTTGTAACAGCATCGTGAAATATGATGTAAAGTTGTTTTTCTATGTCAACCGATAACATCTAAGCAAATGTTCAATGAAGAGGACAAATCTAAATGGCACATTTTTACTCCTACCTCCTTACTCAGATGCAGACTATCCGTTTTCACGTATTATGTGTGTCCCAGCACTTCTTTAGTTTGTCTGTTGTCCCGTAGCCGACATCCGCAACAGTGCCTGAGCTTTTACCGTGGCTTCTGTTCTCAATTGCGAGTTCTATTATCTTCTGCATTAATATGATAAGCGGTGATGGAATGTGATTTCCATGAAAATCCTAGGCAGCCTTGCTTGAGAGTTCTTTAGAATCGTCGTCATAGGCAGCTGCTGGCTTTTGTGGACCAGACAGACATCTGCTGCCTTACGATTTAGCAAAGTCCACTTAGAACTGCAGTATCTACGCTTAGTAAAAATCGAGCTATTCTGTTCAAAACTGCGACATTTTCACAAACAATATTTAATTGAACGAGCTAAAGGATAAAACTTCATATTGCCCTCCTTACTAGTGTTATCAGCAATGAGTTCGAGCTTTCTCAAGCAACTGGACAATTCTTCTAGTAATGAAGCATCCGCTAGTGGATAGCAAGGGAAAAAACCTTTGAGATCCCTATTTGATCCAAATTTTTACGCATATGCTATGAAGTTTATATAGCTTTCATGTTTGACAAAGTTGTGATCCATACTTTGATGGAAAACAATATTTCAATTTCCCCGCCGAAAGTTGAAGATTCGTATTGGACAACATGCATTATTTTCTTCTTCTGATGGGTGCTTGTTCAAAACAGTTTCTGCGATCTATAGGCACTTGTAGTGCTGATGAGTTTTCGCTGTGGATTAAAGCAAATCTCTCCGTAGTCGGATGACTGTGATGCTCGACGCAGCGTGAGGTCGATCCCACCCAAAGATATTCTTCCAAAAATAGGCGACATGAAAATATCTTGCTTACATACTTACTTGGACGATCCATCTTCACGATTTGTGCGAACCTCAGCACAGGGATACTGTGCTAATTAAACTGTTTTGCTCTTTGGAGTTCTGAGATAAGCCTAGGTGGGGCTTAGTGAGGTCGTCAGCACTTAGCGCAGTAGCCAGCCTTTGTAAATCAGAGACAAACTACCACCTTTCGACTAGTAGCTACTAATGCAGCGATCACTCCTGGTTCTCTTTATTCTTTGCTGGGCTTTCCGAGTGGAAACATTATTGGATAATTTTTAAAAATTATTCACGTTAACCACTGTATTACTAGCTCAATTTTACTCGGTGAAGTTGGTGAGCACTACCTATAATAGCTGTCATCTACTATTGTCATTATATTTTGTTTCAACTCATAGGAATAGGCTGCGTTGTATTTTAATGGAGTTTTATTTCGATACTACGACAAATATTTGTATGGTTTTCTCCTCATATCTTCAACTTCTTTTAACACATCCATACTAATATTCCACTGAATGATGCTGTTCATTCCAGATTATCATGCGTTAAATTGAATAATAGACTTTTTGAAAACATATTGAAAGCCTTTCATGAGGTTCTCTGATATGGCACTTCAAGTGCTAGACGTACGTTTTGGCTTACATGTCAAGCCTTACCAGTAACACCGTGCCTTTCGGTCCAACCAAGCCCCTACATATAAGGGTACTGGCGACGAACATCGTACACTACACGCTACGTGAAAAGATCACTTGACATTGCAGTGACAGTCGCTTGCTCGATGACTGGTAAAACAAATATAGCTATATCTTTCTATTTCATGCTTTTGAGATCTCGCCTAACCCTTACGGGACCAGAGGCTAGGCACGCGGAGGTTGGGTCCATGGTCTCGTAAGGGTTGAAACATACAATTTGATTGCATACTTTAAGCCTTTCATGAGGTTTGGCTACAGACTTTTTGCTGCAAATTGAGGTGGCATATATTTTAGCAAAGTCCAAGCTTTCTACTTTTTTACTTTTTACTTACATGACCAGTCATCACATATTTTATTATGCGGATCAGAGTACTTCTGGCATTCAAATCGTTTTCGTCTTCTCCTTGGATGACGTAGAAAAAGTGATCGAGCGTGTCTCCTTGCAGTCTCGAGGATAGTCTGGCCATGGCGTTCCGTAGAGCGTTCTTATTGACTGCCGGAATATGTTGGGGGGGGGGGGGTGGGGCTCGGCTCCACGCGCGCCGCGACGAGCATCACAACCACTCGGCCATGGCGTTCCCCTACCTCACTTTCTTTCATTCTTTTTAACTTTCTACTTTACCTCCCCAAAAAGCTATATTTGTATGATTACGTACATAATCTATTCTCATTCAGGATTATCCTTCTTCTCTTTACATTATAGATTACTATAGAAGATGTTCATTATAATGGTCTCAACCAACCGCTTATTCCTCTGAAGAAATGTTTTATTTAATTTGAGGACCTGAGTGCAACGCAAAACTTTCGACACTCGGCGGGATTTGAACCCGAGTCCCCCTCATACTGGAGCACGTGCTACCACGACACCACCAAGACCACCGCTCTGCTACCACTGTTTCTTCGATATAAGGCATTCCAAGTAAACCACCCACCATCTTTGGGTATCCCTAGAGAGGAATTTATACCATAACACCGTCGTCGCGGCATTGCAAACTAAGCCGTTCAATTAATTTATCCAGGTGAAATCTCAGCCATTGCGCGTTTTTTGACGTCTACTCCATAAACTGCTTTGAATCCTCCTTTTTTTCTGGACTTTACCATCGTCATCGCTGGTCGGAAGCCGATATCCTCGTAAATATTTGCTAGCTTATACGCTTTAGAATAGTATTTATTCAAATATTTCCCCAACTTTTCATATGAAACGTTAAGAATAGATATTGATCGCTTACTCACAGTTCAATTATGGTCGATTTTGAGAGCGAAACCAAAAAAAATTCACTTCGATTTGCCAACAAAAAAGGCCATTTTAGCAGTTCTCAAGAACTCAACGATTTTTATTGTACTGCTGTTTAGTAACTAAGTACTACATTTGACGGCTGGTTGCTGACGGATCGATACCTGTGTCGTAGAAGAGTGAAAGCTGAATGAGAGCCTCGGTGGTGCAATCGGTTAGCGCGCGAAGCCCACAGGAAAAGGGTGGGATGCGGGTTCAATTCCCGCCTGACGCTTTGAATTTCGCACATCGTCAACATTACTCGATAATTACTACTGTTCTTTTTGACTCGTAAAAAAAAGGATTTGATAGTATTGGATTCGTTAACAATTTTATGATTGTTGTTAGTATTATGAATGCGCGGAGCGTTCCTCGTCCACCTCTTTTTCTGATTTTCAAAGGAACCTAGCTAATTTTCTCAAAAAACTCCAATAATGTATAATTTCGGCTTCATTTGATCCCTCTGTCATACTGGAGATTTTCTTCATATATACAGTTATAAGGGAAATATATTAGGGCAGTTTTTGTGGTAAATCTCGAGAGCAACTATCCATAAACTCGGCATTCTTCACTAATTCTTCGTTTTCCCTTCTTTTGATTTATCTTTCTTGTGTTTAGTCAAAAAGAAGAGAAAAAAAGCCAGGAATAAAAGGGCAGGGAAGTGCAAAATGACCGTTGTTGAAAGGAAACTGTAACGAAATTTTGATGGTGCAAAAGTAACCACGATTCAAGAGATTGTTTGAAAAACCGCAGTTACTTCTGCACCGGCCTAAACTTGTCTGCGAACAAATCCACCACATGCCAAGTTTCATCAACATCCATGTTCTATTTAAAGTTGTTCGATGGAAAATCCTAAATGGGATTTATTTAAGTTTAATATTCAACGGAGGACGCGCCCTGGCCAAGTGGTTGTGATGATCGTCGCGGCGCGCGTAGGAACCGAGCTCCACCCCGAATCCTCTCCGAGCAGTCAAGAACAACGCCTTGTGGGGCGCCACAGCCAGGCTATCTTCAAGATTGCTTGGAGAGTCGCTCAACCAGTGATCTAAGACGTTCAAGAAGAAGACGAATGAACGAATTGAATGCTAGAAGTACTAGGATCCGCACAGTGAAGATACTGTGAGAATGGACAATAAAGTGTCTAGAAAAAGTTTATCAAAGAAAAAAGCGGCAGTTTTTCTTTTGGAGTAAAGTTTTTTTTTTCCTTCATAGCGCTCACGAGTACAATTACCCAAGGTTGTGCTCATTCCAACATGCAAATGCTTCCGTTGAATATGCAGAGACCAGTGATTCATCTGTTTCCCTTTCTCTTCTCAACCAATCTCATGACTGTACGATTTGTTTTCGGAGATAGGGTGTAAAGTTATTCGTTTTCTTTTGTCATGATTCACAAAAGAGATATCAGTCATCTAGTCACCTTCCGGTAAATGTCTATTTATTCTAATAATGATCATCGGTGTCATTTCCTCAAGTACTTTTCATAGTTGCGAAAAAATTCCGAAAAGTATTAAAAAAAAAAGGCTTACACTGTGAACCTGCATCCATTTTACTGATCTTGCGGCATTACTCGAAAATGTTGCATTTTATCGGACTGAATTTTAAATACCTTGACAACTTTAATATTTATTTCTTCAGACTTTTTATTGAGCCTTCATAGTTCGGCGGTTTCGACCTGTCTCATCAATATCAACGCCCCATTCTGTGGAAATAAAAATAATTGAACAAATAAATAAATAAAAGTTTGCGGATATACATATATATATATATATATGATATATATATACTGAAGTTCTCGAGGTTTCTAGAAAAAAAAATCAGTCGAATAAAAGGCAGTTTATATGTTAACAGCCGCTAAGCATCGACTGAAAGAGGAACGGTACATCACGTAATATTTCGCTTGACAAGCACTGTGGCATCGTTTTCCCTCTGCTCTTGTATACTTCCTCTTCTAGTATGAACCACACGGTGTAATCTTATCGGGTTGAAATGCTGCAAGTTTGACGGCCAAATCCTTGCCCGTAAAAGCTTGTAAGTAGCTTTTGAAACATGGCAATCCTTGAACGGACGAAATGCGCAGGAGCCCGGTCTTGCTGAAGTATAAATCCGACGGCGCCAAAGTGTTGACTACCCCGAGTTTTTAGTACGCCCCATAGAACTTGCTTCTGAAAGCTGGTAGCATTGATTTTGACGTTTCTGTTGATGAAGATCAACGGCGTATTCCCAATAGCACGAATCGGCCCAGAGCTTCACCGAGGCCGAGTGCGCGATTTTGACTAGACGGGCAAAACCGTCGAAGCGTGCGTGTATCAATAAAATGCAATATCAGACCTCGTCAAAGGCTTAATAAAAAGTCTGTGGATATATTCGGAAATGGTCCTCTCTTTCTAGGACGAAACATTAGCGGAAGCTGACTGAATCTACTTTTCAGTCACATTTACGAAAATCGAGCCATCTTGCTCTGACTACTAACTCAGCTTCTGCGCCATGAAAATGGAAAAAGTTTTTCGCTTCGTCTTTTTAGGATAGTTTTACCATGAGCAACATTTTTCCCTTCTTGAAGTAACAATCTAAAATGTTTTACTGCTCTTTACTGGTCTTTAGAAAACCGATTCTTATAATGATGAGTTTCCTGGGTAAGGGATTATCTCCTATATATACCCAGTGATGTAGAGTGATGTGCAAAACTTTCGCATCAGGCGGGACTAGAACCCGCACCTCACTCTTTTCGGGAGCGCGTGCTCTATCCATTACACTACTGACGTCCAATTTGCACAGCACTCTTTCTACGCTATAGAGCATCTATCTGTCAGCTGCCAGCCGTCAACGACCTGGCCCGGGTAGTCAGTCTCGGCATTGGACCCCACTCACGCTGACAGGTGTTGGAAATTGATGATCAAATCGAATTTTTTTTATTTGACCACTCTGCAGCGGTGGTATGATGTTTCAAATATACACAGTGATGTAGAGTGATGTGCAAAAGTTTCGCGTCAGACGGGACTAGAATCCGCACCTCACTCTTTCCGTGAACGCATGCTCTATCCGTTACACTTCCGACGCCCATTTTGCACAGCACTCTTTACCTCCTTTATGTTTTCGCTGAAGCTTACTGTAAAACGAAAATTTGGCTTAATTGAGCAAAGTAACGATTTGTGATCTCCAGATCAATCATTTAATAGATGATTTACTGATAGAACCGATAAGGTTGAAGGATGACTTGACTAATAGAAGGACAAGACAAAGGTCCTTGTAGTGCAGTGAATGACACGGGAGCCCACGGAAAGTGTAATCCCAGGGTCGAATCCTTCCAGAAGTTCCTCGTCTTGCTCGAATCTCAACATTCGTGACATTCTGTTTTCACATCGAAACCTGATTCGATACTTTGATCAGTCATTTATCATTTTTATTTGTTGCAATAACGGGATAAACTTGGGCAAAAACGAACGAGTCCAGAAAAATTCTTGCCAATCCAAATACTGGTACCAGACTTGTCGGGAGAATAGCAGCACTTACTTTTGATACGTTGGTAGGCCATCGCGGTCATTGTAAAGGCCAAATATGCATTCAGTCACCTTAAACGAAGCTAAAAACCTAGGAAGAATGCATAGCGCATCCCTTAGAGAGGATCCGTGGGAACTCTATCCTTTATCCTTTTCAACCTGTCATAAGGAATTATAGGCAGTAGACAAACGTCCAAACATTGCGAAGCTCTTGATTGTTATTTATAAGTTACTTGAAGTTATTCTCTAGCTTTTTTTGTAGTTCTTTAACTCAATTCAAATGCTACCTTTCATGGGAAGTAATATTTTAATTCCTTAGCACGCGAAGCAGTAGCAGAGTGCTCCATCTTTGTAAAGTTTATTTAGGTTATCGTGCTTTTTTGCGTAAGATGTCTCGAAAAATGAATAATTCAAGAAGATACGAAATCGATTCATAAAACGGAAATTGGAATACGCTGCACATCTCCGTCCCTTCCAAACTGCTCAAAAATGAACCCCAAAAATGTGTAAAATTTAAAAATAGAAAGAAATACCCTTAGAATGACAGAAAACGTTCGGGAAGAATTGATATAATTGACTTTTAATCTACGTGTTTGATTGACGAAATTCATCAGGAGCAAACCGTCCTATGTTTTGTTTGTGAACATGAGTGGTTTGCTCCTGATGAACTTCGTCAACCAAACACGGCGATTAAAAGTCGATCATATCGATTTTTCTCGAAGGTTTTCTCCAATGTTAAGGTTGTTTTTCTTATATTTTCAATGTGTAAACATTTTTGAAGCTGATTTTCGTATAGTTTTAAAGGAATATCAAATTATTGTGGCACAGGATTTATGTGAAACATGTTATATGAGCTTTTCCTGTGCTGTTTTCATACAAATGCTTGCTTGTTTTTACTGATCAGCGCTTGTTAAGTAAAGAGTCACTGTTTTCTAGTTCACAAAGCGCATTTCTAACTGTTTTAAGTGATGTTTTCTCCTTACAATCTCTTTAACAAATGTTGTATACGTCGAAATGCGATTTCGTTTGTTTGAAGAAAGGATTTATCTGCTTCGCGTGGTTTTATAGGCAACATCTGGGAAATTTCACAATCTATTATTGTAATTTTCGGGGGAAATCTATGTAATAGGTGATTCTCAGTGACAGTGTGAGCATAATTTCGTCGTATTCTATGCCTTGATTAGTATTCATTGTGTGACGGCGTGCTGCTAATAGTGGTTGTCGGGCTGTTGGCTTAGCCCAGGCGACACTACTGCTTCCTGCTTTAGTACTTAAGATTTTTCGTTCTGATTTCCTACACGTAGGCTCATGAAGTAGTATATGCGATCTTATGTAAAAAAATCATAATAAAGCTATGAAGGAGTAAAGCGCTGAGCGTTGATCAGTCCTCCAGGGATCCGCCTTGCATTCGATTCCATCCGTAGCTTCGTAAAGGTAGCTGGAGTCAACTGTGGCCAACTGATGTACCAAGTCAATGCTGTTATCCTTCCAGAATGATTTGGTACCAGTTTTTCGACCCCCTAGTAATGGAAGTTTTGTCAGCTCGGGATATGGTGGATAAAGGAATATTTATAATCATTTGCTCTGTTCCTAACTGAAAATAAATCACCTCTAAAGAAAAATGACTCACTTACACGAAATCATTTTATTGCACTTTTTGTCTTTTGTTTGTTTCTTTTCTGCTTTTAATCGCTTGACATACTGCATCGCTGACGTAGGGTATTCATTGCATTTTCAGCTGTATCCACGCCAGTTTTGTTACCCTTCAATGTATCGGACAATATTCTCAAAATTTCCTGCAAGTTCAGGCTATAAACGGTCGTTTTTATGATCCTGAGGCGGCTTTGAACTTGTGATTACCCTTTTCGGTACTCACTAAGTTTCCCACTACACCGTTGAGCTCCTTATTTTCTCTCAGCTGTCTTTCACCCTTTCGCCGTAGCTGAGAGAAATTGACTGTTAACGGGATTGATTTAGGAAGTACAAATTGGCATAAATCCCAGTAAACTGAAGCCATGGTTGACATCGCAATTTTAACTTTACATTTACAACGTAATCTTATTTTTTTAGGACAGGTAAAATGTGAAGTTTGACCACCAGTGCCGTACCGTAGAAAATGAATTAGGCAGTTTATAGAAAGCTAAATCTGTTTTGATTTTTTTGTTCATAATGAAGCTTTCTTTGTTTTGCCGTGGTTTTAGATGTGTTGGTCCAATGACAATTGAGCAACAATATTATTAAATAGATGATAATGGGCCAGTGCGTTGAGGCAAATTTTGTAAAGGCGCTATGTTTCTTACATGAAATAACAGTGGCATCCTTAGGTAATTATAAATTGTGAAATGTGACAGTAAGTAATGCGATTACCTTATCAGTTGTGAAGTACGCTACCTGAAGTCTTATATCTCTAACAACGTTTTTCGCTGAACTTGAGCAGCTTGAATATTAATCACATGCGACTAGAAAAAAATGTTTCTTTCTCAAATTTATGAAGCGTTAAATTTTGCAAATAGGAAATAGGCTATATAGGAAGTGCTTCATCACGCAGAATAACGAGCGCTTCGATATTCATGTACGATTTTTAATGCATGTGACTTAATAACCACACATAAATCTTTCTTCAATGAATTTCCAGTTCTATGAGTCTTCAAATGCCTATTCATTTGTCTTAAAAAAGGCTCAAACTAAGCTTTTAATATGCCAATAGTACGAAGTAGGATGGCCGTAGTAACTTACCCATTATATCTCAACAATTCTCTAGTTTTATGACAATAATTGGCTTACGTGCATACGATGCTGTTATCCTCGCAGACACACTGTTGTGGGCAATTCGTAAGAGGTGTAATGAGTTCGAGACTCCATAAATATAGAATCAGCAGTGATATGACAGATCTGAAGTACTTCATTTCTAGTTTCGAGCATTTCTTATCTTCTGTTGTGCTACTCTACGGCACTTGTGGAGTTGAAATTCAGCATTTGTGCTTTACACTACTTTTAAGTATGTGAACCCACATACGTAACTGATTAGGGATCGATGAGAGATGAAATCACATTGTAAGTCGTGAGAATACTATGACTTTGCAATCTATTGTTAGCTAATTCTAGTGTTTTCTTGGGAAGTGATCTCAATGATGCTGTTTTCTTCCTCTTATAACCAGATAAACAAAGTAAAGTCGTATAGAAATTATCAAGCGATGTTATTCTCGAGGTCAGCTCGATGACAATCACTCAGTGGTGTATGGACATCAAAACTGGATCATGCATTTGAAATCGTGCCTTCTGAGAATTTGTCTAGATTACTAGCGACTCATAATGGTTGTCCAGATTTGGAAACTCAAAATTTTCTTTATGTTCACTTGTCATGCCTAATCCTCAACTAAGTTCTAACAACTTTTGCTTTTCAGCCAATCAGAATTGGTAAAATTTCTGCTGCTTATATTACACAAACGTCAAATAGCGCATGTTAGATGTATAGTTTACTGCGACCGTAGAGTTATGAACCATTGCCTCTTGCACTTTTTTATGCTATTAGGGCTTAAAAGTATTGTGAACCAGTATCAGTTTCTTTTGTACGTTCAATTATACAAAAGAGCAATGCAAAACAATGTTCCCAATGACTGATAAAGTCATCATGTGTGGTATATACTTGGATACTTGGACGGCCTGTCTTTAGTGGTAGTGCAACCCTCAGCACAGGGAAACTGTGTTAGTCTAGTTGTTTTGTTCCCTGGAGTCCCGAGGTAAGCTTAGCAGAGGCTCCCTCAGGTAGTCACCGCATTGAAGCAGTGACCGGCCGGTGTATATCAGAGAGAGATTACCACCTTGAGACTAATACTACCAAGACGGCGGTCATTCTTGATAAGGTAGACTCTCAGATGGGATTTTCGGGTAGAAGCGTCGGACTCCTTCTCAGCTTGGGTGGCTCTGCTGGGAAGGGGGGAGGGGGTTGGACCCACCGTACTTCGCATTTCAACACCGAAGAAACACCTCTAAGCCACAATGACGCGGTGAACCATTTAAGAGGTGTGTGTTCTATATACCAGACGGTTGACAATGACTGCACGAAAAAATATCATATTCGGTTTCGCTGCTGATTTTGACTGGTCAACTGCAGCTTTTGAAGTTAAGATGCTTCATAAATTGCATTAATTATTGCTACATTGTATTGTTGGATTTTAGCCTATAAGTTATTCAAAATATCATTCGATGCTGAACTGTAGGGAAAGTTCTACATCACTCTCTAATTTTTCAAAACTTGTAAATCTGTTGTAACAAAGTTTCAACCCACAGTATACCCACCTAAGTTTTTCTAAAAGGTTCGATAGATGTTTGATGTTCTTTTCTCTGAACGGTCGCGATTACAACGTAAAGAATTTGTCAACGTTGTCTTTACGTTGAGCTTGATGGTTAAAGCTTTGCCTCCCTAGTGATCTTCAAGGCTCAAAACTGAGATCAATTACTGGAAAAAGTTCATTTTCACTGTGATTCCGACTAGATAAATACTAATAAGTAGTCTTGAATGTTGTGCAACCTAATTTCCAAGAAAACGAAGAAGAATTTTGGCTTGGTGAGCCCTGTTATTGTAATGGCTATAAAAAATGTCATAAGTCTATAAAAAATATGTTGCCAACCTCATGAAGTTTAGTGAATAGTGACGTGATCAGTCACTAGAATGATGCAGACAGCATTGGAAGAGAATATGGAGTGGTAGTGATGGAAGTCATTCGTCTTAAGCCCCATAATTACGCATAGTGGGTCAGTGCGCATAGGTTATTAGGTTGAAACACTGAGGACAAGGAGGAGAATTTGGTCACATTACCTTCCGACGACGTATGAGTGAATAGCTTGTCTAATGAAGTCCACGAAATAACCATGGAATTGCCTTCAGTAATCAAATCACCGCCGCCGCCGCCGCCGCGGTAGTTGTTGAAAGCCATTCTTAGCTATTACCAGAACATATTTTGAGAAACGGACAGTCAGCTAGCTTTAGTATGAATAGTCAACAATTTCCAAGACTATCAAGCCTAAAACTAACCATCAGATCATTTTTTAGAACTGTTTACACTTGGGAATTGCCAAAGCGATTGGCTACTGATATCCTCCGAATAAAAAGTTTAGATTTCTGATCAGTTAAAGTATCAGTGAGATAGATTGAACTGTTTCCAAATCTTGCATACTTCCAAGACATGATTTTATAATTTTTTCTCGATTCTCACATAAATATCGGCTCCAAATAGTGTGTATAACACTTTCTTCCCTAAGTCTGATTGACACTTTAGGGGCGGCAGTTGGTCGGTCGCACACCGCATTCGCAAGAGGCCCGCGATCTTCGTTATTTAATTGGAATGTTTCTTCTATTTTGACAATAAAACCTAGGTTTTGTGTGTTATTATGATACCACAGGGTTTTCTCTCCTTAGTCATATGTTTTTCTTGCCTTTCTATTTAACTATTCTACACGGTAAAAACTTCGAGTGCTAAACGTAATCCTCTTTTTTCTCTCACAGCGTTCTGATAACCTTGCATAAAACCAATTACAGCACCGAATTATCCCGGATTTGGGCCATTGAATGACTAGTAAGAGTTTGGCGAAAAGTCATGTACAAGCTCCAGGCGAGCGACCGAAGCAAACTGAGTGTGAAACATAATTTTATATTCGCTGCTAAGCCGCAATAAAAAGGCTTTTCCGAAAATCAAACACATTGTTGAAATCACAGAGGTTTAAGCTATCGAATAGTTAGCAAGCGTCTTAGACAAAAGTTTTGTGCAGCGCGAAAAGCCATCGTGTACCTTACTTGGTACACCTCGTCCCTTAGGAGGTCTAGATGGGGGTTTTTTTTTTATTAACAATTAAGAAAGGGAAACGTTGAATTATAAATGCATGGGAAGATAACGAGATTTTTTATATGGCGATAGAATATTGTCACAAAGTAAAAGGATTGCTTACATCTATATCTTCTATAAGAATAAACTGTTCGTTGCTATTCATGCGAGTGACTAATTATTAACCTCGTCATCAATCAAATAATTCACCTCTTCTCGACGAGCAAACACAAAGTTGTCAATTGAACTTTTTTCAATATAATACTGGTTGACGTTTGGGCGGTTTCGCCTTTTTCAGAGCCTTGAAAGGAATAGATTGATATGCAATCTACTCAGCCAAACACTTTCATAACCTCAGCGGAAAAAAATTCATCTCCTTTATTTATTCTGTTCTCTGAAAGATATGTACGCTATAACTCGGTTATCCTTACGATGATCGCAAGGAAAATCGTCTCAATCATCATTCAGCAACATTCCTGAACAAGATAAGATCCTCAAACGGCCTAAGCATACGAGGTGTCTGAGGATCACTGTGAAGGACGAATGCCGGAGGACTAATCAAGTCCAGGAACTGGTGGGATCCATTGACTGAATTTGTTGACGAGTCACACGCCAAAAAAAAAACTTTCCATAAGACAAGAATTTTTCGTAATTACCGGGTGGTATGACATTGTGGCGCATGTGGCGCAGTGGTTAGAGGTGCCCTGCGTCGCACACGAGGTCACTGGTTCGATCTCGCGCCTCATGGCTCACCAAGCCATCCATCCCTTCGGGGTCGGTAAATTGGTACCAGACAGGTCTCAGAGTTGTCTGGGAGCATAAGCAGCCACTGACTCGGTTCAGCGGGAGGCCACCGCGAGTCATTGTAAAGGCCCAGATGTGCATTCAATCACCTTGAACGAAGTTAAAAATTGAAGTCGAATGCATGGTGTCATCCCTCAGGGATTGATCAACGGCGAGAACTTTATCCTTTATCCTTTATCCTTTATGACATTAGGGTTCTTTTCAATTATAAGGGGGATAAATGAATATTCATTCGATGTACAAGACTTTTTCATAGGAGTGTTAGTAATCATTCGAAAACTTGAGTCTCTGGCTAGAGCCATACTTGGCCGGTTTTCAAAAAGACCCTTTTGTAACGCTGTAACATTCAAAGTAAAATTATGCTTTACATCGGCCGCGCAATTCAACTATTACTTTGTTGGAAGCACGTAAACACATGAAAGTGTAAAGAAAATCTTTTAGTATTGAAAGTCAGACGTTCATTCTGGAGCTTTGATAAACAATTTTCAACTGAATAACAAGAATCAAACTTTCCTACGACCCGTGGAAGGGCCAGTTGATCGACCGGCGTGTTGAAACGGCCACAGTCTTCATGCCAGCCTTTGCGAATTGGATCTTATTTTTCCTGCTGCACTGCAGAGAAACGCTACTTTACAAAAATGAGCACAGCGTTGGAATCTCTAAATCTTACGCTATCGAGCGATTACTAACAATCTAAAAAAGAGTCTTGTCCGGCGAGAAATATACGTGGTGAAACGTAGTTTCTCTTTGCACTTTACAGCGTTATAAAAGGGTCTTTTTGAAAATTGGCCACGTACGGCTCTAGCCAGAGCTTCAAGCTTTCTACTGGTTACTAACACTTCTATGATGAAAGTTCTTGTACAGCGAGTGAGGTCGAATATTCATTCGTTTCCCTTATAACCGAAAAGTACCGGTATCTACAAATATACCCAATAATGTTGAGTGATGTGCAAATTTGCAAAATTTCAACGTCGGTCGGGAAGTCGAACTTGCATTTCACCCTTTCAAGGGCGTGGGGAGAGGGCGTGCTGAACAATTGCACATCGACGCTTGTCCTGCTACCACTTCGCTACGACGTGAAAATCTAGCTTAGAAAGTGTGCTGGCAAAACAGGTTACGGTAGAGCAATTGGTTAGCACGCGTCCTTTCAGTAAGGGTAAAATGCGGGTTCGATTCTCGTCTGACGTCAAAATTTTGCGCATCACCCAACAATATTGGGTATCTCTAAAATCCTTCACCTTTTTGTATAGTATGCTCTGCCAATGTCTGTGTCATCTACTAAAAACTACTTTCGGAATTTCTCCACAATATACTATTTGTCCAGGTTCCCTAATTGTATGATTGCTAATGTGGATTTTATTTTTCAGTATTACTATTCCGATTTCGGCATTCATTTTCGACCCTAATTTATCCCTATTTTTATTCTTCTTTCTCAGCTTTTTTCTCGATTCTAGATTTCTAAAGCTCGTTCAGTGGTTTTCGATAACAGCACGTTTATTAATTACACCCGTCCATTATATAATATTGGCTTGGTTTTCATATCTATCGCTGTAATTTTATCTGCCATTTTTCCCAAAGGTCTACTCAAAAAAGCGTGAATTTTTCAGATACTCTATTATTCAGCCGAAATTTTTGGTTCTCCGTTTGTCTACAGGGTTGAGAAGCGCCTGTTTCCGCGACTCCATTGAACATGGCATGGCGATTCCAGGCCTCGAAATTCAAGAATACTACACCCCGTCTCCCTAAAAAGGAGGTAGGCTTCTTCATGTGTTCATTTACATTGTTGTTTTTCCGAATAAGTCACATAGGTTTCATGAGAGCTTTTCGGTTTTTTTTTTCATTCTCTAGAAATTTTTCTCAGTTGTTTTTGCTTGTATTCTCTCACGCTTGCTCATCTATCTCCATATTATACACAATTTTTATATTGCGACTTTATTTAGGATACGATTTTCGACTTGCCTATCGGCAATCTTTCCTGTTCGAATAACGGAATCCAGGCTAGCGCCACTTATTTGGCATTCCATGTGGAAGGAGAAGGTGATCTGATCTAAATAAATTTGTCATTTTTGGCTAATTTTCCTCACTTTTTATTCAGCTAGTTATTTTTCGAACTGATCCAATCACCTTTCATTTCGAGTGTTTTCTTAAGGCCACAGCTCAAATTTCAATATGCCTGATAATTTTTATTTGAGCCACGCATGTCAGTGGTCTGTCAATGAGGGCTGACTTATAGAGCCTGATACACGTGTTTCGATCTTGCGATCTCGTCAGTCGGGCAGTTGCCCTTTCTCGTCTTTTGCTAATCTCTGTGGGTGCTCCAGTCCCACAATAAGAGCTAGCGACGACGTACGTTTTACACTCTATGTCCAGTGAAGAACTCACCAAACACAGAGTGTTGTACCACAGAGATTAGCAAAAGACGAGAAAGGGCAACTGCCCGGCTGACGAGATCGCAAGATCGAAACACGTGTATCGGGCTTTATAAGTCAGCCCTCATTGACAGAACACTGACATGCGTGGCTCAAATAATGATTACAGGCATATTGATCCAATCACCATTTTACTGAAGTAGTATTTCTGTGATATATGTGTTCTTTAATTCAAAATCGTCAACCTTTCTCTAGGTGGAAAACTTGGTGTTGTACCTGTAGGCACGAAAGGAAGAAAACTGCGTAAAGATATATCTCTTGTTTGTGCCCATGGTGGTAAGTAACATATTGATATCGTTGCCTTTGCTAGCAGTTCATGATTGAATCGTTCCTCCATTAACTCTATTGCTTTGATAATTCAGACCAAGTAGATGACTTCTGCTTCATGACCTTTGATGACGACTTGTTAGTAACATGTAGCAGAGACGATAATGTGAGTTTCCTGAGACAAACCTTCATATTTCTCAGACTAGAACTTACATATAGCCCGTGGTTGAAATAGTCGTCCCAGGTGTAATATCTATTTAGAACTTTAATTGACACACTCGCTTGCGTTTCCTGTGCATAGATGGTCGAAGACAATTTACCTTTTCAACTTTGAGTCAGTTTATCTTAGTTTATGCTGACGTTTGTTGACTGAGGTGGAAACCACTGCAATGCACAGATTTCTTCTCATAAAATAAGCTCTTCTCCTGTACCAATCAAGACCATATTTGCTATGATTTACAGAAATTTTTTTCGCTGTGGCTTGTATCTTGAAAAGAGAGGGAAACTTTTTAAAAAGGCAACGGAATAGTGAAACGGTTAGTAAACAAGCGAAGTTTCGTTCGGCTGGATAGTCTCGAACGCATGGTTAAGGTCTGCGTCTCCTATGCTCTTAGAATCTTGGCACAGAAAGAAATTTTAAGATTTCCAACTCTTTCGGTTTTGAGAAGTTTTGAATCAAAAATCTTGTGGAAAAAGGTTTTATACATTTGAACTAATGACGAGTTCTCAAAACCATAGTTTTCGAAAAAGTTTGCAACTGTCAAGAACTTAGTCGTCACGGTTGTCCCAGCGAATTCTGTCATAATTACTCTAAAAAGGTGTAGTGCCTTGAAAAGTAAAATCGGTGATTTTTGTTACACAAATAGTGGCGATCATTTGTTATCAATTCTGACTGGTTTAGATAAAAGTATGGCATCTTTCTGATGAAACAGCAACACCGTCTCTAAGTTGTGAAGTATGTGTTGGACACGGTGTGCTTCTGGATGCCATGAAACCACACACGACGGCATCCAATCTTATCGCCGCCTCATCGCTAGGAAATGCCTTCATCGTCGATATTGAACATAAATCCGTCGTCGCAAGTAAGACCATTGAAGCATTTGGACATTCCATAGACTACTCAGTAGTATCTGTATGACCTTATAGAATGTTTTGAGGCCTCATAGAGATCGGTATGACATCGCTAGTGGGTTTACGCACGTTTCGGCGTATTCTCGCGTGCTTCTTTCGTACCACATACCTTTCAGTTCACCCCTACATTCAGTGCTAGCGGAGCCAAAGATGTATAATTCAAGCCAAATGAAGGGATTCGCTAAATATTACGGTCTAGACCGAATGTCATTCGGCGAATCACGACTTCTTTAAGACTATGTTGAATTTTAAGCAGGCTCTCAAAAAGAGTCGATTGGAAAGTATGCTATGCTATATGCTTTGTTACTAGCCGTAAGCCACGGCTTAAAATTCGGTTTAGACGGCAATGTGGATCATTTCTACTTGGTCCAGATTGATAGATCTTTAGTGCCGCTTCCATTACTTGTAAGGGTGAACCATGAGGCATGTGGTCTGATGAAGCTGCGAGAATACGCCAAAACGTGCGTATACCACTAAAGATGCTATATCAGACCTCTGAAGGGCTTAAAACATTTTATAAGACTATGTTTAACTTCAAGCGAGATTCAAAAAATAGTTGATTGGAACTACCTCCACATATTGGTGGATATGACATTAGAGAGCTGCCAGCGCTCAAAATCTCTCCACTGGGGCATGCTGCAGAATTGTGATGCTCCTATGATTGTGTCTTTGTTCTCACGTGATTGATGACATATTTTACGAGAACCTGTTCCTAGAAAGTTTTCAGTGTTGTTAGTATTATGAGATGAGATAAATATAGAGAGATAGTATGATAAAATCGCTGTGATTTTAGAAAATTCTATATGCATATCCATCTATGTGTTTATAGAAGTTGATGGGTTCACTGACAAAGGTTATTCACTTGATTGGAGTGAAGATGGAAAGTTATTAGCCATCAGCGCAGACAAAGGGCGTCAGGTGGGCATGTTTAGTACTTTGATAGGCAACATTCCATTCGAGTTTTCCAGGAGTTTTCCCGATTTTTATGAGGGTGTTCGTTGCTTCAAGCAATGTTATACGACATGAGAAATCTTAACTTATTCATACTACACATCTGCTCCTACCATTTCTTCAAAGCTTATTTTTAATGGCACTGTTCTGGATCTGAGTTATTGCAGATTTTTAGATTACATATCGTTTTCACGGATCTTTAACGAGTATTACTATGTACGTACTGCTATATAAATCATCTGACAATCTATCACTAATCATTGGTAAAGAGGTGTGCTGCGCAGTGGTTAAAGGTGCCTTGCGACACACGAGGACGGCATTTTGATCCCGCTCACTTAGCTCATCAACTCTCCCCATGAGTACGGCGTTTAGCGACTTGGCATCAGACTTGTTTGCGAGGTTAGCAACACTGACCTGACACATTGGTAAGCCACCGTGTGTCATTGCAAACGCCAGAAGAGAATTTATTCACCTCAGAAGACGTCTGATGAAGTCGAATGTGTGGCGTATCTCTTAGGAATTGGTCAACGTCGAAAGCTCTCTCCTTCTAACCAAAGGATGATTTCAGTGGCTGTCAGTAAGCTTCGTAATAGTTCTTGCTAAGGTTTTTCAGTAGAGTCGGCTTGCTCGAGGGACACAGGGACATTATTGTCATTCACGATAATCATGAAGTCGAACCAGCGACTTCTGCTTTTGTGCCTATTGCTTTTTTGAGTAAAGTTGTTGACTGAGGTGGTAGTTCAGCATTTGTCGTTCAGGCTCCAAATGTAAACAGTCCATCTGATTTTGGGCATATTCTGGAATATATCTCCAGCTTTTGAGTTCTTATCTGAGATCGGAACGTAGATAAACATTAATTGATCCTCCGGACAATCTGAGTGATTTTTTTTTTTGTTCAGGCTGTGGGAGACTTTTTTGTGCAGAAGAGACAACTGGCTCATAAAAAGCAAAACGTATTCCACAGGTGTAATTCCACAACTTGTGCATTCCAGTGCTGCTCTTCTTTTCATAATGTGTCCTTCGTCGCTTTTTTGCAAAACGTGCAAATTCTGACGTCGTATCAAGCGACTCATGCAGCTTCATAATGTTTCAATATTTTTGTAGAGTTTCAAATGAACCGGCCATTCTCATCGTCGATTTTGTCCCTAAAAATTATGTGAGAAAGCTGGTCAAAGAGGAGACTAAGCTTACGAGGGTATAAAATTTGTTCCAAGAAATTGACGTGGATTGGTCATTATAAATTCAATCTAACTGTGATACTATCCGTCGTTGGACTCTCACGTTCAGCGCTGAAATTAGATCCTCAAAATTTACGGGTTAGTAGGATTGATTATTCACGCGTTTCCACCACATGTAGGATCAAATAGGGTTCAAACGGTGATCAAATGCTGATACTTGATTTTGAATTTTGGCAAATCCAGGAAATTGGCTTCCAGATGTGTTGACTTATACTTTCTCATATACTTGTAGACGTGTATTTTATCACTATGTACATTCGTGCGTAAGCTGACTGTATTCGGATTTCAGTTTGTGTGTTGGTTCAATGAAAAGCCAGTTGGCTGGAAAGTACTCATGAGATGAGTCACGTGGCCTCCGAAGTTGGCCCCAGGATATACTTGACGTACAAATAGAGAGCACTGAGTGTCTCTAAATTTCGTCTCTTGAGCAGAAACATATACTTTCCCGTCATCCGCAACCATTTTTCAATCCTGCGTGAAAGGCGCGTTTTCTGCTTTCTTCTGATTTTCAGTGAATCATTTCGATTGCCTAGATGTCGACAATTTTAATGCTGTACTTTTTCTGAATAGGCCTCTTTAGTGTGCTTCAGCAGTAAAAGTTAAATGATGTTTGACACTCGGAGCGATTTCACGCGTATTTCTGAGATTTGTTTGAAAAATTTCTCTCCATTTCTGAGGGATTCCTAGATTTTTAGTATTGTAATTGTAGAAGAATCTTTTGTTCTATCGTTTTGCAGAATTAGGCTTTCATTTTCATTTCAATATCCTCAAGTAAACCCACCACTAAGCCTAAGTCAAAGCCTGAGGTTAAGTAGCCTAAACCTGTGCACGAATTGCTTATCACCGCGTAAAGAAAATCTTGGTATATCAAAAGCATATGTTTCTATCTACAGTTTTTTCTTAAAGCGGAGAGAAAATCTTAATTTCAACAACGAAGATTGCGCTTCACATGTAAGTCGCGCTGTGCGATCAATCAACCGCGCAATCATATCAAGCCACTCACGCACGCTCTGAGCGAAAGTTATGAGCGGCAAGTGCGAAACACAATCTTCTTTTGGCTGCTACTTCTGACTAAGAAGTCCTTTTAGAAAACCAAGTACACCACTGAAA
The DNA here is from genome assembly GCA_019055375.1 of Parelaphostrongylus tenuis. Taxonomy (NCBI): domain Eukaryota; kingdom Metazoa; phylum Nematoda; class Chromadorea; order Rhabditida; family Metastrongylidae; genus Parelaphostrongylus; species Parelaphostrongylus tenuis. The sequence continues at coordinate 138,144 of JAHQIW010007172.1, forward strand.
TTTTTGAGGTTCAAACTATCGAATGGTTACGAAAGTTCTAGGGAAGAACTCTGTTCAGCAAACAATGCATTGATTGCGAAACATAAATTCACTTATGCTGTTACAGCGCAGTAAAAAGACTTTTTACAAAAATAAACTGCAACATTGAAATTGCCGAGATTTAAGCTATCGAGTAACTACTAAAACTCCAAGCCCAAGGATGGAACTTTTTGTTCACAGAGGGTTGAAAAATGAGTGCGGATAACGAAAAACTACCAAAACAACAGAGCTAGTGTGCCTCCCTCTTACAGAAGCGCGATGCTTTCCGTTTTCCTCAAGCAAAACTTCAGAGTAGCAGTGAAGCTTTCCAGTTAATCCATTAACTTTATCTTTGATCTTCTTCATGTGATTTCTCGGTCTTTCTTCTAGAAAATCTTGATCTTTACCCAGCGGCCGTTCCAAATGCAGATCGTCATCGTTACCCATCGAACGTCGGCCGCCTTATATGGGTTTGAGAATTTACCAAGCAACCTTTCTATGGTTATTTTATTTTACACGATCCGTCGTCAAAATTAAGTGTGCGGATCTGAGCGGTTCTTGGAGTCGACCCGTTTCCCCACATTCATCCTCCACAAATGTCTTCGAATACTTTCAGTTGTGGCTTCGGCTCCTGCTTGAAGAGTTGTCTTCTTTATGATTGTTGTAGAATACTAGTCAAGAAGCTAAGACGTTCTCTAAGTTATTCGTTGATTGATGCGACAAAGAAATGTTGAGGAGAAGATCGAAAAGCACTTTTCTTTTCACCTTGTTTTCTAGTGAACTGCATCACTAGCCATGTCGCTACCCCACCCACTGTAGTGCTTATAAGTTAGAAAACATTCTGTTTCATTCTCTATCTTCATCGTTTTGCTGAGCAAATTTGTCTGAGCAAATTTTTATATTAGACACCTTCGTTTCACGTAGATAAGTGACTACTTTTGCACGCGTCTTATGTCCGATAGAGCTTGCCGATATTTTCAGTAACGAAATGCTCTCCACATGAACTACCTACAATTATGTATTCCTCGTCTAGGTGTGCGTTTATGACGTTCGAAGTGGTACTTCTCCACTACAGAAACTGAATGTTCATCAAGGACTTGGGCGTGAGTCTCGTGTATTGTTTTGTGGAGATCGCTTGCTCTCGAGTGGTTTCACTAGTGTAAGTTTTCATTTGCAGTGATCCTTAGAGAGATTCACACCACAAGACTTACTTGTTTATTTTTCTGTGAATAATCTTTCGCTACTTTTACATCTTTTATTAAGTTGTTAGGTCCCTAAAATGTTTTTTCGGTTGTTTTCAGTTAGACGGATACATGAAGAAACTACCTCTTTTCCTGGAGAAGAACTTTTCACGTGAGTGTTAGGAATCATTCGAAAGCTTGAATTTCTGGCTACTGCGCTAGATACTCATTTTATGAAATTTTGACGCTGTATCGTTCAAAATGAAATTATTTTTTACAACCACCGCGTGCTTTTACTGTTACTTAGCTAGAGGTACGGAAGGCATATGAACGTGTAGAGGAACTGTTGTAGTATCAGAGTCATATGTTTTGTCTGGAGTTTCTTTCAAAGCGGAAGAAAAATCCCAATCAAATAACATAAATTGCGCTCCACATATGAGTCGCGCCAGCACGATCGATTGTTCGACGTATCGATCCACGGCCTCTTCAGTCCTAGCCCACGTCCAGCACGCACAATAGCCTACAAGCGAATGCGCCGCGTATGTGGAGCTCAGTCTTATCTTTCCTGCTACATTGCAGTGAAACGGTCTTTGCAGAAAATTCGCTCAGCGTCGGAATCTTTGAATCCTGCGCTTTCGAATGTTTACTTATAATTTGTGGATAGAGTTTTGTCTTGCGAGAAATATGCATGTGTAAAGCGCAGATTTTCTTTCTGTTTCTGTTTGCTGCAGTGTTATAAAAGGCTTTTTGGAAAAAAAAGAGTAGCGCACTAGCCTGAGATTCAAGCTTTCGAATGATTACTAACACTCTTACGAAAATTGTTTAGGGAAAGGGGTCGAGTATTCATTGGTCGCCGCCTAACGGAAAAGATCCGAAAAAATTCAGTAAGTCGGTAAACAATCGAGTACTAGCGCAGTACATGCTGTCCCTAAAGTGGTAACGCTCATTCAGAAAAGCACTTTTGCACAGGCTTCACAATCACCGTCACACACTACTCTAGACACGAAAACAGACTTCTCTTTGAAGTTATTGTATAAATAAAAATCTCTTTGTATTAAGGGTTTAGAAAGTTATCTTTGATGGGGTACAGTAAAATATTTCATTTGTTTCGGTTAAACAGAAATAAACCTTTTTTTCCTACAGAAACGCACACAAGAGCTCAATGTGCTCGATGTGGGGAAGTGGGACAAACCAATCCACACTCAGGAGTACGTCTCCACAACAGGAATCTTGATGCCACTTTACGATCCTGATACGAAGCTGGTTTTCCTTGTTGGTAAGGGAACCAATAAGCTATTCATCGCAGAATTTCAGTCCAAAGTGCCGTATTTATCACCAGGCAAGTTGCTTATCAAAGGCGTTTCTTGTAGTCATCGCATATTTTAGTTTTCTTCTAATATTTGCGACCTGTTCGATTTTTCAACCTGGTCCCTTCTCCTTTTAGTGTATGAGATGTCGATGGCAGAGCAGAATCTTGGCGCATGTTTGGGTAGCAAACGATGTGTCACAGTGATGGATGGTGAAATCGATACCTTGTATCAGCTTACGAGGCATAGCATCGTACCAGTATCCTGTATCGTACCACGCAGGGTAATTAAGAGTTTTTATCATTTTGGACATTTATAATCAATATAAGCACTAGCATCCCGTATTTTATTTCAACAAATTTTTCTGGGCGCGTGTGGCGCAGCGCTGGCAGGTGTCCAGCGACACACTCGTCGATGTTTCGATCCCGCACCCAAGACTCACCAAGCATTTCGTCCTTTCAAAGTCGACAACTTGCTACCGGAATTGTCTGGGAGGATAGTAGCACTAATTTCACTCATTGATAGACCACCGTGAATCATTGTTAAGACTAAGATATCACTTCAGATTACCTAGAAACGATGCTACGAATTGAGTCGAATGCATAGCATATCCCTTAGAGATTGGCCAAACCCAAGAGTTTTATTCTTTCTATTCTTTTAGTTTCTTCTATCGTCGTTTAAAGCAACTCTACAATTGGCAATGTTCTTGGATTTTTATTTGAGTTCTAGTTTTTTTTCAAGCATTAGTTTTTCAAGTAACTTTAAGTGACCTCTTTTCCATTATCACAGTATTTGGTTAGAACATCAATTATGAATTGATTTTTCTCCTGTGACATGTCGTATCACCCGTGGTCCCGTTGATCGTCGAGTGACTCGAGCTGGTACCAGCAACATTTCCATTTTCCCTATCGCGTGCAAGAGTAGCCCCAATAGGTCCTTCTCGCTCTAGGCATTCGCTGAGCATCATATCTTTCTTCTATGCCTTTTGTGAAGAAATCGGACCTTCGGGTCGGTGGTCTTCCTGTAGAGCGCGTGATATCCCGAGGAATCCAGTCGGTAAGGGGTCCATCGCTTGTCATTGAAGCGCATCACTTGCTCGGCCCACCCTATTTTTAATATCCTGGCGTGTAGAACGGCGTCTCTGATCGTCGATCGTTGACGTAGGTCGGAACTTCGGATTTTTTCTCTCATTGCGAGATTCGGGATATTCCTAGCATCGGTCTTTCGACTGCGCATTCAATAAAGCCAAGTGATCTTTCATCCTGCTTATGTAGCTACCAGCTTTCTGTTGCATACGTTGGGGCAGGGATAATCGTCAAGTCGAAAGATGGACACGGAGTCGGATGTTCTACTACATCTTCGATGCTCTTAAACGTCCCCCATGCCGCTCGTTTCCTCCTGCTCAACTCTGGAGCTAGGTCGTTCATCATGTTGGTTTCACAACCTAGATAGACGTAATTGGAGCATTCGGAGATTGTCGTTCCGTTGAGCGTGACTGGGGCATACAAACCCATCCGTTCCTCATTAGCATCGTTTTCGTCAGGTTTAGTTGAAGACCAGTCTTTCCACGGGTTCCACGGGCGTTATCGAAATCGGTCAACATCCGTTCCGCTTGGCTGATGCTTGGTTTCAATAAGCACGATATCATCAGTAAGGCGAAGATGGTTTGATTGTCAACCTATATATATAAGTGTCATAAACTTCCATGGTGAAATGTTTTGTTTCAGTCCTATCGCGATTTCCATGCTGATTTGTTCCCTGCAACTCGTGGCCCAAATGCGGGATGCACCTCAGACGAATGGTTGGCTGGAACTGATGCACTTGTGAGTCGTTGTCGTTGTATATTGTAGGCAATAGCTGCCTAATTCAATTTGCCACTACAGCATTTGTGAAACTGATAGAATTTTCCACAGACGATTATTTTTTTCTCACTAGTGCCGAGAACATCTTGTTTTCAGGATATATGTGGGCATTCAACGCACTTTTTTATATGAACTTTTCAGCCGACTAAGATCTCTCTGGATCCTGGTGCTGCCAACTCAAAATCCTCTTCTTCGCCATCATCGTGTACTGCAACAGCAGCGAACTGCTTACCACGAACGACCGAAAAGGATGTGTCGGCTACCGTTCCGAAAAGCATAATCGATCCTGTATCATCCCAACGAACTTCGGATGTGCTCGGAAGGATGGATTCTGAAAAGATCTCCAACTCGGTTTGTCGCTTCACTTTTTTGTAATCTATCAGGATAGTGGAGTTGTAGATTTTACTAACATCTAAGTAGCATCACCGACAAGTGAAGAAGCCTTATATATCACGCAGAGATGATTGTGTCAGACTCTAATGGTGTCTAGCGATTAGAAGGTGAAGAATATAGGAGCAGAGGTAAGGAGAAGGGAAGGGAAGGCTAAAAGCGATGTAGAAGAAATTGAAGAGGTACAAGGAATGACGAAGAAACAAATATCTTCTCAAAATTTAAGAAATCGAACACTCAGTTGACTTCTTCGTTCACGTGAAGGATAAAGATCTCGGCGTTATCAATCCTTGAGGCATGCGCCATGCATTCGTCTTCAGTTTTTAGTGACTTGTATCACTTACCACTCGCCTACGATCTCCCCTCAAACTCGTTTGCTATACAATGCCGAATTTTCGTTATTTGTCATTTTTGATAAGCTATATCCTCCCAGTAACTGGTCGCTACTTTTACAAATTGAGCTTGGAGTATAATCGAAATCTTACAGGAGAGAACGGACTCACACCAAGGAAAACCCGAAGTGCGTGAGCTCGTGTACACGGTCGACGACATCTCAGAAAAAGAAAATGAAGTGAGGAATGTAAGTTTCGGATAAAGATGTTTATCTTATCCAGTAATAATTCCTGTCTCAAAGCGTACTGCTGTCTCTGCTTCATTTTTTTTTTCACACGATCCTTCATTGAAATCTGCTGGGCGTGTCCCACACCACTCCTTTCGTTTCCTCTCGCGCATCCTCTACAAAGGTCTTCTAACCTGTTTTGTTGCTTTCGATATGGCATGATGATTTTGTCTTCTTTATGAGTGACTTAGATTACTGGTCAAGAAATCTCCTTGCAATCTCGGAGAAACCTAAGGCTAAGACGTTCCTTTAGGGATGGTTGAGGGAATACCTTGGCTTCGTGTTAGCCTTGCATCCACTACTCACTCGGCCAGCGCTTTCCTCTATCTATCAGTAGGACGATCTTTCTACCTTTCATTGTTCAGATTTTCCGCGCTATCGCTTTGAATCAGTGCTATTGCACCTTTGAAACTTGAAAATAAGCTTATTTCTTTGTTGGAATGCGTTATTAGATTTCTTCCAAAAGTTCCCTTTATCTTGTATCTGTTTATTTTAGAACACTCAGATAGTTCTACTTTATTAGGAATGAGGTAACAACACGCTCGCTGCCGATCATCACCTGCTCTCACTAACGTACTATTCTCAATTTATACGTTACAACGGATGTAATTAGTTTTTTTTTAAGAAGGTCGCTTCTCATCATAAACAAGCAGACGTCTTACCCGAATGCCAAAAATTGGACTTGTCCTCTTCGGAAGAGCTCTCCAGCGTTTCTCCAGATACTGTCGCTCCTATTCGTGTACGACAGTTGAACAAGGGCGACGGTAATTCTTCAATGTTTGATTTTTTCTTAGCTTTTCTAGAAGCAATTTATATGAATTTCTCAGCATTCAGGGGTGATTGGGCGGTCGTTGTCTGCACGTGTGCGACCAAAGTCATGCGTAGTCGGGCAAGTGGCCTCTAAGTTTCGTCATGTCGAGCTGAAGGCGAACACTGCTGTTTTCACAAACCTTCGGAATGTGAATACTCAATTGCCACTCGAAACTAACGGTGCCTGTACAAGTGGAAAGGTCAGTCAGACAAGACTATCTAGGATTTTATTTTTTGATAATACTAGGTTCTTTTTCTTGCTCTGAGCCTTTTATGACGTCTGGTACGGCTCTCACATAGTACCAGACACGCTCTAATTCGCCTTTCCTTTCGCCAGTTTCTATTCCATTTGTATTCTTTTGAAAACTGTACCTGTTCTCAATAGTTAGAGGTGCTCTGCGTGACTCACAAGCTCGATGGTTCGATCTCGTACTCACGGCTCGCTAACACATACATCCCTTCTGGGTTGTAAATTAGTACCGGACTGGTCCCAGACTTCTTCGGCAGGATAGGCAGCACTGACTCGATACTGTGGAAGGTCACTGAGACATTGTAAAGGCCAGATATGCAATGAGTCACCTCAAACAATTGAAAATTGAAGACGAATGCATCTCATTTACCTCAGGGATTTATAAACGATGAGAGCGTTATCCCTGTTATCTTTTTTTATTAAAAGGTTGCATTTATCTTTAGAAGTGTTTTAAGTCTGGAAGATAATAAATTGTAGTTTATCGCCGTTCCACTGAAAGGACCAGCGGGTATTGTTGGCATTTATGAGGTGGATAAGCCAGAAAAACTCCCTGATGGCGTAATGGATGGAATATTCAATAAGGCGCTGGTTAGTATTTTCGTTTCTCCTTCGACGTTAGAACAGCGCAGTTCAAATGTCTTAGGAAGAATGTCATTTTGAGTGTTCTCATGAAATCGAGCCATTTATCTGTAGTACTGACAGTCTGCGTTTGACATATTGTTTCTTTACAAGGTAACTGATCTACATTGGAATCCATTTAACGATGAGCAATTAGCAGTCAGTACGGATGTTGGTTCAATAAACTTTTGGCGGTTAACAACAACCGATGGCCCACGGAACGAGATGCAGCCTGAGAAAGTATTGAATATGGGAGGCAATAAAGTAAGTTGAAAAGTTACTCTTTTTCTCTTTTTTTTCGTAATATTGGAGTAGCTCTCGTCATGTTTTAGCATCGCAGTGCAGTAGTTCTGCCTCACAATGTGATAAATATATTCAACAAGCCTTTGTTTGTTTACATTTTTTTTTCTTTTTTTTTCCTATCTTAGGTATCTTTTCTCTAACAAGCCTAATTTCAGAGAAATTCGTTCTAAAAAGGAGTAGATAATTCGAGTTTAATTGATAAAACAAAGGTATAGTAAGCAAAATAAGATCAACAACTGTCCAGCTTCTGCCGGGAGTTTCAAGTTTTCTGCATTATTCAGCTTTTTGTGATAATGCTAATCACACTGTATATCCAAGAATAGTGACTGGCATGCAAAACTCAGAACCTCAAGCGGGAGTCGAACCCGCGTTTCACTCTCAGTGAAGGCGCGGACCAGAGACTACGTTAACGCCACCCTCGTTCTGCTATCACTCTTCCTGCGATATAAAATACCATTGTCTCCTCCTTTTTAGACCAGATTTCTCGAAAATCATGTTTGTTAGCAAAAAGCTGCTATTCCAGCTAGCATTCTCTAAACATCATCTCTTGCAGGTACTTTGCTTCCAGTGGCACCCTATGGCCTCTGATCTCCTTGCCGTGGCTCTACCAGACAATTCAATCGAAATTTGCGAATCAAAAACGCTAACCAGGAGGACAAAGTGCGGATAATTTCCATATATCTGTTGTCACATATTAGAAATTATGAGCTTTTTGCAGGATTATATCTCATTCGGCTGCTGTTATTGCGCTAGCGTGGAGTTCAGATGGTCGACGGCTTATTTCAATTGGGAAGGATCTCATGCTAAACGTTCATCAACCTCAGCTTGGCAATGAGTGTCTGATAGCACAGAAAAAGGTACGATTATATGATCCGGGATTTTTCAGTACCAATTTTGAATGGGGACTTTTCTTCAGGTTTCCTTACACATGCTTTGTTTTGTGGATGTTCTTATATTGCTCCTAAAATCTTTATATCACCCTCCACATGATTTGCCGCTTCGTGACCGGGAGGTATTCGTGGGTGTCAGACTGCGAAGTACAGTGGAAAGTTCCCACCCTCCCCCCCTTCCCCCTCCCCAGTAGGACCACTCAAGCTGAGAAGAAGTCCGACGTTTCTACTTGAAAAGCCCAGCCAAGAATAAACCGTATCTAGAATGACCGCCGTCTTGGTAGCTATTAGTCGCAAGATGATAGTCTCCCTTTCATCCACAAGGATCGAAGACTGCTTCAATGTGATGAAGACCTGAGAAAGCCTCGGCTAGACTACCTAGGACCTCTAGGGGCAAAAGGAGCTAACCTGCACATTTTTCGTGTGCTAGAACCTGCACCATCCGTGAAGACGGGCCATTCAACTATCCAAGTATCTTTAAATCAACGTTGTTGTTGTTACATAAAGATTTTTGAAAGTGTTAGGTTCTTGAACGTGGACATTCTGGTCGACTACTCTACGCTTGTGATGATCGGCTAATTGTGACTGTTGGGATGACAAGAAGCTCATCACGACAGGTATGTGCATTTGTTTACCGAAGTTGTTCATGTTTTAGCTGAAGTTACGCGGTGCTATAGCTTTATTTGTTATAAAATTTCGTAGGATTGACTATTAGCAACACGACGGACATCTTCTACCACCTTGCTTGTTTTTGTTGTTTGAATGATTTAAGACTTCTGCAAATATAATTTCGATATGTTTCTCTTCATGTCCAGGTTCAACTCTTCGATGCTTCTTCATTACAAGAGATCTATACTCAGCAAATCGACAGCGGTACGCAACCACTTGTACCTTACTATGATTACGATTCATCAGTTCTATTCCTTAGCGGCAAGGTTTGGACTTCTTTCACATTTTTATCGGTTCATCTTTTGTCATATTTCTAAAACCTATTCAAACAGATGTGTTATTTTCAAGGGAAGTCGTATCATCAACATGTATGAAGTCTGTTATGATCCTCCCTATCTGCTTCCACTTACACCCTATGTAGCTCCCGGTATCGGACAAGCCATCGCTTTCCATAATAAGAAAATGTTCGTCTTTCTTTCAAAATTGGTCTACGATCTGTTTTTAAGTTGTCTATCCTTTTCTGTGATCTAATTTGAAAATTTAGGTGCGACGTCATGGCGGTGGAATTTCAGCGTGCCTGGCGAATAACAGAGAAGGCTATAGAGCAGCTGATATTCCGAGTACCAAGAGTTAAGGTAGTCTGCAAATTGTATAGAGCATATCATTTGTGGCTTCGTTTTTCATCGTTCTTTCATTATTTTATCACTTTAATTTGTCCGTTTCACAGTTTTCTCACTGTGGAAAACCCAATACCTTTAGCATGAACTTGTCTTCTCGCGTTTATCTCTCGATTGAGGCAGTTTATTCTTCAAGAGCGTTGTATAATGCGGGTTTAACATACCTCCTTTGAATCTTGAGGATAACTAGGCTGGAACTTTCCACAGGGCGTTCGCTAATGATTGCCGGGTAGTGTTTGGGGTGGGAAGTTAATCTCGCGCCAAGCATTACTAGCCAATCGGCCATCTTCATTTTATTTCGTGTAAATGCGAAAAATTTCTGAAGAAGATGATTCATTTTCCCCTTCTCCATCACACGACACTTATCACTTACCTGATTCTTCTCTGTGCAATACACGCATGGTCTTTGAGGAGCGAAGGAGTGAGAAGTGAGTCGGTTGTTATGTACACCAACTACAGTTCTTTATTCCAGAAAGATATGTTCCAATCTGATCTCTTCCCGGATGCTTTGGTCACTTGGCGACCAGTAATGACGGCCGATGAATGGCTAGCCGGTAGCACCAAAGCTCCTCATTTCGAAAGCCTAAAACCAGATGGAGTTACTGCTCTGGGTGAGTACATGCGTCACGATAACCTTAGGCTATACTGTGTTCGTCTTAATCTATGCCTTATATGGGTCATCTCTGGGTACAATCAGTAAGAAAATGAAGTAAACTTTCTGGAAAATTTTTGGTGCTTTTTGTGTCCCTTTGGAGTGGAGCCAATTGGAGTACTATGGCGTATGACACACTCGAATGACAAGTTCATATTTCTGCTCTCTTCATTAGATAATCAGCGAGGTAGAAGTTGATTGCAGGTGATATCTTGAAATCTTCATCTGTGCCTTCTACTGTTTTGAGCTCTGCTGCTTTCATCCCGAAGTCTATACCAGCTGATTCGGAACCTAAGCCAACAGCAAAATTAGAAGCGAGCCTCAAGAAAGTACGTTTAATTCTTGTTTCACTTCTTTGTTTTAGTTTCTGATATTGTCCCACTAAAAATAATCATCAGGCTTATTGAAATTTGAGCTTGGTCTTGAGAAAACACTCGAAACGAACGGTATGATTTTATCTCACTCTTAGGCCGAAGATATCTGGTCGTCAAAAATAGAGGAACGTACGCTCGAACAAGACGATATGGAAGGTGTCTCTGAAGAAGAATGGACGGAAGCCTTATAGTAGTAATGACGATCGTAATCGTTTATTAGCCTTTCAACGAGATTTCTATCCTATTTTAAAAAAAGAATAGAGCTCCGCTGTTGTTGTTGTTACATTTTTTTTTTCTAGAATCGTCCTGTTTCTACTGAATCTTATCTACTACGTATGTTTCTTTAATACGATTCCATTTCTCAGTGCTGTCTCTATCAGTATCTGTCTTTTGTAGGTACTAAAAGAATATATCTCTAATTTAAGACCGTCGAATTCTATTGAGAGTTCACAATATACACGTTGTCTAGTCAGTTTCGCTTAGTGAACAAATTAGTTACTTTGGCATACGCTGTTATTTTATGATGTAGTTTTTCGTAGATATCTGTTGACTGTTCCTTCTGATACCCGATTTGCTTATAAGCCAAATTTCGAGAACGACAAAAGAAGTCGTCGAGATGAAACAGACGGTTAGATCAACCAAAATCCCGTTGTTGGTTTTGATTCAACGTTTTTCAGTAGCTTCGTCGATTGCCTTGTCTCTCTGATTTAGACGTGTCTCTTGTCTTTGAATTCAGTTTGTAATATCCTAAATCATTTTGCTATGTCTGAGATTTCCTAGTCGAATCCTGCTTTGTGATTAATGGTGATTCTTTATGATCGTCGTCATATTTCCTCTGGTCTGGCCGATTCTCTTGCATCACCGTGAGTGCTTATCACTTATCACCTTATATCCTTTTTTTTTAATCAAAATTTTTGATTTGTTATCCAAATGTATGCCTGCTGGATAAACAGTTTATAGTCGTGATAGTTCAAAAAAAAAAAAACATATGAAAACGTTACAGCGTTTTATTGGTGACATTTAATAGCAAATGAAATGTAGTAACCAGAAGGTTCAATAAGTTCTCCTTGTTCTTAACATTCCAGTAGATACCTGTTGTCTTGCCGTCTCAGACCACAATGTTTGGGGGCAATCTATGGTAGTCAAGCTATCTTCTTCTGTAATAACTTACCTCTCCAACATATTTTAGAACTGTAATAATCAACCAAGATGAGTGTAGAGGGCGTATGCCTCACGGAAAGTTCGAATGGGGAAATAATTGCACTTACTTGGTAGATCAGTAGGTGGGCCGAAAGTCATTGTATAGGCCAGGTATACATTCAATCACCTTCTCTCCTCTTATGAAGTGAAGTGCACTACGCAGCTCTATGGATTGAGTCAGCGTTAAAGAATTTGCCCCTTTCTTTCTTCAGGTTGTTACGAAATTTCTATTCTATTCATGTTCTTTTTCCGACATCTATAATTCGCGATCGATCTTTTCTGGAATAATCTGCCGTCGTCTTGTTCGAGCAACTTTTATAAGAATCCAATATGGGCTGGTAAATGTTTTAGCTTTTTATGAGGTGTAGGATGACACTTCTAGCGCTAGGCATACATTCTCGCTTTCTCGCAGTCCTCATCAGTAACAGCACATGCCATTCGGCTGATCCTCCCTACTATTACTAGGAATCGTCGCCAAAGATTTGTCACTCCTCGTCAAGTGAAAAGATCACCTAATGTGGCATCCTTTTAGAGTGATTGATTGTCGACTATCGTTTGCTTGGCTTACGGCATACGCCAATAGATATATACGTATTTATACACATATAAATATGTATATATATATATATATATATGTAAATATACATGTATATGAACGTATATGTACACATATATGTGCATAGCATACAAATACTATGTGCACGTTTATAAAATATATGTATACATATATATGTACGTATATATATGTACACACATGTATAACTTATGAATATATATACATATATATATTTATATATAATATATATGTATAGATATCACTACTTTCGATCGACTAATTTAAGATTACACGGACGAAAAGACTACACATTTATCAGCTGAAAGTAATCTGTCGCCTGAGCAGTAGAGTACACCATTCTACTAGTCTACTTGTTTAGTCAGGAAAATCTCACTAAACGTTGCCTTTGGTTCCTTGGACTTTTTGATTGCACGATGGGGGCGATCCAACGATTGCCAGATGATGTTGTGAATAGGATAGCTGCAGGAGAGGTACGGATTAACGTTATTTTCCCTCTTATTGTGTAGTTGTTATCTCATGGAACGGCAAAGCAATGCAAAGCAGAGCTGATCACTTGACATTCATTGAAAATATTGTGGCTTGTCGCAGATATAATCTCTGCGAATTTCTCAGAATAGGACTCATATTTCGACCATTGTTTTGTAATAAGAAGTAGTATGACGGCAGGTGGTTGTCCGAGCAGCAAATGCCGTAAAGGAGTTGATTGAGAACAGTCTGGACGCTGGTGCAACAGAAATCATTGTCACGGTCAAAGACGGTGGCCTGGGTTTACTACAAGTTCAGGTACAAAAGCCGTTTAACCTGTATTAGGATTAGGAGCTAACCTCTTTCTATGTAGGACAACGGCAAAGGTATTCACAAAGACGATCTGCACATAGTTTGTGAACGATTTACGACTTCAAAGCTACGTAAGTTCGAAGACTTGCAACAGATGGCGACGTATGGATTTCGAGGAGAAGCACTGTCATCTATAAGCCATGTTGCAAAGGTTTCCATATCTATGCTCAGAACTTATATATCAGACGGCTACAATTTAAAAATCGATCTCATTCGCTGGACAGGAATTTTTCATAGGAGTGTTAGTAATTATTCGGAAGCTTAAATCTCTGACTACAGCCCCACATCGCCAGTTTTCCAAAACACCCCTCTGTAACGCTGCAGTATCCGGCATGAAATTTTGTTTCACACTAGCCTTTTGCCTCCATTTTTATCACGCTAACAAATTGCTGGAAGCACGAAAACCATATTAGCGTGTAGAGAATTTTCTGTAGTATCAGCATCATACGTTTTTATCTGAGATTTTGTCGATGAGTGAAAAAAATCCCCGATTGAATAACAATATTTCAAGCGCGATCGATCGCCTCTCCAAAGATCGTCGAAAATGTGAAACTAGATCGATTTTCCCTATCAAACGGTTTTTCCGGAAAATGTACAACGTTAGAATCACTGGAAATGACGACATCGCATGATTACCAATAGTCTGAAGAAAGAGATATGTCAGGCGAGGTTTGAAGCACAAATCTTTTTTTTTCTGCTACGTGCTATCAAAAGAGCTTTTTCCAAAAACATCTCATTTCTGAGTTCTTCGAAACTTGTGCTATCGAATGAGTACTAGCACTTCAAAGAAGGGGTTTTGTCCAAGCGAAACATCACCTGTATCACCTGTCGTCCCGTTGATCGTCGAGTGACTCGAGCGGGTACCAGCAACTCTTTCATTTTTCCCTATCGCGTGCAAGAGTAGCCCAGTGGGTCCTCCTCGCTCTAGGGATTCGCTGAGCATCATATCTTTCTTCCATCGCTTTCGTGAAGAAATCGGACCAACGGGTCAGTGGTCTTCCTTTAGAGCGCTTGACGTCCCGAGGAATCCAGTTGGTAACGGCGCTCGTCCATCGGTTGTCGTTGAAGCGCATCACGTGTCCGGCCCACCTTATTTTCGATATCCTGGCGTGTAGAACGGCGTCTCTGATTTTTCGATCGTTGACGTAGGTCGGAACTTCGGATCCTTTCTCTCATTTGCGAGATACGGGATACTCCTTGCATCGACCTTTCGACTGCGCGTTTGATAACGGCAAGTGATCTTTCATCCTACTTACGTAGCGACCAGGCTTCTGCTGCATACGTTAGGGCAGGGATAATTGTCGAGTCGAAAAGGTGGGCACGGAGTCGGATGTTCTTTGTTCTCTTCACTACATCTTCGATGCTCTTAAACGTTCCCCAAGCCGCTCGTTTCCTCCTGCTCAACTCTGGGGCTAGGTCGTTCATCATGTTGATTTCACGACCTAGATAGATAACTGGAGCATTCGGAAATTGTCGCGATCTTGGCAGCCTTGTTCGGCCCTGAGATTTTAGCAGCCTCTCCGTACTCGTCTACCTGGCGCTGCCGTACCAGGGGCTCTTTCGGGGTCAGGGGAATGAGGCCCATACTTGTTACTGTTTTTGGCATTTTGATACCCAACGTGTAGCTTGCCAGGCTCTAAACGTGGGGGCTAGGTACTCACGAGTAGCTTGCCAGTCTCTCTCGGAGGAGCGGGAGGAGCTTATTTGTTGGGGGCACTCCTAACCGCCTCCCATGTACTTCGCAGCCGCTTGATTGCAGGCTTTTGGCCGACTTGACTCGTAGAAGTAGAGTTTTTGTCAAGTCGGCGCTGAAGAAGCAGGGAGCTCGTCCCCTGAATCCACCTGCGTCTCTGGGAAGCACACGGTCGCTTTTGGTTCGCGTTTTATTCCCCTATCCACCACCTGGGGACGCGCCACGTGCTCTCGCGACTAACCGGGCTGGATCCCTCAAAGAGGGAGGTAGGTGGCCAGCGAAACATAGGCGAGAAAAAAAACACGTTGTGTGAAATATAATTATATTTTGGATTTTACAGCGCTATAAAAGTGTGTTTTCAAAAACCGACCAAATAGGGCTCTAGCCAGCGATTCAAGCTTTCCAATGATTACTTACTCTCCTATGAAAAGTTCCTGTCCAGATATGAGATCATAAGTTGCTTCCAGATTTGAAGTCGTAACTAAATTTTATAGCGATGATTCTCTCCTCTTTTTTTTATTATCGGTTATTAAGCGTGCGATAGTTGAGCTAAAAACCCGTTTTCAATTCTTAAAGGCTCCGCAAATTCGTACCAGATCTGTTCGGAAAAGCCCTTGCTAATCACAGAGATCGGTGATTGTTTTCCTGGGAAGATTAACACGCTGGGCAGGTAAGGCCCATGGCGCTAATCCTTGCTCTGGCGCACGCTATCACATTGTAATGCCACCTACAGGGAGCAAGGTCCCTGGTTCGATCCCCCGCCACAACGCTCCGCAGGAGATTTTTTGGTGTTAATTTTCGTTGTCGATTAGTATTAAGGTCTTTCTTTAATGCATTAGTATGACAAAAAAAGCTCACTTGTCTAGTATATCGCTACTTCTTAATACAAAACCTAGATCTGTGGAGTTAAAGCGCAAATACAACTTCTCGCATTCTTCCTATAATCTTTTGATATTCTGACAACATATTTTGAGCCTTCCATGAGGTCTGTTATGGCACTTGTTAGGTGCTAAACACGTGCCTTTACAAGTACTATAACAGACCTCATGAAAGGCTTAAAATGTGCTGTCAGAATATATCAGTTTCAGGCGAGGTTTCGAAATAGTCGATCAATAGTGTTGATGCTTTCAATAGTCGAAATTGAAAACATGTTTTCTACAGTGTACGGCTTTTTAGAAAAAACTTTGGTACAATTTGGATAGAGGGCGACAAATTTTTAAGCCGATCTCGTTCGCTGTACAAGAACTTTTATAGGAGTGATAGTAATCATTCGAAAGCTTAAATCTATGGCTACGGCTCCACGTCGCCGGATTTTCTGAAACACCCTTTTATTACGTTGTAAAATTCAAAATAAGGTTATGTTTCACACGACGACGTATATTTTCTATCCTCTCTCGCTTTTATTTCGCTGGACAAATCTCCTTCCTTAAATCCTAGCTACTCATTTTATAGCGCAAGCTTCGAAGAACTCAAAAATGTGTTTGCTTTTTGAAAAAGCTTTTTTGATCGTTCTGTCTCCTCTGGTCTTTAGATTTGTGCTTCAAACAAATCTCGCCAGACAGAGTCTTTCTCGATCTAGACTATTAATAATCATCCCATAGCGTAATGTTTTCTGATTCTAGCCATGTGCTTATTTTTTGGCAATACGTTTTAGCAGGGAAAAGAATAGTCGAGTTTTACATCTTTCGGCAGGTTGTTTACCGGCTATTCGACAAGGCGACGTCCGTGGCAGGGGTAGGGATGAGTCCGGACGACCGATATATATTTATTCAATTAGGAGCTCTTCCTCCGGTTTGGAAGAAACTTCTGATAAAACGATTGACTAAGATACTACGAAGGTATCTTTACACATTGATATGCTTTTCGGCTCCCAGCGAATTATAACGCGTCGTAAAAATGGAGGCGAAAAGCGAGTGCGAAACAAAATTTTATTCTGGATGCAACAGCGTTATAAACGGTGTTTTGAAAAACCGGCGACGTGGAGTTGTAGCCAGAGATTCAAGCTTTCGAATTATGACTAATCCTTCTATGAAAAATTCCTGTCCTAGAAGGATTATGGGAAATTTCTAGAAGTTCAAGGCATCTACATCCTCATCTGTAGGGCCTATGATGTTCAGTACTTCTAGTTTACACACAAATCCTCCATTGAGAGCCCGAATATTCAAGGCAAAAGTACTGAAAGATAGTCTGAGTGGCCGACAGGGAAGTCACAACCTATGTGCTACCGTTTTTAATACCCTAAAATTCCATTGATAAGGGGGTTCAATGAACCGCTCTTGTCTATAGAATTTTAACGGTAGTAATGAAGCGTTGTTTCTAGGTGTATGCAATGAGGAACGTTGCCGGTGGCATTAATGACCTTGTGAACACGATGTTGATTATAATGAGTGGTTCCTATTTATACCTAACGAACGGATTCGAAAGTTTCCTATTCAGAAGATGAAAGCTTTCTATAGCATCAGTAATCTTTTCATCATCTACACCGCAATATGAAGCTACGGAGACGAGTCTGAATTTTCTCTTTTGAACGTGAAGAATTTTCACAGAAAAGATTTTGTTTTCCAACAGATGATCTTTTGCGACTTCGTGGCCAACATAAGTTCAAAAATATATTCGAATGAGTTCACATCACTGCCTACGGAATGGAATGGAGTAAGTACGACGACGAGTTGCTGTCTGTTTATCGTGACGGCTACACGTGCTAACCGAATCCAGAAGCACAATATTTTGCTCAACAGCCTTTCACTGCTTAGTAGTGTATCATAGTAGGCGACGTTATAGTGAAATAAAAGTTCTTTATAACATATATCTCTGACGATCGAGGTCTTATATAGGATTCCATCTTTCTATTCAAGAAGGAGAACAGATCGGAAATCTCTGGGAAGGAAATCTCAGAGCGTCGTAGACTGCATTTGTATACTTCTTTAGTGAGGTTTCTGAGCTTTCTCATTGATATCAGCATCGATGGTAAATACGAAACTATGCAACATCACAGGTCCTCAGCCAGCCACCAATGCATGTTTAGACTTCCAGGATCCTTCGCTAAAGTGATAAATGAAGGTTCCATCAAAGAAGAGAGCCAGTATTGGCTGTGGCTGCAGAGACTGGGAAAGACATCCGCAGTGCCTGCGTAGAGTTTTCTCACTGCAGTGCCAACACCAACGCCTGTTAAATATGCAGGCGGAGTATTCAGCGCTTCTAGAGAGGCGACAGACAGAATCGTGACTACTTTGGTATATGCGACACCAAAAAAGCAATTTTTCCATATCAAATTAAGGGAACTGATACTTAGGTTTTACTTTCTAGTGTCCAACATGTTATTTTGTCGGTGAACAGCTCGTACAGTACTGCTCTGGAAAGAATTCTGGAGAATACAGCGTTACCTCATATCACCAGCTTGGTTTTGCTGTTCATAGCCATTACCTCTCAGAATATAGGGTTCGCAGTCAGTGTAGGAAGACCATGATTTTGTTGTTGCACAAAAGTAAGCATTGCATGGCATCGCAACGTTCGGCCAATCCGTCTCCTTTCTACTCTTTTAAAGCTCACTAAATGAGTATCACAGAAAGAAAAAGAACTGAAGGGACTCTGGTTAGATGAGAGCCGTGAAGGTGAAGCCGAATTCCGAAAATAGTTCACCACGTTGCCTCTCATCAACACGGTAACAAGCCTCGTATATCAGAAGATTGCAGAATAGAGCTCATCGCGCTTTCGTTGACGTCAAGGTTTTGGACACCAAATAAATAGCTGCCAAGGAAGCTCTAGACACCAAGAACGTGTTCAGAACGTGAAGGCTGTTTGTGAGCTAGGCGATAACTTTATGAAAAGAGTAAAATTTTTGATTGAAAGTCAGCATGAGGACAAACTTACTTGCACTCACTAATGAAAACATTGTACCATGTAACACTTCTGGTACTGTCACTAGGTTAATCCCTCGCTTCGGGCTCACCCAGTCAGTCTCCATTATTCTGGGGTTGGTAAATGGGTACCAAAGCAATCTGGGAGAGTAGTAAAGACTGATCTGATAGATCGGCGGACATATACGTCATTTTATCGGTCGAATATGCATCTAGCCCGCTCTGCAATGCCTGGTTCATCTTCTAAGGACTAGTCAATACAGGAACCTTCCAGGCTGTGTTAACCTAGCATTCAGCTTCTGTAGACCTCGCTAAAAACAATGTAATCTGATAACATATCTTGTGCCTATCATGACGTCTGTTATGGCACTTATACAGTGTTAGACACGTGCTTTGGTATTACAGCTTCACTAGAAGCACGGTGCCTTTCGGTTTAGCCCATTTTTTGCAGGGCGGTGTATCCCATTATTTATATATAGTATATTATTATATATATATGTGTGTATATATATATATATATAGGGATCGACGCCAAATTATTTCAAATCATCGCATGTCAGGCGACGAAGATCCCCGACATTGCATGACCAAGCCGTTGACCGCTCATGGCTGGTAAGGGGTATATTCCTCTTTAAGGGATTGGCTGGAAGGCACCGTGTTACTGATGAGGCTGCAATGTCGAAAACACGTGTTTAGCACTGTATAAGTGTCACAACAGACCTCACGATGGGCTCAAAAAATGTCATCAGATTATATTGACATGATTTGAAAACGAAATGAGTGAGTGCATATCATAGTTGATATCGATTTCTCATACACCTGAACCGGTGTCTTTTGTTGGTTGATAATCAGATTTTTGATCAACTAAACGTGTGAGAACTGTGGATCGAGTCTGGGCAAAAGAAACTGGTGAATAACGCATTGATATAACTAACAAATCATCCGGAATAATGAAAAAAGGCGTTATGTTTTGGTCTTTAGTTCACGATAGTTTTTCAGGTGACTATAACGTCTAAGACGATTGGACAGCAATGTGCATATCAAGCGAAATACATAGGTAACAAGAGATTAATGTCATCGAATCAACTGCAGTAAAGGAACTTTTTTTTAGATGGAAAGATGGTTTCAATGAAAGCATCAGCCGGGTTGGACGGCACGTGCATTGCAGCTGAAGATCTTTTTTACAACTGTCCGAATAGGTGGATTGAAATCTTGCCATACTCATTCCAAATGTGTTTCCAAATCATCTTTGTCCACTTTGTGTTTCAGAAGAAGAGCATTCCGTCACCATGCAGATGAAACGAATAAGATTGCTGACGTCATTATGCGCTACTCCGTGCATCGTCCGTGAGTTTCTAAGAAATTTTATTTACTTGATTCTTGCTTTCACCCCCCTATCCTATTCCAGCTGACCCTCAATGATTCACCGCGTCAGCATGACTGAAGAAGACGGAGTATTTCTTTATCTGTCTCTAATGTTTTCTACAAATTTTGAGTTGGTGATCTTGACATACGTCACCTTACTTCTATATATTAAATAGCGAGGAAAGAGTGGTAGCAGTACGGTGATCCGGTGGTTTCGTGCTTGCACTTTCCTCCACTATGAGTTAAATCTGGGTTCAACTCCCACTTGAGTGTGAAACGTTTGCACAGCACCACTCGCCATCCTCGGATACTTTTATCTATTGTTCAACATTTTCTATTGAAGAGACGTGTCATTTTCGATGCGACGAGGAGGAGGTGGTGCAGATTTTCGAACAAGTGGTCGAGGCACAAGGAGCGAAATAATTACAGCACTACTCGGTAAACATTGTGGCGAAGTGAGTTCGATAGTACTGGCATCTCTAAGTTCCTTTGTGAATATAAGAGTGTGGAAGTGAATGCTTAGCAGAAGATACAAATAGGGTAGCTTAGGACGATTTGTCGCTTGTTAGTGTAAATGAACTGTTCTGTACCATCAGAGGATCCCATCCAAGTACAATTGCAGAGCATGATTGATTTCAAGCATTCTTCGCCAAGATTGCACTATACCACTGAAGTATGTCTGACATCACCTATATCATCATCAACAAGTCGTGGTATCCAAGCTAAGAAGGTAAGATTGTTGCAGTATGGCGGTGTTTACTCGCCGTTGTTCACAATAAGTGATGCTTTGAATCTAAGGAGAATCCTCTGGAAAATCAACGCAGTTAAGTTTAATTCTCACAGAACCTACAAAAGACATTCTTCCTCTTTATCAATGATCGCCTAGTGCAATGTCCAGCACTGAAATTTGCGATCGATTCGCTATTCACCGATCGAGATTTAGTCTGTCCATTCGCACTTGTTTCATTAATGGTAAGCGGCATTCTCAAGTTTTTTACAGTTTCAGTATAGCTAGATATAAAAAGAAAACATCCGCTCCAGATTGAACCATCCCGTGTTGACGTCAACGTTCATCCTACTAAAGAGAACTGTGATGTTTCTCGAAAAAGAAGCCATCATTGAAGATATTCGAAAGGTTCTGGTTTAGCAAATTGTTTGACCATTTTATACTTTCAAATCCTATGTTGTGTTTCCTCATTTCTCCATTCCTGTCATAATAATGGTGAGGCTTACAAATATACTACTTTCTTTTTTTCCTTTCTTAAGGGGCACTCAATATTGCTTATATCCTGTCATGATATAACTGGAAAAAGTTTCTTTTTTCGACGCATTCTGGACGATATGAGCCATGTGTGACTCGTATCTGGCCGAGAATTTCTGGAAGTCTTTCATTCTTGAAGAAATATATGTCACTACCTAAAGTTGTCAATCATCTTCAATGAAAACCATAAGAATCCGCAGGTTTTTGCCAGAATGATTCAAATTTCCTAATTTAATGTGATAGAACCTCCCACAAAGGAGCCGAGATGATTTTGTTTTTTCTTTCTTTTCTCAATCTTCTGAGGAACAGCGTTGATAAGCGGGCGGCGTCGCGCTGTCGCCTTCCCACGAGATGATTCACCGCCATTACAGTAGCTGAGGGAGGTTTGACGTCGCGCGACGTGGTACGAAGCGTACCACTTGATCCTCAAAGGGTTAAGGTTTATATTCTTAGCATCAAGGTGAGCGATAAAACTACTCCAATTCAACACGACGTGAAATCTCCAAATTCAGTGATTTCAGCATCTCCCTGTCTAGGGCTAGAAACATTGAAATTTCAAATTCTTTTGGATTTTCACAAAAATATGGGATTTAAATAAATCAAAAAGCAGAATGAGGTCTCTAAGAATCATATCTACCAATAGGACAAAGTCTTCGCCAAAACAAATAAAGTTTTCGATTCCTAAAGTGCTGAAAGTTATCGCAAGTTTTCGGAGAACGAACGTCGTAACGGATGTGCACTTATTTGGTCAATACAAAAATAATGGCAAATGTTTGACTTCAGACTTCAAAAAAAAAATATATATATATATATATATTATACATAATGATCATTGCAAGTGTTCTATTAAGACTATGCTCAAATTTTCAACATATCTCATAGTTATTGAACCAATATATTATGTAGTCTATTAATGAGCTCTTGTACAGCCCGATACACGTGTTTCGGCCTTGCAGCTTGTACTCCCTCTACAAAAATACCTCAGCCAAAAGCAATCGAGTGTCGAAAATTGCCGATCTCGTGACTTGTCACTTGACGGCGAATGTGTAAATCGTCCGTCGTCGCCTACCTCTTTATAGGGAGAATAGGGGCCTTCGAGAAGATGGCTAAAGATAAAGGGCCTCCCCGACTGTTGAGGCTGCAAAGTCGAAACACGTGTTTTGTGCTGTACAGGAGCCCGTTAACAGACCATATGACATGCTGACTCAGATAATAATGACGAGATATATTATGGTCATTTACGTGATCCGTCACTGCATTTATTATATGAATCTCGGCACTGCAAAAGCATTCGGCTCCTTTCTTCGCATTCATCGCCCTCGAAGGTGTTCGAACATTTTTCATATTGTTTCGATTCCTGTTTGAAGGTGCTGTTTTCTTTGTGAATGTCGTGAAGTACTGGTTGAGCCGACCCTCATTGCAACCTTGATTATAGCCAAGCTAAGGCGTGCCTGTCTGGTTGTAGAACAATCCTAAAAATCAGCAATTTTTAGTAGGTAAACTACGTTCATGGAAAAGGGCATGTTCCAACTTTTATTCATTATCGCTTATCTTGTTTGAGTGTAATTCGATAAGACGTACTCTACAATATAGGACTCTAGAAGAAAACAGGGTAAGCGTGGAAAGAGCGCGCATTTATTATTTTTCTCATGAAAACTTATTGATGTTTCAAGCTCTCTAGTTGACACATTTGTCCGGCAATCAACAATTTATGCAAACATCATCGATCAGGAAGTTATCCTGAACAATCAATACCGGTCAGAAATCTGTCCTTTTCGCATAAAATATTCACTTTTGACATATAATCAAGAATTAGTTTAATAGATGGAGGAAAACTTCTGAGAAAATGCTTGTAATTTTTTCGGATCTCAGCCATTTTTTGTGTTTTTGGGCTCATTTGAAAGCTCGTCTTCTCCCGCGTTGATCGGTTTATAATTTATCTACTTATTCCACAATGGAGTTAACAAGCGAGCAAATTAGGTTGTTGATGATGCAAGAATGGCTGTTGGGTTCAAATGAAGATGAACATTTTCACCCTCTTCACCTTTAACGCTTGTAAAACATTTATTAATGCACCTATTACACCCGAATAAAGACAAAACTAACAGCTATAAACATTATTAATTGCTGCATTCTTTGTCGTTTCACGTGCTCACTTACTCCTTTTAGTCCACTATGCTCTCAAGATGATTTCGTGTACCTCGTCCAGTTCTCGTTTCTACGAATACTTCAGTGAGGCCACGTTTAGGTGGATGAATCAGTACATGAGAAGCCCCTGGTCTGCCTAACCTACCTCCGTAGGATGAATGGCTAGGAGAGCCATAAGCGCGAGATTGAACCATTGACATTGTATGCGACGCAGGGCACCTAATCACTGTTCTATTTGCGTTCCTCTAGTTGAAAATAGGTAAATGGGCGTTATTTTCACTCGAAATATGTTATGAAGTCTGTTCACTAACATTCTATCTTTTCGTAGAGATGAAATTTCCCAGTAATCAGAATCTAACAAAATAAAATACTAAAAAATTCTCTGTAAAGTTGAGAAAACGCATTTCGAAAGCGAAACATCAACTTTTTCCATTAGCATATCATAGTATCAAAGTCGAACCAGAAATCAAGCTTAATATGCATCCGGCATTTCTCAAGCTATCGAACAACTACAGGAACATCGATTAAAGAAAGGAAACAAATGTTATATTCCAGCTGGAAATATGGTCCCTTCTATAGCGATGTAGTTTTATCGTCCAGACATAAGAAATTTAGACATAATATGGAACATATAGGTGGTCTTTTTATTTGAATTATCTCTACAGAAGCCTTTTCAATGAAATTCCGTCATTTCGTGGTGACAATATCCCCTCAGAATGAGGGGCCGTCTCCTCATGTCCACCGTCCCTATGATCCTCAGATATGCTGGCAGACAGCTCTGCGTGCATGTCTCGTGGGAAGACAGACGCAAACAGCATGGATGTCATGCTATCTACGAGGTGCGCCGTCTATCATACGGGGCGCGACTCTGCCATTACAGTAGCTCGGTGATATTTGACGTCGCGAGGCGTAGGGCGCAAAGTAGTGCATGGTTCTCAAAGGGATATATATTTATATATATGTATATCTCCATATATATGTATATATATGCATATATATGCATATACATATAAAGGATAAAAAGGATAAAGCTCTCGGCGTTGATCGATCCCTGAGGGATGCGCCATGCATTCGACTTCAATTTTTAACTTCGTTTGAGGTGATTGAATGCATATCTGGCCTTTACAATGACTCGCGGAGGCCTCCCGCTGAACCGAGTCAGTGCTGCTTATCCTCCCAGACAAGTCTTAGACCTGTCTGGTACCAATTTACCGACCCCGGAGGGATGAATGGCTTGGTGAGCCATGAGCGCGAGATCGAACCACTGACCTCGTGTGCGACGCAGGGCACCTCTAACCACTGCGCTACATGCGCTCATAACAACATATACATATATTATATGTATATATATTATTATTATATGTATATATATATATATATATATATATATATATATATATATATATATATATATATAGGGGGACGCCGTGGCCGAGTGGTTATGATGCTCGTCGAGATGCGCGTGTAGCCAAGCTCTACCCCGCTCCCCATCAACTCTCTCCTGCAGCCAACAACAGCGCCCCATGGAACCCCACAGAAAGGGTATTCTCGAGATCGCAAGGAAACTCGTTCGACCAGTAATTTAGGTCGTTCAAGAAGGACGAAAGAAGCACTGTGATGATGGATCAAATAAAGTGCTAAAGTGCTATATATATACATATATATATGTATATATATGTATATAAAAGCTCTAATATATATATTATATATATATATTATATATATATATATATAGCTATCTGTTACTGTCATTTCAGATGTTATAAGAAATTCACCGAGTTCCCAATATCTTATCTCATTGTTCGTGTCGATACATACGTGATCGACGGAAATGTCGCCAACCATAAACATTTATTTTTGCTATGTAGTAATACGAATCCTTGTAGGCTGTCGAGAACCAGCTAAGCGATATATTTGAACGAGAAGTAGCACCTCGTAGTATAAGCAATACTTGCCAGAGCATTCTTACCTGTTCCCAGGTTCTACGGATTCCATCTCAAACTCAGACAATCAAGGTTGCGAATTTTATGCTTTAATTTCACGGCAATTTGAAAAATTAAAATCAGTGTTTCAATCAGTGTTATATGAGTGTTTCGCTTTAGGATGCCCTTTCATTTGACAACAATTCGGATGCGGGGGCTACTCAACCACAAAGCCCAGCAGCGTCCAAGAAACGAGTTGACTACGAGGTTTGTTAAACCCATTTCGTTACACTCTTCTATAACTTTTCACTAACATCCTTTCACTCTCTAGTGCTCGTTTGCCTGATAGAATGAGATTTATCGCAAAGAACTTTAGCGACAGACCGTAAGCTATTTATGTTCTCAAGGTGAAACCTATCTATGGCCTTTTGATGTAATTTTGTCAGCTGGTGCGAGTGGATACGAAAGAACGTCGCTTAGACGAGTTTGTTTCGAGCACTAATGCTGCTACATCATCTTCAGTCGATTTGGTAGAGGTTGTTGGAAGTCAGGATGACAGCGCTTGTGGGGTACTCTTTTCTATTACTATGGTTTTTCACATGAATAATGTTCTCTCTCTAAGTTCTAAATCAAGTTATTCTGTGGTGTTATTACACTCCTACTTTTATACCGTTCGCTTTTCAACTTTTCGACTGCTTTTCTACTATATTGATGCATATCTATAGAACTTTGTTTAGACAGATGCCAGTGGTCAAAGAGTATTTGAATTTGAGTCTCTCGAAAGGTTGAGAAAGCGCATCTGTAATAACCTGTCGCAACCACTCAGGTTTGGTTTGATTTTTCTACTCTGTAGAAGCAAAAAGTTTTTTGCCAATTTGCTGACCCACTTACTCGTTTCTGATTTGCTTTGTTCTGAAAATCTGCAGAGATAGGAACCTATCGGTTAGAGGGATTTGGTTTTTTCAGGGAATTTTTCAAAAGCTTGATTTTTGTTGGATGTGTATCAGTAAATTCTATGCTTCTGCAATTCGGTACAGGCCTATACATCGTTCAACTCGACAAGATCCTCGAAGAGTTGTTTTATGAGGTTACAATTAACTATATTTATTGATATAGTTTCTTTTTTTCCAAAATTGGAAAAAGTTTTCTCAATTCGTTGAAATCTCATTAGGCAGAGAGGTCTGATGATGAACAATTGAACAACTATGTATTTATGTATGTATGCATTCATTGTACATATACATGTATGTGTACTTATATGTATGTATATACATGTGTATTTATGTACACATGTATATATATATATATATATATATATATGTACGTAGACATATGTATATGCATATGTATAATATATATATATATATATAAAATATATATATATATATATATGAGCACACGTAGCGCAGTGGTTAAAGGTGCTCTGCGTCGCACACAATGTTGATGGTTCGATCTCGCGCTCATGGCTCACCAAGCCATTCATCCCTCCGGGTTCGGTGAATTGCTACCAGACTAGTCTCAGGCTTGTCTGGGAGGATAAACAACACTGACCCGGATCAGCGGGAGGCCACCCCAAGTCATTGTGAAGGCCAAACATGCATTCAATCACCTCAGACGAATTTAAAATTTAAAAACCAATGCATGGCGTATCCCTCAGGGTTTTGATCAACGCCGTGAGCTTTACCATTTATACTTTTATATATATGTACATATATAAGCATATATATTATGTACATATATATGTATATATATATATATATATATATAATATATATAATTCATACAACAGCGTACTTTGAGCATCTCATGAGGTTGGATTTGGCATATACAGTGCAAGATTCGTGTCTCGGTGATTGAGCTCATCAGTTGAACGGTGCCTTTCGGTTCACTCAGTTCTTTGCGAGAGCATATACCTCTGTTACCTGTGTCACCTGTTGTCCCGTTGATCGTCGAGTGTCTCGGGTGTGCATCAGCAGCACTTCCATTTTCGCTATCGCGTGCAAGAGTAGCCCAGTTGGTTCTCTTCGTTCGAGGGATTCGTTGAGCATCTCACCTTTCTTCTAAGCTTTTCGTGAAGAAATGGGACTATGGGGTCGGTGGTCTTTCTGTAGAGCGCTTGATATCGCGAGGAATCCAGTCGGTAACGGATCTCTTCCATCGATGTCGTTGAAGCGCATCACGTGTCCGGCTCATCTTATTTTCGATATCCTGGCATATAGAACGGCATCTGCGATCTTCGATCGTTGACGTAAGCTGGAACTTCGCATCCTTTCTCTCATTTGTGAGTTATGGGATACTCTTAGCATTGACCTTTCGACTTCGCTTTTGATAACATAGTGATCTTTCTTCCTGCTTACGTAGCGACCGGGTTCCAGCTGCATACGTTGGGGCAGAGATAAATGTCTAGTCGAAAAGGTGGGCTCGGAGTCGGATGCTCTTTGTTCTATTGGCCACGTCCTCAATGCTCTTGAACGCTCCCTAAGCCGCTTGTTTCCTCCTGCTCAACTCATAATGTTGATTCATCATCGTTTATCATGTTGAATTCACGACGTAGACAGACGTAACGGAGCATTCGGAGATGTTCGTCTACTTGACGGTGAATGGGGCATTCGAAACCCTTTCCGTTTCTTATGAACATCGTTTTCGTTAGATTTAGTTGAGAACTAATCGTTCCACAGCCGTTGCCGAAATCGGTCAGCATTCGTTCTGCTTGGCTGGTGCTTGGTGTTACGAGGACGATATCATCAGCGAAGCGAAGATGCTTTATTGTCGACCGTTGATTTTCACTCCCATATCGTCCCATTCTGGTTCGCGTGACATTTTGGAGGGTGGCAGTGAATAATTTGGCAAAATGTATCTCCTCGTCAAACTGCGCTTCTTACGTCGACGGTAATTTTGTTGTAGAATGGCGTTGTTTTGATTGCGAAATTTTGATATAGCTCACAGATATGTGAACGTAATGCTAGAACATGTCGTCTCATTATGCCCCTACGTGGATCAAACTGATGCAAAGTAATTGAGAAAGGTTTCTTCAGAAATCCACATGTATTCATTACATCTGCATTCTTTCAGACACTGATTTTTTCTTTCGGCAACTTTGGCTCCTTTAAATTAGAAAATGGAGCGAACATACTCGATCTTCTGCAACTAGCAGACATTGAAGATGAGCATATGGGTACATTCTGGATTCATAGATTTAATTAACCTTGCTTTTTAGCTTTGTTGAAGATTGTCATGATTAGGTGATAAGATCAAATAATTTAAGTGGCAGCATTGGAACTTCTGGAATCTCAGTCAGCAATGCTCAACGACTATTTTTCGATTGAAATAGTGCGCCCCGACGACGTCGATCAAGGATTGAAGGGCTTAGAGACGTTATATCTGGCAACGATCCCTTCTATCATTGACGGATATGCGCCTCAACTGGAAGGTTTGCCTAAACTGCTTATGAGCCTCGTGAAAGAGGTTGACTGGGAACAGGTTCGTTTGTGAAGAAATATGAAAACCCGCCTTTGGTAGTGAAAAATTGAGGAATATCGACTTTTTTCCCAGGAGGAGGCTTGTTTTGACGGAGTTTGTCGTGCTTTGGCTCATTTCTTCGTAATAAAAAAAGAATTCTGTAGCGGCAATGCTTTATCAGGTAGGTATTTTTATTCCGTATTGAGGCTTACCTCATTCATCTCTTAATTTTTCTACTGTTTTCTCTGGTTTTTGAAATTCTATTATTCCGTATTTTCTTCCTTTCAATATTCTGGGGTTTTTATTTTTTACTTTTTCGGTGGTTCTATTATTTGAAGTTCACTGCTTGAGTAAGAATCACGTTGCTTGAGTATGCTTTTTTGGATTTACAGAAATGAACTACTATAGTTTTTCTACAGGAATTGACGAAAAATCTACACCTTGGTTGGCAGTCATTCGAGACATTCTTGTTCCTCGTGTGAAATCGCACTTGATACCACCGGATTCATTAAAGGATACTATTGTCCGTTTGGCTGACTTACACGATTTGTACAAGGTTTTTGAGAGATGTTAGTTGATCGTTGAATGATGAAACTATCATTGTTCTGGCAGTGCCTTCACTTTTGTTGTTTCCTATTATTTTTCCATGGCAGGATAAGAAGTGGAACGTGACCACAAAAATGCTAAGATATGAGCATTGTAATTTCAGCCATTACTTTAGCTTGCTGATATGTGCTCCGTTGGATTAAGTGTCGATTTCTGCTCCGCAGATCAATACCATCGACGATGGCTAATAGCACAGATAAGATCAAAAAACATGACTGAGAGGAAAACTAGCTAAGGGCTGGATAGTCCAGTATATAATACGGGTGCCTCTAGAAATGATAACCAGGGGTTCGTAGCCCTCCTGAAGTCCTAAGTTTTGCTCGTGTCTTAGCATTGTTGTGACGGCATTATCATCGTTCTATCTTCCGATATGTCACTTACAATCCTTTGCTTTGACATCTTCTCCATCTACACCATCTGCCCCTACTTTAACCTCTGTTATGGCTGTTTTGCTTCACTTCATCTGTATTGCTTTACATTTTTCAAACTAATTTACTTTCATTGTTTTATTTGATCATCTCACAATTTAGTCTAGTGAGCCGTGGATCTAATTATTGCTTACCAGAAAGCAATCGTGATGATCTCTTGTCATCTTATATATAGAACATCCTAGTGATGGTATAATCTAAACCTGATGAAATGCAGGTATTTTTCACTATATAATCATAAAAAAGCCATAACACGAAGCATAGCATGTTTTTGTATAGAACTGTAGTATTGTTTCTTTATATCTGTTGATGTAGCTTTGTAGTCTTAGTTTATATTTTGCTACCGCAGCACAACTTACTTTGATAGTTGTTATTGGTGAAAATGCGGAGTTAAATTGCAATCTTAACGCTGTTTATAAATTATCGAATTGAACGAAAAGCCTGTTAAAATTTTGAAAGTTTCATTTTCTGACATCTTTATGTCGTTCTTCATTGACAAATTTCGAAAATCATTATGTAATTCATTAGCTTCAGCTCCAAAATATCTATTTAATAGTATAAATTGCATGTGTTCATGCGCCATTGATGGAGGAAAATCTGAGGATTCACAAAGTCGTCGATGTGATGTATGGGGGTGAATTTGCTGGTACGGCTAAAAAATCGACTGTGGATAGATGGTTTTAGCGATTCAAATAAGGAAATACTGATCTCGAAAGCATGCCTCATTCTGGCCGGCCATCTGTTCTAGATGAAAGTGACGTGCAAGCCTCTCTGGATGCTGAGCCTCCATCAAGCACTTGTAATTTGGCTGAAGAGCTTCGCTTTTTGCAACGAACCGTTTCCACAAAGTTGCACAAATTTGACTTCGTCCAAAAAAGCCTTGTCAGCATCAAGCGTTAACCGATTATAGTTCCTTTCAACCAGTACAACAATTCTTGAATGGTCGTCGAAGAATCGTTTAATGAAGTTGAACAAGCATGACAGAAAATTTTTCAGTTCAATGGAGGCGGAATGGTATTTGAGCAGATCTGGAATACTGCGGAACGATGGCAGAAAGTCGTGGGCAATGATGGTTTATAC
Organism: Parelaphostrongylus tenuis; assembly: GCA_019055375.1. NCBI lineage: Eukaryota > Metazoa > Nematoda > Chromadorea > Rhabditida > Metastrongylidae > Parelaphostrongylus > Parelaphostrongylus tenuis. The sequence continues at coordinate 169,197 of JAHQIW010007172.1, forward strand.
TGTGAAGAAATGGTTATTGTTATTTGTTGTTAATTTGCGCATGAAAACGAAACTTTCACGAAATTCGCACAATGTTTTGCTCAACACTAGATATCACCATCATTACCTACAGATCCGTGGCACAAGTCTCGTAGTATGTGTCAGTGTACAGTGGTCAACATGAGTCGCACCAACGACATTGCAAAATCTTTCAAATCATACTGCTAGTTCATCTTAGCAGGTGTGTCAAGGTACTTATTACTGAGAAGCTATCTTCTATACGTAATTTTGAGAAAACTTATAGTGAGATTGTGACTCATGCTTCGGGCCAAAAAGAAAAATTAGTTCACAGTTTTTCTGAGTGGGCAATCACGAAGTTGTTGTGATACAGCTCATTTACAGAGTCAATGTTTTGGCGGACGACTTCTTCAGAGCCTGAAAAAATTACGTTGCGTGCAATGTTGTGGGCTAAATACCTCCATGGTTTGATGGAAAAAACAACTGGACCTAGATTCCAATATCATTGGAAGCAAAAAAATTTTCTACACAAGTGGTACTTTTTATAAGTCTTTTACTGAGTTGTTACAGTAGAGACCAACCACGCAGATTCACATAGACTGCCACTGCACCTCTCACATCAAAATAACACTTAGATGCTCTGTCATATCACGTGTGGTAACAAGGCTCTTTGTTCTTCATGTTTGATTGAATTCATGCAGTTCATTGAAAATTCTTCCAAAATCTTGCGTGCTGTCTCCTGTACCTGTGCGACGGTAATGACCTCTTCGTGAAAATCCTCTCCAATGTCTGAGTCCCATGCGGACCTAGCACGGTATTTGATTTAGCTTTATTCTACCGAATAGATGTCCTTTTATGCGGACGCAGAGTTATAGAGACGCCGATTGCATGTGTATGGGTGCAGTTAACTTAACCTTTTGTGGATCATAAGGAGACATTTACATGAACGAATCTGGTAGGTCGCCCTAGCTCAATTAAACGCAGGCCAATTATTACCACAGACCGTTTCCGAATTTCTTGGTCATATTTAAGAATCTGTAAGAAGCAGTTCAGATTTTTTATTTGACTGATCATCTAAGACCTCGAGAACCTTGGTATATATGGCTACACAGACTTTACATTTAGCCTTATACGAAGTTTAGTATTGCATCTTAGCGATATACGAACTCTTTGACGGTTTCACCCATTACTTCAGTATCGCACTCCCCAAACTGACATTAATAGAGGGGGAACATGCCACAGTGAGTGTAAAATGAATTATCACGTGTTGCAGTCTATCTATCAAAATCACATCACCAAACCTCTTGAAAGCCTAAATAAAAAGTCCGTAAAATCAAATACATTGAAGCTTTCGAGGTTCTAAACAGTCGGTTGAATAAAAGACTATGTTTGCATGATAACAGCCGCAAAATATCTGCTGAAAAAAAGACGATGCAACACGTGATAATTCACTTGACAGGCACTGTGGCACTTTTCACTCTGCTATTTTTAAGTATAGAGCGCACGTTTTGATGAGAATGGCAAAGCCGTCGAAACCTTTGTTAATCGCTAAGATGCAGTACCAAACCTCGTGAAAGGCTAATAAAAAGTCTGTGGAACAAGTCTAGTTTAGTTTATTTGATACTATGGCAAAATAGCGACAATGCACGCGTTGCACCGCAGTATTATCCGCTGTGTTTACCGTGTGGTGTTCCTGTGAGAATTTCGACTTGAACTTTATCTCTTTTTGACTGCAGTGGATAAAGACAACGCCACTAATATATTTGTATCGTTCGTATTTTTTTAAATAGTAAAATACTCAAAAAGCGTAATGATTGTAGGGGTAGATAGCGAAGCGATATGATTGTAGGGGTAGATAGCGAAGTGTTAATGATACTGTTCAATAAGAGCAAGGCTCTGGTTTGGATGTCGCCCGAATCATCAGAGCTTCTCATTCCTCCAAGTTTGGAAGGCTGGTACTAGACGTTTTCAGAACAAGTTTGTTTCCTCCAATGCGAGAGTTGGCCATTACCAATAAAAAAGATCTGGAAATGCTCTAGCATAGCTATGTAGGATTTCAGGGAGCAGTTGACCAGAATTTAGCGACATTTCGAGGACCGCAAATCCTCATGCAGGAGCAGAATTCGAATACAAGCTCAAAAACCTCCGTGAATGATGTATGAAATGAATCGATACAAGAAGTGATAGTATTCATAGAACTGATGTTAGATCAGCAAAATAAAATTTGGTTGCTAACCCACTTCTTAATTCTACAGTTGATATCGACATGGATTTCGCTTTATAAATGAGGAATTCATTAATTTATAGTACCACTTGAATCAATTCTTACCCTGTCAGATCTAAATAGTGAACGCGTGATTGCACAGAAAAATTATTTCAAAAAGATAACGGGAGAGAAAATCAACAACATAGCAAAATCAGTCAGTAAACTACACTGGGAACAAACCACTTCCCATAAAACAATCACTTCATCATTCCTTATCTACAAAGAACTTAGATAAATTGGATAAAAACTTTATTTCAGAAAGTCAAGATACGATTGAAAATAGCTGCATATTACTTCGAAAAAAACGCAAAGGTGAATACCAGTAAACCGGTGATTTTAATTGAAAACTAAATAATCAATTCATGACTTGCTTTGTTGCAGAGATAAAGTTCTAATTGAGCGCACACAATCGTTGTTCGTTTACCAATTTTGTAACATCCGGACGAGGTGAATATCCCTAGGCATCAAAGTTACGCGCCTCGCGTGAGAAGCGCACGTGGATGCCTCGGTGAAAACGCGGACAGGTTTTGCCTCACTAGTCTTGAAGCTCCAAAAACTTGAGGATCACTTATATGACCATGACTGTAATGGCAAAAAACACTGATTGTACGAGTTTGAAGCAATTCTTCAAGAGTATATGCATATTATGCGAGCACTCCATATCAATGTTTTTAATAGGCATCTGTTTATAAGCAACATTAATGCAGAAAACAAGATGGGGACATGAAATGAGCGACAAGTTATCAAATATTCAGACCAACGATGGTCAAACAGTTACAGTAATATGACGAATGGGAAAAGAAGAGTCAGTGATAAGGACGGTGACAATCATTTCTCGGTCTAACATATGACTGAATTCTCCAAGAACAGATCACGTGAAGGGCATCGAAGGTATCTGCCGTAAAATCGGTACTCCTGATATAGATCCGCCACCACTTCTCGAACGACACGTTGCATTGGTTTCTGGAACATTCATGTTCAATGTATGAGCAAACAACATCAAATAACAACAGTACCTTTGAGACTAGAAGCTCTGTAGAGCGTTGGTATCGTCGGATCTCTCGCAGTGCTTGAGCTTCCGCACGATAACGAAGCTTTTTCGTTCGAGTGCCAGTACTTGAGCGATTACGTTGCCTCGCTACACTACCGAAAAAAAAAGTTTCTCATACCATGTAAACCAATTTCTTGGGCAATCAATATTTTAACAGTTTGAAGACCATATGACACGTTTCATATCAAGCCGTGCGGCATCATCTCCCACTGAGCTACTGTAATACCGGCGTCGTATCTCGTGAGAAAGCAGGGAGACAGCCAATTATGCAGTGCTGCCTGCCTGCGATTGCCATGCAAGCGACGGTGCGACGTTGCCTGCCGGTCAACAATGGTCCTCAAAGGGCTGAAGAAATGAAGAACAAAAATGTTAAATACGAGAATGAATCTGCTTTACATTGGATACAAGTCAAATGAAGTCTTTAACGCACCAGAACATAAAGAACCGCGGTGCTGTAATGACATTGCCTGAACATCTCGCTCAACATCACTTCCACTGTTGTGTGTAGTTCGAGCGGCACGATCTTCGTTGCGACTAAAAACACGTTCTCTCTCGTTGTCATCACAAGTCATGTGCCTAACGATGCCACTTCTAACCGTCAGTGAATTCTCATCGTCACTGAGCCTTTTTGCCTTTGTATTCAAAAAACTTGAAAGTCATAAAAGCACTACTTTCACATGAACATAGGATAGAAAAGCTTTACGTTTTCACATGATAACTGAGTAAAGAGTATATTTTGAAGCTACCCACCCATAACCAACAAGGTTTTCCTTTTCAACTCTCAAGTAAAAACCATCACTTTCCCGAGAGACGTCATTTTTTTATGAATCTGGACGACTGCAGGGTTGAATCTTGAGGACTTCATAGCTGCAATACAAAAGGCGAGTATGAGATCAGTCGCGCTTAGGCCGTCCACAGGACGCTCCATTAATCTTGCGTTCGCTTCACTATCTTTTTCCCTTAAGCGTCATTCCTGCATGAGTAGCAAGAGAATTTGTTCTAAAGACAATCCTATTTTAAAACTAGTAGAGGCAAATTGTTAATTAAAATGTCCGCAACAAAATGGGCATATGAGGGATGCCAGAACCTGCAACTTAATTACTTGTGGTCAATAAATTTGGTGTTTAGTGCTGTAGTGGCACAACTATGGAACGGCCTTATGAGAATTTTGACAAAGTTGACCTTGAAAGATCATAGTCAATAACACTACTGGTACTTGTGCATGATCGATTGATACTGATGCTATATAGATCATTAGTTGTAGCCCATAGTCAGGATTGCCTATGGGCTTCCTATTAGGGCATATCCTTTTATTTTGTTGAAATAAAAACTTCAAAACTTCCACTACCGAAGTTCAGTTGGTTGTGCAAAGTGCACGAGATGAAAAACTCAAGAGACGTAAATAAAAACAATTTTAGTACTGATATGTATCTGAGAGTGGTAAGAGGTAAGCAAAATTTCGACATTAGATGGGAGTCGAACCCGTGTTTCACCCAGACCCATTGCGAGCGGTAGCAGCGATGTTGTAGTGAGAGCATGAGCGCACGGCATGGGTGAGTCGCTGGTTCAACACCTGTCTGAAGTCGTATGTTTTGCATTTCACTCAGTACTCTTGTATACATATTTATATCACCATAAACAAAGCTCTAGGCTCTTTGAACAGTACCTGGGATGCGCTAAGCATTCGCCTTCAATTTTTAACTTCGCTTGAGGTGATTGAACACAGATCTGGCTCTTACAATGCCTCGCGGTGGCTGACCGCTGTATCGAGTCAGTGCTGCTTATCTCTTAGACAAGTCTGGTACTGATATATCAGCCCTGGAGTGCCGGACGGCTTGATGCGCCATGAGCGCGAGATCGAACCATCGAACTTGTGTGCCAGGCAGAGCACTTCTAACCACTACGCCAAAAACGCTTTATTTAGCCATACCACTGCTAGAAAAAAACAGTAAAAGAATAGATTCCACTTGATGCGGATACAAAGCAAAGTGAACTATTGGTTATGATGCGCACATGACACATATAACCAAGTTTGGTTAATTAATCCGATTACTTCGTTGTTTGATGCCTCGCTTATCGGGTATTGTTAGCTTTTTGCGAGTGCAGCGGATGGTTGAATAGCTGCCAAAAGGTTTCCCACGCCCGCTCTTACGGGAGCTAGAAATATCCTTGATGGAATGGAAATCAGATTATGTAGAGCATAGCGCAAGGGCAGTCTCAGTCTTTTTCGTACGACTGAAAGCTTACGGATGTAACTTTTGCAATTTCGATCTGACCCTTTACACGCCCTATACTCGCATCGATTGCGCGTTGTAACTCTTCGTTTCTGGGTACGTTGAACTTTTCCAGTTGTTCGGCTGCCACCGCGATGTACTGGTTCATCGCGATCTTGGCGTTTTCTATTTCACCTTCGATATTTCCTTTCAATCCTTTCCATACGCACGATGTCTCCGTGTTGCCTTTTGTCTTGATTTCGGCTTCGTAACTACTCAGGCCACTTACTAGGAGTTTTACTGACCTTACTAATGCTTTGAATCACGTACGGATAATTATTGTGCTATCGCTTGAAAGGCATGGAAAATAACTTTTGATGTAATGACGGAATTCAAACGTACCGGACAGCTCTCCATGTTTGAGGTCGTTGGTGTACGGCTTGCCTCGTTCGGTTACTTAGGGCTGCAGTGATTGGTTGCTGCGGCTGTTTTGTTCAGCTGGTGCAGCTAAATACTTGTGAGGTCTATATGCGTCGGACACATCGTAATTAGGCCTCGCTGGGCCGTGGCGGGTACTATGGGGGGTCTGACGTGTTGTCCCGCCCAAATACTTGCTTTGGATGCCCCGTAGGGCTTGGATGCGTCGCTTGGACGCTGTACAGCCGGCACCAGGATTGTGATAATTGGCCGACGTAGTTTGTCCAATGCAGCAGACCCAAGGGCGATCCGCGATCGACTAAAGTTTGGCCAACCACCGATATGTATTGGCTTTTCAGTGGAGAGTGCTTAGGATTAGCTTGGTTTTATTGGCAATTGTACTAGAGTAGTTAGGCTGTGGTGACTATTGCGAGTGGGTGTGTGTTGTGTGCCGGATGGTCACTCGAGTGCATTGATTATCCCTGCGACGTGGGTTTATACTATTTATTTGATGCCGAACAGTGTTGATCCTGAGACCAACAAATCATATTCATCGCCGTAACGAATAGCCTATAACAAATGACAACTACAACATAACTGCAATCTAAGAAACAACTATCACAACATATAACGCAATATCAACAGTTCATGATGACTGCAGTAGATGTCAGCCTAAGTGTAAGGTGCCCCAATCCCCAAATCTCTACATTAAAGAGAGGAGCTACACATTGTAAGGAGCAACGACTATGCGCTATGACCAGGATAAACTAGAGCCAAGTGAGGTGTAAGACGCAGCCGTTCTCCAGATAGCGTCTGTAGTTCTCTTTCGGTTTGGACTGTGGATAGCTGTCAAGCACAACACTGCCCAAATTCTACGGGAAAATTTCTTCGTTACTAATTTAAAGGTACGAGTTTTTGTGTTGCTCGGACACACAGCCAGCTGGTGTTTGAAACAGAAGCTGGCATTATTACGCGAATGCATCGACCAGCTTGTGTAGTAAAGACGACCCGGCTGGTACGAACCACTGCGCAACGAATAACCACAGTGGTTAATTATAAGTGGATACATCGATAGACAAGAGCATAAGAGATAAAAAAATAGCAGTTATTCCTTTTGATAACTACTATTTACCCGGTGATGTAGAACGATATGCAAAACCCATTACGTTAGGTAGGGCTCGAACCTAAATTTCACCTTATACGAGGGCGCGTGCTGAACCTCTGCACCACCGACGCCCGTTTTGACACTACTCTTTATACGCTACAACGCATCTATCGTTCAGCGACCAGCTGTCAACGCTCTGGCGTGGGTGATCACCAACTAGACTTAACCCACTGATGCTGAAATATGTTGGGTAGTGATGATCAAACATGATTATTTTCAACTGACCACCTTTAGTGGTGATATGATTTTAAAATCTACCCAGTGATGTCCAAAAACTTTTGCGTCAGCTGAGACTCGAACCCACACAATGCTGATCATAAATTTAAGGATTTGGGGGGATGCAAAGCTTTGAACTTCGGAGGGGATTAGGACTCGCACCACACCTATCCCGCCCGGGCCGAGGTTTTTCGACTGTTGGAATTTGAGATTTGTTCAGGGCAATCGGTAATGATCGTCGAGATACCACTGATTACTGTAAGGCGCCAATTAGTTCGTAATCGCTTATATGACCGTCTCTGTATAATGACAGATTGCAAAATATGTCCTAACGGTAGAGACGATGATTGCGTGAGCGTAGGAACAGTTTACCTAATCTCTTGCAAAGTGTGCAGCGATAAATATATTGGCGAAACGGGTAGGCTGCTCTATGCTCGCATAGAGGAACACCTAGCTGACAAGCGTTTTATTGGACGAAATATCTAGCTAAGGACATATAGAGCAGCGAAGCATGACGGAGTAGATTATAACATAGAAGCTAACATCTTTGCACACTCTCTCTTATTCTTATTCTTATCTTAGAACTGACTCCGTGGACATTTCATGAATGACAGGTAATGTCGGCTCTTTGGTAGCGACCCGTCTTCCTGCAACTACAGATGCGCGTTTGGGAGCTTCTTTTACACGAATCATATCTGCATCAAAGCCAGCAAAAGCTTCCCCAAAGAACATATGATGACGAGTTAGAACATTTGCAAAAACAGAATAGGACCTCTCGTCAATAAAAATGAGATACTGACTTGTCATGATTCTTTTTCATTTTAGCGGTCGTATGATGCTATGATAAACCCAGTGATGTAGGGTGATGTGCAAATACTTTTGCGTCAGATGGAATTCGAACCCACAGAATACTGAACATAATCTAATGATTTGGGGATGGAAAACCTTGAACCTCGAATAGGAATTGGACTCGTAGCACACCTTTCGCGAGGCGCCCAGGGCCGAGGTTTCATGATGGGCGGGATTTGAAATTTGTTCGCGTATATGTCAACCAGTGCTGATCCGTGTACTGTACGGGACTGACTGTTGCTGAAAATGCCGATAAGCATCGGTCAACACTCACCCAATGACCTAAGCGTCCTCTATCCTGGAGTAGAGCCCAGTGATTTAGTGATGTTAGGTTAGCTCATGAACGTGGCTGGAGTTGGTATCATCGGAGCTGGTGAATGCCCCAACGGTTTAGCCTATTTTTTGATTTTCGGGATACCGAGGTTGACACTTTTCTTCTAGCATACAAGAATAATGTGGATCGTTTGGCGCTAGGGGGCGCTGTGGCCGAGTGGTTGTGATGCTTATCGCGCAGAGCGTGGAGCGAGCTCCCCCCAACGCTCTCCGACAGTCAGCAACAACGCTTTACAAAACGCCACAGTCAAGGTACTCCTCGAGATTGCAGGAAGACTCGATGAACCAGTATTTTTGCATAATGAAAGAAAAACACTGTAAATCCGAGTCAATAAGGTGTCTAAAAGTAAAGTAAAAGTAAAGTGCTTAGCGTTGGTAAGTGCTTCAAATAAGAGGCGTAGGTGAAAATAGTAGTGAAGCGACGCGCGAGATCAGTGAAGATTTTTGCGGACGACTCGAGCGCAACTGATCCTCCAGACTACTTCCTCCAGTTTTGAACTTCGTGAACCACTTCCTAGCCGTCTTTTCTGCAACCGTATCATTGCGCCAAGTTAAATTGACCTTGCGCACCGCTTCACTGGCAATTTCCTCTACGTGCCACTCGTTCATAAAAAACAGCGTATCTGTCGTCAAGACAGCTCCATCTTAAAGCAAGCATGGACAAGTTGTATACTGAAATGTTTGCAAATAAAAGCGCAATAGAACGATGTCAAAATGATCGAATTTTGAATATTTTTGATTAATAAATTTGCTATTCAATGCTCTTCTGCCAAAACTTCTGAAACGCCCTAATTTTTACGACATCTTTGAAGAGAAGGAAGAAAGGAAGAGAGAGAGAGAGAGACAGAGAGAAAGAGAGAGATAGCGAGGGAGAGAGAGAGAGAGTGGGAGGGAGAGTACTTTGAACATAAACCAGGTCGACCAGCAAGAGGCACTAGCGGCAATGTTAAGAAACACTCGAAACAAATGTCAAAAACGGATCAATTAGGTCAACTTCAACCGAGAGGGCTGGCTGAAATCGAAGGACTGACGAGACTGTTAAGGTCGAAACACGTGTATCGAACTCTATAAGTGGCTCTTTAACAAGCCACATGGGTGGCTCAAAAAATCACTATCAGGCATATTGAAAGTTGAACGTGACTTAAGAAAACACTCGAAACGAAATTTATGCTATATTGAAGGATATTAGCCATGAGTAATCGAGTGTTCAACACTAAAATTTAGTGGAGATTTCACCTATTGAATCTTGTAGAATGTTCGACGTCGCCTACTCTCAGTATGGGGTTGGGTCCCCTCGAGAAGACTGGCTAAAGGCGAAGGGTACCGCTCGACTGACGAGGTTGGCGAGGTCGAAACACATATATTGAGCTCCATAAGTTGCCCTATATCAGACGTAAATATTTACACATTTCATCTAAAGCTCTTAAGAAGAATTGGTCTTTTGAATTGCTATAACATGTTTAGCTGTCAACTGAAATCGAGGAGAAACAACTATATAAGTTCTTTCACAACAGTATACTACTGCTATTTTACGATATTAGTATCGACGCAAATGGAAAGGTTTGCTTGAGGTAATGATATAATACCAAATTGATCCCAAACAACTCTCAGTAACGTCTGCAAAACGAGCGTCGGTAGTGCAATGGTTAGCATACGCTCCCGGAAAGAGTGAGATCTGGATTCGAATCCCGGCTGACGCAAGCGTTTTTGCACAATACTCCACATATTGGGTACACTATAACATCATACCACTGCAAGTGGCAGTCAAAATAGAAAGAATTTAGACTGTATATCACGATACTTATGCAAGAATCAAAAACATCAACACTCCAAATTCTTGTAACATTCTGAAGTAACATGTGAATATCCTGAAGAATTCAAAAATCAGCACCGTACTATTGCACAAAACTTGGCGCTTTTTTCCAGATTGATTTTTCCGATATGAATCTCACCCACTTGTGTATTGAATATGAGTAATCTCATACTTTGCAACAATGTTTTCGATTAATTTTAAGTAATAAAAATTTTTTATAATTAGATAATTGAAAGGTTCAGCGAATCATATGACTATCAATTAAAAAACCGACTTTTCTTTGACTCGGTATCAAAGTTCAATCGCATATTCTTTGGTGATTGAGCAAAAGCGCGAAGTTAGTCAAAATAACCAGGACCAACGTCTGTGGAGCATCGCCTCGCAACACTCGGAACGTCAAACGGAAAATAAATAAGTTTTTGTCCATATTGCGCTCTCGCTTGATCACCAAAAATATGTATATGACTGGAGATACATGAAAATGCATCGAAGCTATGAAGAAGGCGACCTTGCTGAAATGTTAGCCATAGAATTAGAAAGCTTGCAATGATGACCTCGCTTCAGATAACCAAGGACAGTTCCTAAGATGTTGGACATTGATTTACTAATGTTAAGACATATTGGAAGTCGATCCTTCGCAAAGTAAACAATCCAAAGAACTGACTTTTGGTTAACTTTGGTATTACTGAGCGACTTACTTTGGCTGACAGTCTTTCTTCCATGGGCTCACAACGTTTGTAACCGCGTTTCTTCGACGTTTGATAGTTAACACTTCGTAACAGCTTCTCTCAAAGTCTATCTTGCTCAACTTTATGATTCAATAGTTATTTATGCACCGTGTTCTGTAGCAAGAGCGTCGGATGACATTTCAACCGAGCCTAGAATTCTGTGCATCATCCATAGAATGCTTGAGTGTCTTCGCTGAAATTCAGCCGACACAGCCGAAATTTGCACCTAAGATTTTCAAAAATTTGTCTCATCTTCAGTCTGCGGAATTCGTATTTCGATAGTGAGACATAGATGGACTGTTCACATAATAATAAGAACGGATGACAAACAGATGGAAAGATCAATGGAGTGGATCACAAGAGAATGCAGACATATTCCTGAACGACCACCCAAACGAAGGACGGACGTTCCACATCTAATTCCAGCCATCCACGTTTGCGGGCTGCAATGAATCTAAAAACCATGAAGTGATGTCGTGTTCTTCACCATATTCAAAATAGACCATCACAGTGGACGACGTTTCTGCAAAAGAAAAGTGGCTGATTATTACGATGGAGCTCGCTTTATCAGTGATGACGTATCGTACAAGTATTCGAGTAGATATCTAAGTCTAGACATTTTGTTATATAGCTTATCTTTGCTATTCAACAGTCATCGTCTTGGTAAGAAAATATTCGTTTTCACAAGAGTAAGTCCACCGGTATAAGGTTGCATAGGAGGATGAATCAACCTTACTCGGAATTGATAGCTAATCCAAGATGGGTCAACGACGCGTTAAAGACAGAGTAGAGGAGTGTATGATTTCAGGTGAAGTTCATTTGATCTCTTGAAAAACATGCGGTGATGATTACTTTGGAGATTATGTGGGATGCATTGTGATTGCATGAAAGAACACTATAGACTTTCTATTACGACTAATATTTCGATTTATCGCCATTTCAAACAAAGAATGATTTACAGTTAACACATTTCAGCAGTTATTGAAAATAGCAATCTGAAATGATATTGACATTTGAAGAATAACATTTGGAATGACGGTAGTTAACATTGTTAGAAATGTTAGAATAGTGAAACAAATAGTTTAGTATATTTCATACAGCAGTCGCCTTAAGTGGGTTTGATGCCTAAATGTGCTTACCTGACCGAACCCATTAGAAGTTGGTTGCTGACAGCATTGATACTCTATATTGTAGAAAGAGTAAAGTAGGGCAGTAGCCTTGGCGGTGAAGTGGTAGCACACATGTTCGCTGAGAAAAGCTGGTTCAATTCACGTCTGAATGTTGAAGCTTTGCATGTCACTTGGATATACAAAGATGTTTTGAAATAGTATGAGTGAAGAAAAAGCTACAACGAGATACATCTGATATTTGCGCCGAGTAGGCTGCTGAATTAATAGGGAAACCAAAACAATAAAAATGTTTGTGGAAAAACAGATGAAGAAAATATGACCTGAAGTCAAACCATACGATCTGTTTTGTACGCCGAAAAGGCACTGGTAACACACGATACGTCGGTCCTCATTGGTACTAAAAAGCAGGAAGCCGCTTCATGAATACGACGATGATGAATAGAAGGTGAGCCAGACACATGGTGCTCCCCCTCCTGGCATCGACCAGTGGACAGTTTCTTTGACGAGTAGAATAGGATCGGAAGCATAGTTCACTAGTAACAAACTAGTTGCTTCCGTACACGTTAGGAACAAATTGAGTTTCATTGGCGCTTTTCTGAATCTTGTTCACTAGAAGGAATCCAGCGACCCAGTATAATTCGGCATCTCTCCAAGACACAAGTCGATCCTAGTCGACTGTCGATCAATTTTTATTTATTCCTCCGGTGACAATCAATCCTACAGCAGTCGAACTAGTATTAGCCAACATATAAGATAGCAAACTTTGGTTTTATGATCATTAAATTTCGAGGTGGGCGATCAATATTTCCTTTGTAATTGTGAGCTAGTACGAGATTAGGCGAAATCGCTGGAGCGTTAGCCACAACAAGAATTTATAATAACCTCATGTTAGCTCACAAATAAAAATGGAATAAACCCTGTCTTAGGTATATATGAAACATCATAACACTACAAAAAAACAGTAAAAATACCGGAAATCCCGATTATTACTTATCACAATGGCTGTCAGCACAACTGGGTTATGAAGCGAAATCGCATACCAGATCAGACCTTTTAAAGGTTGGTGGCTGACAACTATCATAGGGATATTGTAGGGTGAAAGGTGATGTGAATGTATCTCGGTGGTTTAGTGGTAGCACGCGTCCCGGTATGGATGAAACGCGGGTTTGACTCTCGCCTAAGTTCGTAGTTTTGTCCACCACTCAATTCTCCTAAGTATATATGAAACATCATAACACTACGAAAAAGCAGTAAAAATGTTAGAAATCTCGGGAGGAGGATTGTTAATGGTCCACACCGAGGTTTGATTAATGTCGGAATTTAAGATCAAGACATTTGTGCATGAAGCATAAGATATTTGGCGTATTCTACAAAGCCAAAGTCACTTTATAACGTCAAGACTATGAATAGATCATCAGATAAAGATGAAAAGGATTGAAGATTTGAACCGGTTGGACTCCAAGTGTTGCTTCCTCGAATAAACGATATTAGATATCCTATTTCAACTATTTCAATCCCTAACGACAGCGTCTTACTTTAGTTACCACTGAACACATCTGGATACTAGAATGGTGCAAAGCTTGATAGAAAAATTGAGATCAACACATATGCGTTCTTTTTGAAGTGGTGAGAATATCATAGAGTTGGTCGTGAAATACTTCTCCTACACTATTCATATGTTCGCTTCCGGATTCTAACGAGATCCACTGAACGATTTTTTATCGACACTTTTCAGATTTAGGTATCATAAGGATTTTGCTCATCTTTAACGATGACACTATCTGTATCAACTCTTCTTTTTCCGCCATAATCAACGACAAAGTTTTCACTTTCTGCTAAGCGATTATTCTTTAGAAAAAGGAGGGCTACATTTACTCTTTACTTCATCAAAACTTTTACTTGTTTGCTCACTTTTTCTCTCTTAAATAATTACATGTTTCGGGTTTTCAGAAAAGAGTCAACATTATGCAGAAGATGGATGGCACTAACTTATTTAATAGTGCTCATGCTGCCTCAAGAAGCACTATGAGGGTTCGCACAATGTGCACAAAATTTCTTTTTCTCTTCTTTTTCTTTTTTCAGAATTTTTTCCGCAGGTAAGTTTATCTCTAGGTATAACCTTGTACTTCCCTTTTAGATCTTCGTCATTAGGCGTCTTTGAATATCAACAGCCATTACTAAAGGCATAAAATCAAAAAGAAAACGTCTGCAAAACGCCCTAATATGCAATGGACTATTTGGTCTTCAAGTTTCCGAACTTTATCCAGAAATCAAAAGTTTTCTCATGAAAACAAATTTTTCTTTTACCTATTTCGTACAGAATTTTCTAGCGCATCGTTTGGTATATTTTTGCACATACTTGTCCGACAATGAAGCCATCACGGGAAGTCGTTTGCAACTTACTGCTTCACGAGTTCCAATTGGGGCACATTTTTCAAACTGCATTTGGCAACATCAATCGTGCAAAAGGCCGCCAAGTTGTGGATAGAACTACGGTGTATGTATAAATTACAGAGTTTTTCAATGGAGGTACTGATTTGGCCGTTCAACCAAGACCCCGAAGATCGCGTGAAATTGATCGAAAGCAATCATGAAGTGACTGAAGAAGATCCGACTTTGTCCACCGGTGATTTGGCCGATGATATCCGGATTTGATTTGTTGCCAGAGCGTTGGTATAACTATATTCAGGCAGACAGGAGACTACTTCAAATGCTATTTGATGTTTTCGATTACTTGGAAAAATAAATGTTTGAATATTTGGATCAAGTTCGGAAACTTAGTTGGAGACCAAATAAAAACACGGTATGAAGCAATTGTTTTTTCGTTACCCTCAAACCAGAGGACAAATAAGGGCGGTGTATAGGAAGAATTTGCTGAAGACTATATTATGTTTAAATGGATAGCACATAATCGAGTCTTAGTCATTCATTACTCGTCTGAATGAGTTTGTTTGCAAGCCAGATAGCGTTTCATTGATCATTCATTCTGTAGGTTATTATCAGGACTGAGCAACTGTCGCATTATCAGTAACTATTTTCTTATTAACACTACAAAGCAGAAACTATAGACTATGAACAAGTAACTACAAACTAGAGACTGGCGACTGCGTCTCCGTCCGAGAGCATGCAGCGAACGCAGGAGAACCCACCCACTATGTATAAATACCCCTGCGTGTCAGCTGTCAGTTCTACATCAGTGGTATCGTAATCACTCCGATTTCTGAACATCATGGCCGGCAAGTGTGGTACGTTTCAGTTTCTTTGGCTTACATGGTCACACCGAAAAAAGCTCCACCACAAACTTCGTCACCGGACCTATTTTTTCATTCTTCTCAAAGGGGCCACTGTATCTACTGACTCATCTGTCCTAAGGTGGAATCCATCTCATTCGTGGTTCGAATCAAATGGAAGCCGTGTGAATTACACGAAAGGTGCTCGTTTCAGCGTGTCTTAGATCTTCTTCGTTGGCATTTTATACAACCTTCAATAAACTCTCAGACATTCAGAATGCTAGACAGAGTCTAATGCTCGCATCGTAACCTTTTGTGAATGATGAGCTTTTCTTTTGAAATGGGACTGAATTCTCGGTCTATTACACAGATGTGAAAGACGTTTTTCAGTGGAAAGGGACTGCTAGTTTAGCCATACCATTATGATTTCAATTTGGCCTGCCTTTTCGTGCCAGCTAATATGTGTTTTCTTCTTTTAAACAAACAAATACCGTTTTATCTCGGCCTCCATCTAATTTTTCGATGATGAGATTTTGATGGGTTTTCTTGATGCATCAGTAGCATACATCAGGTGAATAAAGTCTTTCTTGCTGATTCAGCCATAATCTACGAGCGACTACATGCGCTAGCTTCAATGCTTGCAATGCAAGAATACGTGCATTTTCAACTTATCACCACAGCTTATAGAAAGATTAGTTGAGTGAAATAGGAGAAATGGAGTTTACAGATCATTGCCTTCAAAATACTTATTCAATTCTGACGAGATGAATCTGATTTTTTGGGCTTAGGATACATGTTTTTCTCGGATTTTTGCATCAGAGCTTATCATTATAACACGAAATAAATTGGAAAAGCTGAATTTTGTCCATATATGGGCTTTCCAACTATCTTTTGTTCTGGCAGCGATGGTACATGTATTTCGGGACTTTGAGTGTTTAGATTCTCTTCTAGATAATCCCAGTACTCAAATACTAGGCGACCTTACAGTAGAATCAATGCCATGCGATTATATGTATGCCTAAATCGATAGAACGGAGTCTACTTCATCAATGACTTGAAAGAGTTAGTGCGAATCTAGGCTACTGAGTAAACCAAGTTGTGGTTTTGCTCAAACTGCCACAGCAGTGTCGTTGGCTTGAAGCTGTTGCGAAACTGTCAGAGATGAATCAGTCGTTTATCGGGACACCGTTTTCCCGCTGTCATCAGTTACAGTAATCTATTTTACAAGCGCTCATAACACAAACACGCAATAAATTTCATATAATGCCGATACGGTAACATTGTTGAATATTTCTCTCCGAAATGCTGTTATGCATTTCTGAGCTATTGCATACTGCGAAATAACACAAAAATCGAACGTTGTTGTCATAATCGTTGCCACTAATACCCCATGAGACATATAGATTATTTGAGAAAAATGAACATACACCGTATCGACTCATAGACATTGTGTTGATTAGTCCACTTTCTTCCACTGTAGCTAGCTGCTATCACAATTTTTTTTACAAAATACATTTCAAAAGTGTGCAAGGTTGACTAGTGTACAAGTCATCCTTCTTGTTGAAAAGTTTTTGAGACACGAAGTACCTCAAAGCTGTTTTCAATCCGTTTCAATGGGTGAGTCAACATGACAGCGTAGTGTAGAGGTGGCGAGGCAGTAGGATTTGGAAGCGCGTTCATCGATCTTCCATGGTGCAGGATTCATTCTCTCCGATGACAACTCTCTATGAAAACATCAACGAACGCCTTAGGTGAGCTGACTCCAATATGGCAAGGAGATTTTCCCATGAGCATCATGAAAAAGACGAATCCTTGTGCAGCAGGCGATACATCACGTGAAGCTTTTGAAGATATTTATAGAGGATGAATGTTAAAGAACATATTGAAGTATTAAGATTTTCATTAAAGTAGACGGTGATTACGGATGGTGTAATCTGAACATGTAAATAATTCACATATATTAACGTTTCAACGAATTTTATTTTTTCGAAACGTGAAAATGTTAAACTGACTTCAATCTGGCCATCCGACTAACTCCATAACCTCAACAAAAACATTATAATATATTTATATAAATGCTTGGATTGTCTTCTATGAATAGGACAGCGAGGGTTGCATATTACCCTTTCAAGTGAATTCCAAGCGATTAATCTCGACGTGGAGTACCCAGTGGAAGGCTCCTAGAAAACGATGCAGTGTGAAGAAACTATTTTATTTCTAAGAAATTATTCATGATTCATGGTTTTCTTATTGAGGTTATGGAGGTACTCGATTGACCAGGTTGCGATCAAGTTTTTTAAAAAGGCAAAATCCATTGAAATGTCAGTTGTATCTAAATATTATAATAACAACCTTGTGTATGCTCATCAAGAAAACCGTAGATCATCGCCCAATGTCTATGGGTGAACAGGAATTTGGTTCTACAAATTACGTTTTTTTTATTTCAAAAAAATACGGAAGTTCATTTAGCCCTCAAAATTAGGAAAACTTCCATATCTTTGACACTGTTTACTGATAATCTAGGAATAAATGTCTTGATGATATTTTCAGCAAAATGCGGTTGTGCTGACGGTTGCAAATGCTGCGAAGGGGGTGAATGTGAAAAAGGTTGCAAGTGCTGTTCGAAAGGCTGTGGCTGTAGTCCTCGCTGTAATTGTGCTACTGCGAAGTGCTGTGGTACTGAAAGCGGACATAAATGCTGTAAAGACGACAAGAAATGTGGAGAACTGGGCAAGAAATGCTGTGAAGGCAAGGCGTGCTGCAAGTAATCTGCAACGAGTGGTCGCGTCCATTACTCAATACTATACTCAGGTTGACTTTCCTCTTTAAAGCCTTACATGTTTATAGAAATCAATATTTAAGAAAAGAGAACATGTGGTGCAGCAGTTAGAGGTGCTCTGCGTCGCGCGACAGGTCAGTGATTCGATCTCGCGCTCATGGCTCACCAAACCATCCCTCCCTTCGGGGTAGGTTAACTGGTACCGTAATGGTATCAGACTTGTCTTGAAGGATAAGCAGCACTGACTCGGTTCAGCAGGAACGAGTCATTGTAAAGGCCAGATATGCATTCAATCACCTCAAACGAAGTTGGAAATTAAAGACGAATGCATGACGCATCCCTCAGGGATTGATCAACGCCAAGAGCTTTATCCTCTTATTTTTTTTATTTCAGAATTCCAAAAAGAGAACTATGCGAGAATGAAAAATGCTCAGAAAATCTAGTAGTCACGAAAAGTGGAGCAATTATAGATGATGGGAGCTTGATTGAACTAAAGAAAATTGATTCACTTCGTGTTCTTTTTTGAGATTCATAGCGAAACATAACAATCACGGTGGCTTATTTTCGTAAAAACGAGTAAGTGAGAATATTTGTGAGAAATTTTTTTTCCTTCACCTACAGTATTTTGTTTGCAATCGTAGTAAGTGTTTTCGTAGACATTGCCAAATAAAAAAATGATACTTTTCCAGAATATCGATGAGATGCGACTGAACTTCTTGCTTCCTAATCCTTCTCTATCATCATGTAATGTTCACATTTATCTGTTTTTATAAACATTAATCCATAATGTCATCGAACAAAGCTGCTCGATGAGGTATCGAACATAATGAATTCGGTGGCGAACATGTAGGAACACAGAGATAGTTTTTTCAAATTATGAATACTGCAGTGACGTTCAAGTATTTTCATGGATAGAAAGGGAGCAAGAAGCTTATTAAAACACAAAAAGTCGCTAATTATGCGAATTCAGAAGTTCAAACTATCACTGAAAAAGAGTTTTGAAGTTCTGACGTGTCTCTAATCGTATCTGACCTCCTGTTGATTATACATCGAACATCGTTCTCAATCCTGCATAACAGGAATTGCGAAACACAATAGCGTCACCTGTGGAAAATATTTATGTTGTACAATAACAATCTCCCTCGTGTTTGCTCATCAAGAGATAATATTGAATTATTGACCAGTGTCGAGGTAATAGGAAAAAATTTTGGGAATTATACACAAAGTTTTCCTATGGGATATGGGAATGTAAATGTAATATGTGAGGGCATTTGCAAATAATTCTCATGAAAATTCATTCCAAATCATCTATACGAAAGTTATTCAAATACTTACCTTTGCAAAGATTTTCTTCTTACATATCGCTTAAATAATAGTGTGAATATACTAGCATATCGCTAGCTTCATTTGAATACTTTCATATTACGTCCCTAGAGATGATTATACGGGAGGCGGTACGTTTTCTATCCGATTGGTTCTTTAGTGGCTGAAGCAAACCATTTCCCTCGGAATTCTGAAATAGTCATGCAATAAACGGCATACAGTTTCCGAAATTGTGTAATACTCCCATCTACAGTTGCTGGAATTGTAGATCGGAGAGAGTCTTCTCACACTGCGGTAAAGTTTGACATGACACTGATATTTTGTGGTACATACTACTTGATCGTGGATATTATGCTTATTTCTCTTCCGATCTACAATTGTTGGTAACTGTAATTGGGTTTATTGCAGAATTTCGACAACTGTATGCCGTTTATCGCATATCTATTTCAGATTTCCGAGGAAATAGGTTCGATTCAGCCACTAAAGTACCAATCGGATAGAGAACGTATTGGCTCACGTTAACAAATGATGAGCTCCTGTACGTGGAAATTCGATACCTACGTGAAGTAAAACCTTGCCCGTAAATGATACTTTGGAACTGTTGATTCCGCAATCTTTCAAGCTTCAAAGAGCGGTGTTAACATTTTGACAACCATGCACATTGTTACCAACATTATTTCCAATGCGGACGAAACAATGGCCAAACTTTTCTTGTGATCTACAAATGAAATGATGTCGAAATTTTTCGTGGAAATATAGACGCAGTAGTATAATAGTGGTCATGTACACTCTTCTATAACTTACAATAACATGGATTGCTTGTATTTACGTTCCATTTTCTTCCATTCTTTCGGACTACATTCATACAATTTCGAGCTTGAATCCATAGATGGTGACAAGGTTAAAGAAGCCTCAAGACCTGAGAAAGCTGCACAGAAATCTGACTATCACAAAATTGAGACATGGTGCCTAATCTCCTGAAAGTTGCTGCTAACTTCAGTGACAGAAAGCGAGCAGAAGACCGTTCACGGAGCATAAAGATCAACGTAATTTGAACTTGACGGTTTCTTGCATAGGTCAGCACTCCTGCACAATGTTTTACACATTGGTTCTGTATACGTCGATACTGACTACCCGGGCCAGGCCGTTGACGGTTGGTGGCTGACAGATAGGTGCTTTGTAGGGTAGAAAGAGAGGTGTGCAAAATGGGCGTCCGTAGTGCAACAGGTTAGAGCACGCGCTCCCGGATAGAGTGAGATGTGGGTTCGCGTCTCGCCTGACGCGAAAGTTTTGCACATCACTCTACATCACCAGGTTCTGTATACGTTATACATGTTGTCACAATAATTTATAGCTTTATCTCATAGTGAAGTGATAAGAGGTGTCTAGGATTCGCGCATCGTCTCAAGTCTGATCTAGTCTCGAGCTCAACCAAGCTCTCCATCACTCTAGCATTGGCTCATTCATATCCAATTTATGTGGGAGAGCAGCAAAACTGACATATCATCAAGCCACCGAAGGTTAGTGTATAGGTCAATGATGCATTTATTCACCCATAATGATTTTTACACTATCCTACAATCAATAACAAGTGCCTACGGAACGCTTCGGCCCGACTATCCACTCAACGGTATAGAGACGAAGCATGTCTTCTGTCGCAAGCTTTGAACAAAATCAAAGAACATATGAGTTTTCCCTCAATGAAACAAGTAGTCCCCTTTTCTTTTTAATGTGTCGTTGAGGTAGCCATCGTCAATGCAGCAGCCTGTGAACTCATTCGACATTGCGGCGAGGTGGAAATCGTTCGAGAAATCTTTGAATCACTGAATTTATTTGCAAAAGAGAAAGCAATATTATGCAAGCCGTTTTTCTACTTATCAAATCGAAAGAATGGAACCGACACTCTCCCGGCAGAGCCTTGCCATTTATGCTTGTCCTGCAGCATTCTGTCCTTTTGTGAAATCATGAAGGCATCACATTTCTCTCGTAGGGTCTTTGTAAGGGAGTATAACATCAGGTCGA
Organism: Parelaphostrongylus tenuis; assembly: GCA_019055375.1. NCBI lineage: Eukaryota > Metazoa > Nematoda > Chromadorea > Rhabditida > Metastrongylidae > Parelaphostrongylus > Parelaphostrongylus tenuis. The sequence continues at coordinate 190,729 of JAHQIW010007172.1, forward strand.
TGACCATTCTGCTATGTACTCGATCACACCACTGACTATTACCCATCAAATGCCGTTAAGACACTGAGGGTTTGACCTATCTGATTTGGGCATCTGTTTATATACTGCATCAGCGATCTAAACTTAGTGAAAAGTTGTGGAGAAACATGAGAATTTCGTGGTTTTCACACGTCTCAAAAAGGTAATTGTTCACATAAGGAATCTCTAAGCTGCACCATCAACTTTCGGTTCAGCGTCCTTAAGCTAAAAATCAAAAATAGCGTTCCTTTGGTCTTGCTATGGCAACATAGACTTGTGTTCACGTTTGATCCTCGTAGAAGAAAACACCTTATACGCCACACTTAGTGTTAGAGTGATGTAATGTAGGATCTAATCAACAACACAACGTTTAACTGGGGTATGCAACCAGATCTTCCACAGAGAAAATTTTCGTCGATAGACAAGCACAGCTGGAACTATCGCGTAATAAGAAGGATGAAGGGCAAGTGGAGGAAAGGAATTGTTTTGAAGTAGATTCCAAATTTACAACTAGTTAGCCTCAATCGATAAAACGGATGTATAACCTTAATGAAAATTTCAAGCTTTATCTGGGAGAAGAAAAATGATGAGCATGCAATTTTCCTGCTTATCGCTCTTTTTGAAAATATCAAGTTCAATCGCATAGTCTTCACATAAGATCATGAATAAGGCTCAACTGGAAAACACGATATGCGACGCTCATGACGCGTAACAAATGATCAACAGCTCGTTCCACTGCCCAAGACTCACCGAGCCTTCCATACCTTCCGGCATCGGCGAGTTCGTACTAGAATTGTGTAGGAGAATATCAGCACGGAATCATGTATCGATAAGTTACCGCTAGTCAATTTACAGTCCAGATATGTGTATAATTACATCATACAGTGCTTGATGAAGTTGAAGGTATGCTGTTTCCCTCAGAAACTGATCTAGGCCGAGAGCGTTATCATTTAGATACTTAGTTTCGAAGCGTATACTATCATGTAATGTGATTAAAATCATAAGCATACACGATTTTAATTGTTGTTCATAGTCGGACCGATCCACCAGCAGGTGGTGGTTCCCATTAGTCAGTGCTGCTTCTGAACCGCAAATTATCACAGTTTCGATATTATGTCAGTATGAAGGCAACGAAGGAAGCTGTCGCGAGACAGGTACTGTACTTCTTTTACGTAACAGACAGCTCGATATGTATCGCAGAGAGAGACTGATAGCAGAACAGTTGCCTCGCTAGTGCTAGGCACATGCCCCTTGAAAGGGTGACATACAGGTTCGATTCCCACCAAGGGTGCAAAGTTTTGCACATCAACAAGAGTTCACAGGTTGAGGAGAAAGTTTCCGGAATTTGCCCATAACTTTAAAATGTTCGCATGTTTTATATGTGATTTTCACATGGTTTGAAAGCTCGTTTTCTTGCGCATCGATTGATATACAACTCTTCTATTCTGCCGCAAGATGGAACTGAACCGCGAACAGAAACGACTGTTGATGCTTCACGAGTACAAAGTGGGCACAAATGCAGCTGACACTGTTCGTCGAATCAATGAGGCATGGGGCGAAGGAACTGTTGGAAAGACAGCTGCCTACGATCACTTCAAGGAGTTCAAGGCAGGAAATGAGAGTCTGTCTGACAAGCCACGATCGGGACGTTCACGAGAAGTCGACCGCCAAGCAGTTCTTGACCGAATCGAAGAGTCCCCATCGCTCACTTCACGAATGTTGGGCGATGAGTTTGCTTGTGATCAGAAGACAATTTTGACGATTCTCCACGAAGCAGGACTTCGATCGCTGAAATCAAAAACCAAATACTTTGACTATTAAATTGTCTTTTGTTCGAACTTAATTGATGCACAAATAAAGTTTTTATAAGCAAATTCCGGAAACTTTCTCCTCAACCTATTATTAACAACATCATGCCCTTGCAAGAACGACTAAATGAAAAGAATTCTAGTTGATCATATACTTCTACTCTGTCAAGTTACACTACTATTTTGCGTTAGCGACTGGGGTGTTAAAAATTGTAACCATTTTAAACCTATTTCTAGGTCTCTACCGTGCTCATTTCTTACGGAAGATTGTGTCTAGCACTGTAGTAGCTCTGACTGTGAATTATGTCACAGAACTTGTTCAACGAAAATTCAAGGTGGGTCGTCTGTTTCTTTGGATGAGTCTTGATTCAACATGTTTTGTTGAGCCGCTTATAACAGAAATAATCCCGCTACGAGTTAGAAATTTTCTTCTTCTATTCAAAACATTTTTAGCCGACGTCAAGCCCTAATCGTGTTGATTCAGTTTACATCAATACTCAACGTCAACTCTAGCTTGATACTTAGAACTCGTTACCCTTGTGTTGTCAAGCGTAGACAGTCATCGAAGAAGATCAAAGGCCTAGCATTATTAGAAGTGCTTATTAATCGTGCCGTTTCGTTTTCTAGCTTAATTCGCTCATAACTGTTTCACAGAGCAGAGCCAATTTCTTAATATCATTCAATCTAACATGCCTTCATCCGTGCCTAGACTAAAAGGGACTCGAAGCCCTAGGCTAAGCTAGGTGGTATACAAGTGGGCCTGTGTCCATCAAGAAGATGAGTCGAATAAGTGGTGTTAGGTGTCCGTCTCTGTCCATAGTGAAAGAATAACCGGCAAGGTCTGTAACGATTTGCTACGCCGAAAGAGGTCCGTAAGACGGCGAATATCGTCACCATATCCGAGAATTTTCATCATCCTCATCATTTTCATCATCAGAGTCATCCTGAACAGGATTGACAGAACACTGGACGAAGGACAGCCATGCGAACAAGCAGGGTTCAGAAAAGGATTTAGTACCATGGACCACATCCACACGATCACAAGACTCATTGAAGTTTCGCGAGAGTACAAACAACCACTCTGTCTCACTTTTATCGATCTGAAAAAAGCCTTTGATTCAGTGGAAACAGAAGCGGTTATAGAGGCTCTGGATAACCAGGGCGTCCCTACTCGGTACATAATGATCCTTCGTGAGCTTTATAAAGATTTCACGACCAGAATATCTCCATTCTACAACAATATCACCATTGACGTAAGAAGAGGGGTTCGACAAGGCGATACAATATCGCCAAAACTATTCACTGCCACCCTACAAAACGTCATGCGAACATTAGAATGGGACGAAATGGGAGTGAAAATTGACGGTCGACAATTAAACCATCTTCGCTTTGCTGACGATATCGTTCTCATAACACCAAACATCAGCCAAGCGGAACGAATGTTGACTGATTTCGATAACGCCTGTGGAAAGATCGGTCTTCAACTGAATCTAACGAAAACAATGTTCATGAGGAACGGATGGGTTTCTAATGCCCCATTCACGCTCAACGGAACGACAATTTCCGAATGCTCCAGTTACATCTATCTAGGTCGTGAAATCAACATGATGAACGACCTAGCCCCAGAGTTGAGCAGGAGGAAACGAGCGGCTTGGGGAACGTTTAAGAGCATCGAAGATGTAGTGAAGAGGACAAAGAACATCCGACTCCGTGCCCACCTTTTCGACTCGACAATTATCCCTGCCCTAACGTATGCAGCAGAAACCTGGTCGCTACGTAAGCAGGATGAAAGATCACTTGCCGTTATCGAACGCGCAGTCGAAAGGTCGATGCTAGGAGTATCTCGTATTTCGCAAATGAGACAAAGGATCCGAACTTCCGACCTACGTCAACGATCGAAAATCAGAGACGCCGTTCTACACGCCAGGATATCGAAAATAAGGTGGGCCGGACACGTGATGCGCTTCAACGACAACCGATGGACGAGAGCCGTTACCGACTGGATTCCTCGGGACGTCAAGCGCTCTAAAGGAAGACCACTGACCCGTTGGTCCGATTTCTTCACGAAAGCGATGGAAGAAAGATATGATGCTCAGCGAATTCCTAGAGCAAGGAGGACCCACTGGGCTACTCTTGCACGCGATAGGGAAAAATGGAAGAGTTGCTGGTACCCCGCTCGAGTCACTCGACGATCAACGGGACGACAGGTAATACAGGTGATCCGAGAATTTTACACGGCAGCCGATCTCGCTCGTTACGAAGCAAATCGGAAGCAGTTCGAAGAAGGCATTTGTCAAAAAGTCGGCCGCTCCAGCAAATCTGGGTTTGAACAAAAACGAAAGACGACGAAAAGCCGATGAATACAAAGGAAAGTGCCTGAATCGTCGGCAGTCGTGAAACCTCGAATCTCGGCTCCGTGATTCCAAAGGAAGATTCAAGCATGTATAGACCGATTCTTTCTTTTGAAAGCGGAACACTCGATGACTAACCACAACTTGTACTAACGAATAATAAATGGTTTGCATATACACGAATAACGCCGTGGCCAAGTGGTTGTGATGTTGGTCACGGGTGCGTGGAGCCAAGTTCACCTCACCTCTCTGCGGCAATCAACAACAACGTCCTATGGAACGCCACAGCAAGGTTATCCTCGCGATTGCAAGGAAATTCGCTTAACCAGTATTCTATGCCGTTTAAGAAGAAGAAAAAACGAATTGAATGCTAGAAGTACTGGGATCCGCACAGTAAAAAACAACACTGTGATGACGGAGCTAAAGTATAAAGTGTATTCAACCTATTATATTGTTTAAGAGAGAAAAGCCTTGGTGGTACAGTATTTAAGGCATATCTCGGGAAAGGGTGAGATGCGGGTTCGATTCCCGCACGAGGCTCAAAGTTCCGCCTACTACTCAGCAATTAGAGGTTAATGAAGACATCGAAAATGAGTTTTGCAGATAATTCAGGTATGTAATTGAGGGACTGAATCATAGGGTGACATATGAATTTACCTAAGATTTCCGTAGCTCTTTTCCAGTTTCAGATGAGATAAGAACAGCAGCCAATATTTTCAATTGATCCTTTCATTATTATTCGGGCCAACTTGTCTGTGGCCGATACACGTGTTTCGTCCTTACAAATTCGTCAGTGAGGGTGGTCTTAACAAAACACTCGAAATAAAGGTATAATATGATAAAAATACCAGCTAAAGAGTAATCGAGTGTACAACACTCTGTGTTAGGTGGAAATTTCTTAAAGTGTGAAACGTTCGTCTTCGATGACTCTCTGTAGGGACAGTAGGGCTCCCGAGAGAACTGACTACAAAAAGATCGAAAGACTACGGGTTCTGCCCGAATGACGAGTCTGTAAGGACGAAACACGTGTATCGAGCTGTACAAGAGCTCTTACCAGCCCACATGACAAGTTGGCTCAAATAATATGAAAGGATCTATTGAGATTTGAGCGTGGTCTTAAAGAAACACTCGAAATAAAGGTATAATATGATAGAAATACCAGCCAATATTTTGTTGAGCAAAAAAATCACGGCTTTTCGGTTCGATAGAGTGACGGTTGTGGATTGGGGAGATAGCCGCTATGACGGATTTGCATGTCGTCGTAAAGGAATCATAGGTAAGCGTTTGGAACAGAAAAAGCCTTTTTAAATAATGATAATGCAGTCTGGTAAATCGCGATGAAGGAGGTTTATTTCCCATTCCACATGTCGAGTAGATTCTTATGCTTAATTCAATTCGTGTATCGCAGACCTATAACTCTGTGCCTATGGAATCTTGTGATACGTGCTTAGTCAATACCCACTTCTAGATTACATGCCCTAAATCCACACAACCCCATAACCACAAAGCGCCCACTCATTCCATCCCACCAAATCCACCTCCCACCCCCATCCTCTCGCCTACCCCTCCCCCCCTCAACTCCAACCACCCACACCCATCCACCCCCACTCTTTACATCCACCCACCCACCCACACCCATCAACACGCACCCATTCTCACTCACCCGCCACCTTAATATTATTTCCTTGCTATACTGCACTGAAACGGTCATTTCCGGAATTAAGCATAACTTCGGGATTGTCGAAGCTTACACTATCGAATGGTTGGTTATCGTTTGAAGGAAAGCAGTTTATCCTATGAGAAATACGCGTGTACGGAACACAGAACTTTTTGTTGCTACGACGCTGTCGGGCAAACTTTTGAGAAAAAAGCACTTTGATTTCCTCGAGCTTTGAGGTATCGAACGATCACTAGCAATCTAATGAAAGAGTTTTGTCCAGCGAAATATAAGTCATCTAATAAGATAAGTGCATGGAGCGAGTGAAACGTGAGTTCGTTTTGAATGCTATACTGCTTGAAAAGGGCCATTTCAGAAAACAAACGCGTAAAACAGTCTTGCGAAATTGAGCTTTCGAATAATCACTAACGCTCTCACGAAGAGTTCTTGTCCAGAGAAAGAGGTCATCTTCCTCTTACCCGCCGGATAAACGAAAAGAACCGAAAATTCTTAGTAGGGCTTGTTGTGGCCACGAATGGGGATGAAGATGGCAAACAGATGCGGAGAGCCATATACTATTTTTCGATTGGCGTGGACAACGAACAGAATTTAAGAATAATATTTAATCATTTGAACTGATTTGTCTTACTAAGGAGTTCCCCACCACGAATGGGAGGGAGCTGTCATGTCTTTGTCAAATATAGCACCAGTTTGTCGACAACGAAAAGATGGAAAGTTTGACGGTTCTTTTCAATTTCAATTAGGATTCTGACCTATCTGATCGATATTCCATCATCTCAGAGAACCTGACATCAATTCGCATTTCTAGAGGGCCCAATTTATATTGCAGTGCACCTCGAGTCAGGTTATGAGCTGCCAGATTTTTCCAGGCTCTGAAAGAAGCTAAAGTGCTGAACGTTAGCTGGTTGCAAAAATTCTATTTTAACATTCTCGTGCTTGGCTTACAGAACAAAAAATGTGAATAATTGAAGAATGTTGAGGTTAATAGAGAGCTGGTCCAGGAAAATACTGACGCGTGTGTGAGATAAGCGAATGAAATTTCTGACGTTGATCAATACCTAAGGGCTGCGTTATGCACTAGAGTTCACTAGGGATGGTTAGAGGTGACTGAATACATAATTAGGTGATTGCACTGGCTCGAAGCAGAGAACCTTGCATCAAGTCAGCGCTGATGTTCTTCGAGGCAAGTCTACGACCAAACTGTCGACTCCGGAAGAATGGAAGGCTCAATGAGATCGGGGCATGAGATCGTGAATGTTTTACGACACCTCTAACAACTCCACCACACTGGCCCCACTTTTCACAAGCACTTATCAATATAATTTTAGTATTTCCTCGAAAAGTGCTTTCAATAGTTGGAAAGATAAAATAGGTCGAGGGGAGTTTGATGAGCTGAGAATGGCACACAATCACCTGTCGGGTACCAGCAACTCATCCATTTTTCCCTATCGCGTGCAAGAGTAGCTCAGTGGGTCCTCCTCGCCCTAGAGATTCGCTGAGCATCATATCTTTCTTCTATCGCTTTCGTGAAGAAATCGGACCAACGGGTCAGTGGTCTTCCTTTAGAGCGCTTGACGTCCCGAGGAGTCCAGTCGGTAACGGCTCTCTTCCATGGGTTGTCATTGAAGGGCATCACGTGTCCGGCCCACCTTATTTTCGATATCTTGGCGTGTAGAACGGCGTCTCTGATTTTCGATCGTTGACGTAGGTCGGAACTTTGGATCCTTTCTCTCATTTGCGAGATACGGGATACTCCTAGCATCGACCTTTCGACTGCGCGTTTGATAACTCCAAAAGATCTATTATCCTGCTTACGTAGCGAGCAGGTTTCTGCTACCTACGTCAGGGCAGGGATAATTGTCGAGTTGAAAAGGTGGGCACGGAGTCGGATGTTCTTTGTCCTCTTCACTACATCTTCGATGCTCTTAACGTTCCCCAGGCCGCTCGTTTTCTCCTGCTCAACTCTGCAGCTAGATCGTTCATCATGTTGATTTCAAGACCTAGATAGACGTAACTGGAGCATTCGGAGATTGTCGTTCCGTTGAGCGTGAATGGGGCATTCAACACCCTCTGTAAATTCTTTTATTTTTTGCTATAATCGTTTTTAACCTTTTTTCGGTTTGCATGTTTTCACAGATGTCGTCAAGTATGAATAAAATGGATTTTCCAACAACTTTATTGTAGATCTCAAAATATATGTCTGCCTGACATTCGCCTTCGTTGCCTCAGTAGTAATCATTTTGTCTCAAACAAGTGAAGCCTATCAAGTCTTTTTAGTGCAGAACTGCACTCCTGGCTATTTCTTCTTAGGTAGTTGAATGATCAGTGTAATTAATCCGATTTCTTTGTACACTGAAGTTCTACTTAGAGTCATCTTTGACTACACGGAAATGTTCATTTTGATCTTTCAAATTCACTGCGCTTTTTTGATGTTCTTCTTTTTATACTCCGCAATAACCGGCAGCATATAAGGACTCCGACGAAGATGGTGTGAGTTTCGATATCTTTGGCCGGAGATTTTTACTGAGACGAAGATCCTAAAGGCAGGTGGTGCATCAGCAATTGTCCATGGAACATACTGACGGTGAGACTTGATGCCAATTATACATCTACTTGCTGACACTCGGCCAAATTCAGTGAAGGAAACGGGTACAGACCTCCAAATAATTTTTTCTCTCGGTCACTGCACCGACTTCTTGTAGTTGCGCATTTGGAACCACTCTCTCTGTCTATACAAGCTAACAATCGGTTGCCGCGCCCTTTCGTGTAGCATGAAGTAGGACAGGTGGGTTCTGATTACCGAAATTTCAACAATGTTAAAGCTGATTTAAGAAAAGATGCGAGCTCTAGGGTAATTAGTAACTTAAAAAGGAATGTATATTTCATATATGTCATTTGATAAACATTCGCTTTCGTACTCTTTACAAACGTGAAAGCTCTCCAATGTTTCTATTTAGACATTTGGTGCTAGCCTCAATACTTCTTTAAAATCTGTGTAATGCGGATAGTGCAGAAGGTGCGATGACATCACTACTGAAGTTAAAATTTCCACGTTTGCAACTTCCAGGAGAAAGAATCAGGTCACATATTTCACTATTCTGGTAAAAATTACGATACTGATTAGTTGCTGTAAAGAACTTTAGTACTGATGTCACTTCGAGTAGAATTAAGCCTAGAATTAAGCCGTTCCTTGTACTACTTATATTTCTAGGCTGTTTTCCGTAAAGAAACACACCAATAACAATGGGCCAAGAGCGAGTAGATAGACGGATGGGTGAGCAAAAAATGGCTTCTAATTAGCGAGATACTATTATAGCTTGCTCAATTAACAATTTTCTAGCATCTCTACACTTCCTTATTCAAACCTCTAATGCACGGCCGATTTTTCATTTTTTTGTATCGCAAAAAAAAAATTAACTATGACCAGGTTTGATGAATATTTTTACTTACTCATAACAAATAAATCATCACCGAATACTGGAACAGTCAAGGAATTAAAGCCTATTCGCCTCGCACTACTTAACAAACTGAGGAATTTCACTCACTTGTAAGGTTTGAGAAGGTCGAATTGGTAGATAGTTCACTCCCCCGCAAAATTCTTATTAACGTCAAAGTAAAACATACGTCAGTTTGCCAATACGTTACTATCACAGAATTGAAGAAATCGAAACTGGCAAAAACGTTGGCTAGTGTGAGAAAAAAACAGCTAGAAAAACATCGTTCTTGCTGATCAAGAAAATTTGGCTTATCAACGATATAAGCAGTCGACACTTTTAGTCGAGACTCGATGAGGTCTTTTAAACGCAATAAAATCAATTTTTATTGATGCATATGACATCGTGTTTGAGAGAAAATGCACCTAGGTCAACACAATAAGTGTGCCGCTAAATATCATTAAAATCGATTGCATACATAGCATGAGAAAAGATTGTTAGCAAAGTTATTTCGTCAATGAAGCCCAATAAAATCATACAACAATTAGAGCAATGACAAATACGCTTAACACAGGTCAAGAGAAAGTCAGAGCAAGGGCCTCGTTAGCGTGCTGCGCAACATATGAGTCGTCATAAAGAGTATCGTCGTGCAGTTAACACAGGCTTCTGTTTTCAAGTTTTGCTCATATCTCAGCATCTTCATAGTGATGACTCACATTTATACACCAATAAATTAACATATTGAGGTATAACACAAAATGGAGCTCCTATAATGGAGTTCTAACCTATGTCAATCACTTTTCTCGCAGTAGACTATATGAATTGCAATACAAACATAATAGGACCTTTGATTTATCACTTGCTGAGTGCTGGCACCTCGCTTGAATATGTATCCTGTTGAGCGACTTCGAAGTAGAGAAACAGGGTTCTGAACGTCATAACTCAGTTCATTCTAAGAGAATGTGGCTTCCAGTGGTATTTTCTAGCTCCTCGCATAGAACTCTATCCAAAAATGCTCTCATCTTGGCTTCTCTTCATCGAATCAACGAACGGCTAAAATCATAACAATTAAAGCTTTCCATCACGGAGGGCCTTTTAGATTGAACGAGTTATTGGGAAAAGTTCTCAAATAGTCAGAAACAATGTGAGAAGTCAACAATTCCATACACATGGCTGTAGGAAAATTATTGCGAAAATATGGACAATGCCAGTATAACACTCACCGGAGATAGGAAACAACTGTAAGAGTAGACGAGCCGATAGTGCGGGACTTCTTGATCGGGGTCATTGGCTTATTTACTATTGCCTTAGTATCTGCTTCAGAAAGCTCTAAACTATTTGGTTTGCAGTTTCGTATTCCACCTTCACCGCAGTCTTTGTCTATTTACTATAGATAAATACTGTAAGAAGTAAGAATCTATCAGCAATCGATAAACACAATCTCAAACAGGTAAATAATTATGAGCAAATTGTGAAGTAAGTACAACCGAAAAACATCGCAGATTGTGTGCACGCCACAGTGTTCATACTCATTTGAACAGCTCCCTGGATTTCGCTCTTGAAAAACTGCGTTATACTTATTCTTCCTTTTCTCCCTTCATAATAACTGAGGAGTGGATCGACTGTTTCCCAATGGTGAGACTCTTTCTCGAGTATCATGTATAATATGGACTGATTCTGATGCACATAAATATGGCGCTCCAATGATAGTTCCTCTAAGATGGTCGAGAATGTGTCAGAAACGTTTTTCCAGTAGTTTGAATGTGGAGAATTTGAGTAGGAGCTTGCGCATGCATACACTCGACTATAAATCAAGCAGACGTCCATCAAGTTTCTTCTTTGTTCACTCTCATACAACACGCAGGTGAATTCCCAGAACAAAAATAGAAAAAGAAACTCAGGTATCTACGATAGAAAGGAACGACATATTCAAACAGACGGCCTATTCGCTAATGAAATCATTGAAATTGACTTACAATGTTCTTGAGATAAGCTGGTCGCAAAACTGAGTGCGGTGAGTGGGCATAGCGCAGTGTCTGAATCTTCCTGAATGATAAAGAGTTCCCTGTATGCTAAAAAATTAACCAAAGATTGCTTCTGACTGCATGCAATGCTCTACTATATTTCTATAAGACCTAATTCTATGTGTAGTCAGTCAATACACTGTGGTAGAGAAGTTGTGTCGTAAAGGTAGAAAAATGCCCATAATGCATATGTGCGACTTGCTATTTCATGTGTCCCGTTTTTCTTATACGCTTTCGTTTTCGGCGTGTTTAGGCTTCCAATGCAACTATAGCTCGACTACGTCGACTTTTGATGAGCCCTATAAATTCGACTCGCTTCTTAGGAAAAATCCCATGTTAAAAGTCGGTAAATGATTGCTCTTACCTCATTGCGGTCATACAACGCTCCACGCCAGAAAACGATTGTGCCACCTGCCAAAACGTTTGCCGATGAAAGTATCTGCAAAGCACACAATGAGGATGGATGTCGAAAGGGGAACCACAGTTAGGACTCAATTACTGATCTTACCATAAGCAGCATTGTCACGTTTAGCTTTGCTTTTTCTATCTAATGCACTGCAAAACTTCATCAAGTTCTCTCTGCAATCATAAAATCAGAAACAAGATCAATGTATATTACATTCAAGGTGTTTGAACACAGTAAATCCCAGTTTTGATTGTAGATCATAGATGTTGATTGATGGTGATGATTATGCGAACACCCTAATACCTTTGAAAATTGATAGGCTCACTAAATGACCTCTTGGGAGCAGATTACTTATTCGGGTACTCCTCTAAAAAATAACCTCACTGGTTTACTTTTATTAAGGCCCCATAAGATAAAGTAAAGATACTTTCACATAGCACACAAGACTGAAGTCAAGATGGCGGTTTTTTATAACTAGTTATGACCGTTTACCAATTTCTTTCCTATTTGCATGAGGTCAACACTTCCATCATATATCACTAAATGCGGCAATAGTTCTCCACAACAAGTATTGCAAAAGGATGTTGGATGTGAACTAAGATACTATCAAAATGTAATAAATAGAAAGCAAAAGATGTACAGTTGATAATATGCCACGAAATGTAGGTGTGTATAGCTATCAACTGCATCATCCCGCTTCTGTTAAACGTTCGGTGCGGGTAGCGATTTCAGAGAACGACTTAGAGACAACGCAGACGTGAGTCGCTTCCAGGTGTCTCAGGGGAATCGCTGATCAGTTTGTTTATCTCAACCTCTGTGCTCATTTGTTCAAGGTTACACTTCATACAGTTCTATACTGTTTAGCCGAATTATATATATGCAGTAATTGATTGTGATCACTTCAACGGTTAGCACCGACATCTGTTCCTGACTGCCATCTAACTACTGCGAATATCATAACGCGTTGTGCTGGGTTTCTCATGTCCAAACCTAGCCAACACCATACCAAACGTGAATGAGATGAAGTACTAATTAAGGCTGAAAAAGACGATAAACAGCAACCATGGCTCTCAACAAAAGCAGTGATAAGGAATAAAGCGTCGAGCGTTGATCAGTACCGTGAGTAGTACGTCACGCATATGACTTTAATGGGGAGCATTAAAAGTGCTTGATGAATGTCTTGCTTCTACGACTCGCGGTAGCCTAGCGATGAATCAAGCCTCTCTGAAGCAGTGCTGCCCTCTCTGAAGACAAGACCAGTACTAGCTTGGCGAATCGAAGCAATGGAAGGCTTGGCGAACCGTAAAAGTACCATTAAGGTAGAAACCATGAGCATATTGCAAAGAACTTCTAATTGAAAACCGTCCTTATACATTATTGACTCCTAATTTTGAAAATCTCCTGGTCAAATGTTAGCTAAGAACTTGTTAAAATAATTGATAACGCAATGTTTTCTAGATATAGCTGCTTATATTTCGCCCTATAATATTTTATAGTTAGTTACAAGAAAACATAAAGACGTGGTCCAAACATTACACGAAAATAAACTGTGAGATCCAGAAAAAATTTTCGGCGTTGATCAATCCCTAAGGCATGCGCCATGCACTCGCCTTCAATTGTCAATTCGCTTGAGGCGACTGAATGCATATCTGACCTTGGCAATGACTCGCGGTGGCCTGCTGCTGTATCGAATCAGTGCTGTTTAGCCTCCCAGAAAATTCTAGGAACAGTGTGGTACCAATCTACAGGCCCTGGAACGATGGATGGCTTGGTGAGCCATGGACCCTAAATCGAACCATGATCTTGTGTGCGATGCAGAGCACCTCTAATCACTGCGCTACATACGTTCCGATCTAGAAATACATCCTAGTAATTGCTGCACTTGGTAACTACGCAGCGATACTACAATACAGCGCTAAGGCATTCAAGTATGTATTCCGCACTACTACGCGTTGTTTCTAGCGAACCGCAGAGCTGCGTGAAATACTGTGCTGTGGTACACATTGACGCCGTCATTATTTTGAAATGATCCAACTGCAATAATAACAAGTTTTCAAAATCGCCTCTTTCAGGCTCTATACATTTACGAAGTCACTTTCGGAAATTTCCAACGATTCTCACACACGTTTTCACCGCAACTTCGTACCAAGCGCCTGTCAAAGCTGTTTCGAGCGCGTCTACGTGTGTGTAGCGAGTAGCCGAGACTTACTCCTTCAGTATGGAACACGCAGAGTAATCCACTGGGTTGAGAAGCGCCAACTTAGAAAGCCAAATATCCTCGTTCCAGAAGCCTGAAAAGTGCTCTTGACAGATGGCATTCGTTGAGCGCGACGAATACGCAAGAGCCCAATCCTGCTGAAGCGTATATCCGTCAGCGCTAAAGTGCCGAGTAGCCCAAAGATCCACTGCGCCTCGTACAGCTTGCTGCTGAAAGCTGGCACCGTCAGATTTGACGTTTCTGCTGAGAACAAAGGGCCTTTCCGGTGCCGTGAATGCCGACTTACACCATCACAGAGACTGGAAAATAACTGCGTCCCATGGTTTTTGTAACTACGGACTTCTGCTAACCATTCTTGAGAAGCTGACGTCGATTTTGGTGAATGTGGAGTGAACACATGCGATCTTGTAGCTATGCATCTTCAGCTTCTTTGATAATGTTCCGAACGCTCTAATCGCTGATCCCGAGCTTACCGAGACATTTTGGACCTCGAAAGTTTCGCATTTCTTTTATGTCGAGTGCTTTGTTTAGACCACGCTTAAATTTCAACAGATCCTTTCATTATTATTTGAGCCACCTTGTCATGTGGTCTGGTAAGGGCTCTTGTACAGCCCGATACACGTGTTTCGTCCTTACAGACTCGTCAGCCGGGTAGAACCCGTCGTCTTTCGATCTTTTTATAGTCATTTCTCTCGGGAGTAAAGGTATAATTTTGATAAAAGTACCAGCCAAAGAGCAATCGAGTGCGCAACACTCTCTGTTAGGTGGAAATTTCACTTGACATAGAGTGTAAAACGTTCGCCTTCAATTACTCTCTATAAGGAGTGTAAGGCTCCCGAGAGAACTGACTATAAAAAGATCGAAAGACGACGGGTTCTGCCCGGCTGACGAGTCTGTAAGGAAGAAACACGTGTATCGGGCTGTACAAGAGCCCTTACCAGACCACATGACAAGTTGGCTCAAATAATAATGAAAGGATCTATTGAAAATTTCGTATTTCGTTAAATTTGGCAGCGAATCCTTTAGATGTTATCAGAGTAGACGTGGTGCTGGGAACCTTTTCGTGGACAAACTCAATCCCTCTAGTCTCTTTGAAATTTTTCACGGCTCTATAGACAATTGCTGGTCCGAAACCAGTCGATTTTAACAATGTCGGCGTTTTTCATTCCTGTCTTGAGCAGCTCAACTACTGCGATACGTTCATCTTGACGATCCATAATTTTAGCACAAGTGAAAGTAGACAGATAAGTGAGACAGATTCTAAACGAAAACTGAACAAAGAATTCAACAATATTTCAGACCTTTACAGTCAACTGTGTTATAGACCTCGCTCAAAACGACATATAATGTTATAACACATCCTGAGCCTATCATGAAGTCTGATATAGCACTTATGCACTGCTAGGCACGTGTTTCTGCATTGCAGTCTCATCAGTAGCATGTCATCCCGTTTAGCCCATCCCTTGCAGGGAGTTAAGCCCCTACATATAAAGGAATCGACAGCGAATAACAAATCACTGCATGTCAGGTGATAAAATGCCCCGACATCGCAGTAACCAATAGTGGATTGCTCATGGCTCGTAAAATGAACCAAACCTTTACATTCAACTGTTTCCATAGAATTCGCTCAAAACATTATATAATATAACAACATATCTCGAGCAAATCAGACCTCATGATAGACTTATCTAATTTTATCAAAATAATCAGAATTGGTGGAAAAATATTATATCATTGTCATAAATGACAAAATCGCTATTGACTGAACTTTTCTCACACCTCGCATAGACATATCATATGTATATATATATATATATATACATATATACATATATATATATACATATACATATAGTCATATATATGAATATATATATATGTAAATATTACATATACATACACACGATATACATATATATGCATTATATATATATATATATATATATATATATATACTTAGAAATGTCAAGGTCCACAGACATTAAAGATATAGTAATCAAGTGTCTAACCTACGTTGACGCTATAAAAGGCAAGTAGTTGGAGTTAAGCTCGTTTAAAGTCAGTTATTCAGGAAGTATAACGTAGCTCCCTCATTTGTGATAGCTTTTATCGTGGATATAAGTAACCTTATCACAAAAAACGCCAACATCTAGATACACAAAATCGTCCGAGTTTTTTTTCACGAAATTCAAAAAATGCAACAAGATTTTTCTCAGCCAGAACTTGGAAAATGTGGGACGGTGAAGCCACTGGAGGAATAAACAAAAACAAAGACAACGCTTATAGGTTGAAACAGCTGGAAAAATTAAATAGGGCATACATCAAAAAGCCTTGACATGTACCACTTTCTTATAACCCAAATCACCATCTTGTGCTTAGCGGTAACATGCCAATGGAATTAGTATGCACATAAAGCAATCTCCAATTATAAAGCAGCATACTTAAAACCACAAACTTACTAGGTCGTTGCGATCCATATTTAGGTTAGGGGGAGGAGACAAACTACTTTCGCGGTACGAACCTCTCGTAATTCGTACATTCCGAAGGAAGTCAGGCGTGATAGCGATTCCAATATCGCTACCTGCATTATCAAGCACCTAAAATAAGCGTCTGGAAACCAATTTAGCTGCTATATTTGTGAAAAGTGGGCGAGAACGTTCAATCTACAAAACGTAGCAAGTGTGGTGAGCCTGACCGCGCTTGCGATCACGCGCAAGCAGCGTGCAATTTCTAGAAAACCGACATCATAATCTAATCAGAAATTGGAGAGCGTAATTCACTTGCAGAAAAAAAACCATGAGATGATACTAAATACGCTGTTTTGCTTCAATATATATATATATATACGTATCCGTATATATACTTATTTATCTATACATATGTGCGTAATGAAAAAATAGCAGCGGAAGTACAGCATTCACGGCTCAGTCATAACCAGGATTTTATTGCTGAAGTCGATTACTTTTTAATTTTTTCTCTTCCCGAAAATTCCAACAGGTAACCTGGAGTCATAAGAATAAAATGGCAGGCTAGTCTGAGATATTATCGTACACCTATTACCAGAAGGTAGTGTGATTCGTATGACAACCAGGCTTTTTTTGTTTAATTACATCTACTTCACCCTGAAAGACGACAAATCATGCTAATGAACTGAAAAAGACATCTGCATATCGGCAATCGGCTCGTCACGCATTTGATAGCTTTTCCATTCTACACCGGCATGCAGATCACTCCGTTTTCAAGACGATGGCAAATAAAGACCGAAATCTCATCCCTTGTTTATCAGATTGATAACGAATGAAAGTACGTCGCGGCAAATATATTCTAACCTTCGGTGGTTCTGATTTCCCACAAACTGCCGGACTCATCAGAGCTAATAACATCACTCTCCAACAAATTCTTCATTGGAGCCATGTGAAGTTTTTAGGCCTCACAATCCCGAAACAAGATTTTTTAATCAATACGAAATCATTTTATTTGACCACCTATTGCGGTATTATGATTAACCCAATGGACTTAACTGAGCACCAAATTTCCAGTCATGAGCATTGGTGTTCCATAAAATTACATGTTAACATGAAGCTATCACCGTGGCACTAGGCTAACAAGTAAACAAGCTATACATCCGTGCATCCTTAAAAATGAGCTATCTATCAAACCGGCCCAGCGAGGTGAGTACTGAAGATTGATCACATCCCATTCTCTACATATGATTAGCAGGGAATGAAGGTGAGCTTCGCAATCATCAAACTACGTACCATTCTTTGCATCCACCAGTAGGATAACTGGCAAGGAGTAGATGTGAGCTCTGTAATCATCAAATTTCGTACCGCTGAGTGAGGGTACTTCATTCGAGCGGTGCTCCGACCAAGAGAAACTGACTCATTATGATAACGAATACACACTAGGACGCCCAACTGTGAATACAGACTTGGATTGAATAATAACTTTGTCTAAGTGAAAAATTGCGGTGATTGTCATGTGGGTGGAGCGCATGTGGCGCAGTAGTTAAAGGTGTTCTGCGTCCTACACAAGATCGATGGCTCGATCTCGCGCTTCATGGCTCACCAAGCCACTCATCCCTCCGGAGTCGGTAAATTGGTACCGGACTGGTCGCAGACTTATCTGGGAGGACAAGCAGCACTGACTCGATACAGCGGGAGGCCACTGCGAGTGATTGTTAAGCCCAGATATGCATTCATCACCTCAAACGAAGTTTAAAAAATTTAAGACGATTGCATGGCGCATCCCACAGGGATTGATCAACGCCGAGAGCTTCATCCTTTTTTTTAATCATGTGAACACGTTCGTGTCCATACAGTCTTTCGTACAAGCCGTTACGAACACTATGGTATAAATACGGGATGTTATGGGTTCAAAGTCTTTTTGAACGTGCGACCACAAATGACTGTTATTACTATGTTTTCTAGAATAATAGGATATTTTACATTAGAGTGATAGATATCGTTTACGCTGTGTTATTATCGCTCACGTTTCCTATCATATCGAGGTGGCCTTCATATTTTTTCTTGTCATCTATGTCTATCGATTATCCGTAAAAATCACTGTTCCGTTTTTCGGCTGCATCACATGTTCGGTGATAAACAACTGTTTGATTCCTATATATAACTACTGCCAACTGAAGTAATTCTTCCAAATTGGCAACGAAATCTCCTAGTTGTGCCTGTGATTTGACTCTTCGCATTCGCTTCACAGCATTATCGTATTACAATTTCTACTGCTACTGTATTTCTTCATTGACTTTGCTATTTTAATGGCAATAGTATTGATATCGAGATATAAATACGCTAATTTCAGGTCATGAACTGCGGCAAAATAAAGGACCGAATGTACCTAATAGAAAAGAAGAACGTCCACCACACCAAAAGCGTACAACAAGTGCGCAATCGTTGTTAGCTTGATAAACTTTCTTCATAGAAAAAAATTAGAGAGTCACACCTTTTTGGAGTGTTTTCGACAGTTTTTGAGACCTCGCTCAAAACAGTATGATCTGATGACATATTTTGAGCCTTTCTTGAAATCCATTATGTTGATATTACAGAAACGATCGAAAAGAGAAGTATGACAATATATGCATTACTAACGACGAGCAATTGACTATACAACAATGCCAGTTGGGTGAATTTACCAATTAGCGGCAGGTTTAAATAGATCGGCGTCGGTTCCTCTATATGGGGATACCTCGCGAAACTGACAGAAGCGAAAGGCACCTTGCAACTGACGAGGCTGTAATGCGTGTTGTGTAAGAGGAACCAACCTTGCGTCGACTCGAACAAAAGTGGTTCTGAGACTCTCAAAGATAACAATGTTCTTTAGCCTCCATTAGCAATAGTTAAAAGCAGCTTGTCAGAATAAATATAGAGTAGCTGTGATTTTAGCAGTGATTTGGATCGAGAACGCAGGTGTCTTTTTGACCGTTCTTCGCTTAAAGATGGGGAAAACGAATGTTATTCAGCACCAAACATATTCAAAATTCTTGTCTGCCAGTGATAAGGAAGCCTGTTTTACTGACTCTCTCTTATGATAGCATATTTTGAGCCTTTCATGAGGTTTGTTGTGGCACTTCTACAAAGAAAGACACGTGGTTTGGCATTATAACCTCATCAGTTGCAAGATGCCTTTCGGTTCAGTCAGTTTCTGGAGAAGATATCCCCCAAGCGACACCAGCATGTTTACACCTGTGGCTAATCAGTAAAATCACCCAACGCGCAGTGTTGTACACTTGTTCGTCGTTCGTAACACGTATACTGTCATACCTTTCTTTTCGATTGTTTCTCTTCGTAATGAATCTCATGAAAGGCTCAAAATATGTTATCAGATCATGTTGTTTTGAGCGTCTCAAAAACAGTCAAAAGGGAGGATATGACTCCTTATTTTTCTCATGAAGAAAGTTTATCAAACTAACAATGACTGCGCAGTTGTTGGACGCTTTTGGTGTGGTGGACGTTCTTCTTTTCTATTCGGTACATTCGGCTCTTTATTGTGCTGCAGTTAGTGGCCTTAAATTAGCGTACTTATATCTTGATATCAATACTATTCCCTTAAAAATAGCAAAGTCAATGAAGAAATACAGTAGCAGTAGAAATTGTAATACGATAATACTGTGAAGCGAATGTGAAGAGTCAAATCACATGCAGAATTAGGAGAATTCGTTGCCAGTTTGGAAGAATTATTTCAGTTGACAGTAGTTCTACATAGTAATCAACTAGAGCAGTTGTTTACAACAAGTGATACGGTCGCATAAACAAACATTGATCATTACGGATAATCGATAGACATAGATGACAAGAAGAAATATGAAGTCCACCTCGATATGGTAGGAAACGTGAACGATCATAACACAATGTTAACGATATCTACCACTCTAGTGTAAAATATGCTATTACTTTAGAAAACAGTAATGAGACATTTGTAGTGGAAAGTTCAAAAAGACTTTGAGCCCATAGCATCCTGTATTTACACCATAGTGTTCGTATGGGCTTGCACGAAACAACTGTGTGGACACAAACGTGTCCACGTGATAAAAAAAGGATAAAGCTCTAGGAGTTGATCAATCTCTGATGGATGCGCCATGCATTCGTTTGAAATTTTTTGAACTTCGTTTGAGGTGATTGAATGCATATCTGGGCTTGACGATGACTCGCCGTGGCCTCCCACTGTATCGAGCCAGTGGGCTTATCCTTCCAGACGAGTCTGCGACCAATTCGGTACCAATTTAGCGACCCCGAAGGGATGGATGGCTTGATGAGCCATGAGCGCGATGTCGAATCATCGATCTTGTGTGCAACGCAGAGTACTTTTAGCCACTGCGCCACATGCGCTCCATCCTCATGATATTTATCGAAATTTTTTCACTTAGACAAGGTTATTACTTAATCCAAGTCTATATTCATAGTTGGTAGTCCTGTAGTGTGTCTTCGTAATCAAAATGAGGCAGTTTCTCTTGACTGAGGCACCGCTCGAATGAAGTAACCTCACTCGGCAGTGTCCTTTTATAGATAACTGCTGTTTTGACAATTAGCGTCGACTGATAATAGTTACATTTTGTGTTGATTTCAAGTGAGATTATTTGATTCGAGCGGTGCTTCAATCAAGATAGTCAACTCGAATGGTAACGAAGACAACACGCTGGGATTGAAAACTGTGGACTTTAACCCGAATCATCGGCTTTAAAGAAGACCAGAATGCGGGCAGCAATCAGGCGATAATGCGCAACGCGTTTAACTGAACCACTGAAGATTCTCAGAGATAAAGAAATAAAGTTATCCTGACATTCCGACCAACAATCTAACTAATGGTCATGCTTCTCTAGGTTGGGGAGGTCGCTTGCCTCTGCTATCAAGTGCTGTCAAAGGCTACGGAGAAGCGGTTTTAGCGCGAGGGCGTGTGTCGGCAGGAGTGTTGTTGTTTTGATACGAGGACAAGTGAGAAACCTAGAGTGCATTACAGTAGTGAAGAGTACTTTCCTTTTATCTGAATCAGTTTTTGAAAGGAACTCTTTTATTGGAAGAAGACTTTCCATCGAATTTTCGGTGGCCATTCAAAAGCTTGATTCTCGAAATTGCAAAATATATTTGTTTTTCAAAAGCTTTCATACAACACTGTAGCAGTAAAGCTAACACTGCATTCTAAACGCGTTGCGCATTATAGCGCCTATATTTTGCAGGATAAAGCCCTTCCTTCAGATTATTCATAATCATTCCATTGCGGAAATCTTGAAGACTTCAAGAATGCATACTTTTTCAACAGCATTTTTTACAGTGCTGTAGCAAAGATAATGGATTCGTTTTACTCACGCGTATTTCTCGCAGGACAGAGTTGTTCTATGAGACTATCACTAATCATTCGCTATTGTGAATCACGGCGATTCCAATACTGTGGAAAGCCTTAAAGACTTTTTACTGCACTGCAACTGGAAAAATAAGATTGAGTATCACATGCGCGGCGGATCGCTTGTCTGCCACGGTGTGAGAGTGGCTGTCTATCGCTTGCGCAGACAGATTCACATTTATGACGAGGTTTCGCAAGATTTGCACTTTTTCTTCACTTTGAAAAATTTTTAAATGAAACATATGTTTTTGATATTACAAGAACTTCCTAACAAGTCCATTTGCTATTAGCGCATGGGCTTGAGCTGCTTAGGATCAGACTTATCAGGGAGTCTAATCTGCAATGTATAATAAGAATGATCAGTACTGTTCTATTGTAGCGACGCCTATTGAGGCCTTCGGTAAAAGCGTACTCCTCGCTGTTATCTGACGAATGTACGCATATCTGTAGCTCAAATCGAGTGAATTTTCGAAGGTATATTTTGATTCTCATATTGCTTGTTTTTGATGCCGTAGCAGTCAAAACGAAATTTTGTTTCACATATGAAGATTTCTCGCCTAGTGAAATTTTTTTTCACGATGAAATTCTATACATTGGATAGATCAAAACTTTCTAGATAAGAAATGTGTGTGCTCATTGGTATTACAGCTGTAAACACACCCTAGCCAACTAGAAGTGCTCACTGAGAGTGAAACGCAATATTCTTGCGGTCGTTACATAGTTCGAAGAAGTCCTTTCCGAAAGCCAAGTGTACCTTTATAATCTGAAAGAATTTCTCTATCTAACGATCAAAAGTTCATTACAGCAAAACATTTATTCAGTAATAAATATTCGAATGAGGAACCTAATCTTATTTTGACTAGTACGGCACCAAAATTATGCTATTTGAGAAATTGAACATGCTATTAAAATTCACTTGATTTGAGCTATCGATAAACTACAGAAGCGTTTTGCAGAAGCAAAAAATACGTTCTTTGCCGAAGGCCTTAAATGGCCCGCCATAGAAGAACATACTGAATGATCTTTGGAAATATAGAGTAGAAATAAAAAGACTGTACACGAAACGACATAACAAAATCTTTTTACAACTACAATACACAAAATCTAGGGATCCTTACGAAACGGAGAGAGAAGTTTTGAATGACTGATGACAATGCGAGAGAAAACGCACCGAGTGTGAGATATGATTTTATTTTCAATGCCAGAGAGCAATAGAAAAGCTTTTTTGAAAGTGAAGTGAAGTTTCGAAACTGTCGAGATTTAAACTATTGACTGATCACTAAGACTCAAGAAAAGCAGGAAGCACGTTGTTTCCACAGAGACGAAATTGTGTACAGATAACTCGTGAAGTACCAAATTTTCAATTTGAATGGTAGCTGGAAATATGAACGTGGGAATGACTGCGAACGTCTATATTATATATTATATATATATATATATATATATATATATATATATATATATATATATTTATATACGAAATGATGTGCGCAAGATATGCATAAGATCATTTCTGGCCGTTTTACACCTATTGGTGTCAAGCTTCTTCTTGGTGGTCTATTATTGGTGCACAGAAGCTTTTATCCAACCGTTTGTAACCAATCGATAACCTACGAAATGTACGTACAGATCTCAAATAGCTCAAGATGAACTGTCTTCTCCATAATTTGGCACTTTATTATATCCAAAAGACCTTGTTTTCAAAAAACAACAAAATAAACCTTGTCCAAGAATTACCCTGGGTTAAGCTGCCACTGAACTGAAAGCACTGCAGTTCAAACTTTGTGATTTTGTGCACTAAAATAACCATGGGAAA
The DNA here is from genome assembly GCA_019055375.1 of Parelaphostrongylus tenuis. Taxonomy (NCBI): domain Eukaryota; kingdom Metazoa; phylum Nematoda; class Chromadorea; order Rhabditida; family Metastrongylidae; genus Parelaphostrongylus; species Parelaphostrongylus tenuis. The sequence continues at coordinate 214,333 of JAHQIW010007172.1, forward strand.
ATATGGTCTTCATAGATGATCGTCAAGAGCTTAATGCACACATAGGCTTTCCATCGTATAGTTAACAAGAATCACCAACAATACAGTAACAATTCGAATGCTGTATTTTGACTTATAATATACCCAAGGATAAAGAGTGATTTACAAAAACATTTGCGTCAGGTGGCATCGAACCCACATTTCATCCTATACGAGGACGCGTTCTGAACCGTTGCACTACCGACGCCCGTTTTGACACCACTATTTAAGCTACAACGCGTTATCTGTCAACAGCCAATCGCCATCGGCCTGGCATGGGTAGTCGTGGGCTCGAATTTCAAATGACGCAAATGTTTTTGCGCATCACTTTTTATCATTGGATATATTATAAGATCTTACCGCCGCTGAAAACTCAAATCAAAAGCATTCCGCTTGATTACATTTTGACTTTCTGCCACAACAAGCAATTATCATGCAGCACGTTCACACGGACGAAAACCTCAAGAGAACATTTCATTGACTATGCTTACATGATTCGAACCAAGACGCGGATCAGTCATTATTGGCAAGCTGCAAAGTCTCATACTGTTGAGCACTTCAATAGCTAGTAAGACATATTCCACGTCTTATATCTGGCCACGACCATGTTGGAACGTGCTCGCGTCGATCAACTCTTTGATTGTTCGACCGATCATATCTGAACAATGTCGGTTGAAAAGTCTCTTTGGCTCTCCAGTCTTAAAAAATGAACATCACGGAACTGCATGGAAATATGTTTGACCACACTCGATAACTATTGTAACCAAAAGTTTCGATAACTTCAAACTTTACAAACTCGAGAAATTCCCATACTCGAATTGTCAACCGAATCTACGGAAAAATTGGAAACATGAAGAGCCGCTCGTATGGCATCAACAGACACAATCTAGCAATTAACGTTTTGCTATGATAGAACGATTGAGGATGTATATATAAAGAAGAACTAGAAATTTTGAATTTCGCAATGCTCCATATCAACGGACCTTTCTTCACAGAATACAGCTACGTGTGAAATGTAGATGCAAATGCCACGAGACAAACCTGTTCGAAAAAGTCCTTCCAGTGTATCAAGAGTCACTTAAGGATCAATAGTGGGTAGAAAATATTGTCGATTAATGTCTAACATCTGAGTTGACGTAACGGAATAATACCTAAGTTCTTCTAAAAAAAGCAGATTATTATGATGCAACTATCCAACAACCACGAAAATCTCAAACACGATTACGCTTGAATGTAACTTTCGTAGAGAAAAACTTATGGCACAAATTTCCGAATAAACATTATACACTCGATAAAGTGACAACGACTTCACGTAATGTGGCATGAATTGATGAACCGAGAATTTTATAAGCGAAACAAAACAAGCAAGGAAATCAAAAAAGTACTGAACTGAAAAATTCCTCAAACAAAAGTAATGAACTATTGAAAAGAGACCATACTCGGTGCGCGCTTGGTGGTAAATGACTGGAGACGCCTTGCGAATATTCTGCGGATAACGACATAACGTGACTTAACATGTTAAGGCGCGAAATTCGAATTTTGGGTGAAACTTTCCACTCCAATGTTAGGGTCAGGGCGAATATTAGGATGCCGATTATCTCTATGAATATTGTTGCGTAGTTCAAATGTTTGTTAGACGACGAGTTTTCTTCCTGAATATAATATATCGTAGCGTTAACCAAAATGTGAACGCCTGTCGAGCAGAATTCCTTATAATTGTATCGCAGCTATTACCCATCCGTAGGAATGAACATAATTGGACGATTGTACTGAACGATGTTGCTCTTCGATAGGTGAATAAGCTTTCATTTTGGTAAAAAATTAAAATGGGGTTGAGAAAATCACGAATTCCATTTCGTATCTCCACTGGTGAGTGCCGAGATCAACTTTGGTCCGACTTAAGCCGTACTTTCAACTGCACTGTTGTAGTGAGAGGAGGTCTATAAGACCCTCACTCAATTCTTCTCGTTCTGTCGTAAGCGTAATAGGACACTACTTCTCATTCATTGTCTGTGAGGATATTCAAAGCATTTTTCGAGGTTGACACGTCGGATGCATTTACAAACAGACAAAAGTGACGTAAATCAGAATTGTTATCTACGAATTGAAAGCAGCTTAGAGATTTGGCGAGATTCACACGTGATAGTCTCTGCTTAGCAACTCAAGCCAAAAGAGGATACAGAAAGCAGAAGGCAGGCTTTTTTTTATATTTTGCACCCGATTTCCCAACCGGTTTGACTCCAAAGATAAAATAATATTGGTGTAAACGTACTGTGGTTTTTATAACGTAAATTGCTTCGTTTGATAGATGAATATATCCTTAGATAAATGTGGTTAGATCGAATATCATTCTAATGCCCATTTCCCGCTTTGTTTTGTTGCGAATGACTTGCTACTTTCTGTTACTTGAATACTTATTTTAGGCTATCTAAAGAATTTCATTTGCGGTCATTGAGAATGTTCACTGAGAGTGTTTCCAACCGCTTTTCTCAAGGTTAAACCACAAATTCCTCGATATATGGAAGAGATGTTGATTGGTGCAAAAGTATCTGCGGTTACACATTATGAGTACAAAATGGGTCGTAAAAACGCAGAGAAACTCGCAAAGTCAATAACGCATTGGCTTAGGGCTGCTAACGAGCGTAGAGCGCGTTTGTGTTTCAGAAGTTTCGTAAAGGAGAGGCATTTCAGAAAAGCATAAAACGCTATTACTTTTCCTGATTTTTTTCTTCAAGCCAAACATGAAGTGTTACACTAAACTTTATTTGACAGCTGACGTATCGGCGGTTCGCCTTCTTCAGATTATGGAAAGGCTATTTTGTCCGCAATCCAATAAGCCAAGCACCTTCATTACTATTTCTAAAAAAATCAGCAGACCTAGATTTCAATCGCATCAAGCACAAATTCAGCTCTCAACTTACTCACCGCTTTTTATATGTGTTCCACCGAATGAATCAAGCGGAGACCACCGGAAGGTGATCACATAGGCTCGTAATGCACCTTGCCCATCAAAACAACAGTCTTATATACTGACTCAAATCACGGGTGATAACGAGGCATTCCTCCCTGCGGTTTATGGTTGGATTGGTGGTATCAATCCAAAACGCCTCCAAGATCGTTCGTGCTGATATATTTTGTTCTTGCGCGAGGATGTTGACTTCGATCTCAAAATCAACTCCGTCGTGTTTCTGTTCTCTGTGTTTCCCTAGCGGGGTATTTCGTCTATTAAGACGTTTGTCAGCTAGGTGTTCTTCTATGCGGGCATCGCCGTCTCGCCAATAAATTTATCACTACACGCTTTGCTAGAGATTAGGTAGACTGTACCTACGCTCATGCAATCACCGTCTCTGCCGTTGGGACATATTTTACAACCTTTCATTATGCAGAGGCGGTCATATAGGCGGTTGCGAACTAATTGGCGTTTTAGAGTATTCGGTGGTATTCAATAAGAGTCAGCGATCGCTCCAAACCCGCCCTTTTCAAACAGCGTTTTATAGCTGTACTAATCTCATTTGAAAAGAACGGGAGGATGAACGGAATTCTCCTTTCATTCGAGTTTTCGTTCGGAGGCGTACTATTTCCTCTAAACCTAAGCCGAGGGGCTAGAAATTCGTATTCATTAGAAGTGGCTATTTCTCGAGTCCAATCCACGGATTCTACTCTCTGCTCCTCACCAGTACATACGCTGGCTGCTGTTAGAAACATGTTCTTTACTAGCGCCTTTTTAGAGAGATAGTGAACCAGGATATTCTAATTACTTGGCTTTCGGTACCACTTTGTTATGTAGCCGCTCTCGCTTAAGCTTATTTTCAAATTCAAGAATGGGAGCCAATCGTCTTTTGGTATCTCACGGGTGTATTTCATATACTCTGATTGTTCAATCAACAATCTAAAGCAATTATCTAGCTCCTCTTGAGTGGAACAGATAACCAAACAGTCATCTATATACCTACAGTAGAGTAATGGCCGGAGATCCATCACTGGTATTTCCACTTTAGACATAAATGCAATCGCTACGGTGCCAGTCGCTGCCCCATTGCCATCCCTCTCATTTGAGTACATTTCCTGGATCATCTGAAGATCGGCAGTTCAGACACTCTTTTAATAGGACCATATACTGCTCAATCGACATGTCATGCATGTTTACAACTCCCTGATGTTGTACCAGAAGCTCATGTGTGGCTTGCAATGCGGAGTCATTCGACACGTTGGTATATAAAGCAGTGACGTCGAATGACTCCATTACGTACGCGTTGTTCGGGTTCGCGTAACGTAGACAATCCAGGAACATCTGAATGTTCTTCAGATGGGCTGGAAGGTGTCCTAGCAACTGGGATGATATTAACGTTAAGAACCATGCTATCCTATCCGTCAGTCCGCCTTCGCAGCTGATGATGGATCTAACTTCGAATATGGATGGATCGTTAGACATTAGGTCATCAGTGGATACTAACTCATGCGTTCTATAAGTAAATATAAGACGGGACATGTTGGCGACTGGATTTTCAATCGAGAAATGATAGATGGTCTTAAGCCTGCCGCTTTTGCCGTACGGACCCACTCATTATTTAATTTGAGGTTTTGCCTTTTGAATTCCTTTACAGAAGATGATCGGTAAAGTGAATCATCTTCGAGATGCTTATTCGTTATTGCGATATCTAACTCTCTAGGAATCACAGCAGATTCTTCACCCTTATCACTAACTGATAGCCTTATCCTTCCTTCCCTTATCAACTCTCGAACCTCTTTCATGCCACGCTTTTGTAGTTCGGTTAGGTTTGATTGAAATCTTTTCGCGCGATAGTGAGTGAGGCTTCTAGATGTCTCTTCCGCAAATTTCCGTCATTTTCTATCAACCTCCGTGTTGGGGTCTTGTTGTCTATAGAACGGCTTAGTAAATAGTGGTATTGGTGCAACCTCTACTTGCTGTTCGTTCCTATTAGTTTCTTCAGAATTGGCCTTCTTACGGAGTTGATCATGCAAATCATGTAATCCACATGCAACTTTACGCAAGTACACCTTAGAGATGGGCTGAGATGGTGAAAAGCTTGGGCCCAATTCTAATAACGAGCGCGCACCATCAGGAGTGTTATGCCTCCTAGCACAGTGACCCTTGAATTTTTTGGTGCATTACTTGCCCTATTGTGACTCGCTTGTTCTTCATTAGCGGTATCCGGATGCTTTCTCAAAGTCATGTCATGCGATCTACTCAGAAGATCATCAAATTTTCTCCGCAAGGTAACGTTAACAATCAACCCAATGGACTCGCAAATCAGTTTTGACTCACCAACAATTCTCCTCCGAAAATTGCCCTCCAGTGATTAATTGAAAGACCTAAAACATCTAAGCGGTGAGTGTTTTTGAAATGAAGTTTTTCCTATGCGACCCAAAAATTTATTTCTTACGTTTTCTGCTGGGGTTATGAAAGCCTTTGATTTAATAATTCACGAATCAGTTTGACCTTTCCAGGCTTTGATGATGGCGAACCTTGCCGAAATGTAAGCCACCACGACTGTTGTAATATTCATGCTGCGTTATTAACTATATTGTTATATGCTTCGCTGATATTCAGTAAAGAATATCAATAACACCTCAAAGAGGCTAAACAGAAGAAGATACTCATTTATTCAAACTATGCCGAGGTTAATAGATAGTCGGTCCTGTAGTTAATGATTTTGAAATTAAAATCCTGAGGCCCTTGTGGAAAATTAAAAATTTGTGCATGAATTCAGGCAAGATCTATAATGATTATTGTCGTGGCTTCTTGTATACAAAGTTAAGTTAATGAAGATGAATTAGAATAGTTGTAGGAGAAACATTAAGTTTGGTTGCCAAATCGCGAGCACTTGACGACGGTTTGCCTTTCAAAGCAGAAATCAAATCTTTGCTGATCAACTTTGTTGGGCGTCCTGCGAGACTTGTCTTCGAGGACAGGATCTTCGGCATCAAAGCGTTGAAACCAGCATTCAACACCAAATTTGCTTGTTGTGCCTTACCCCTTAGCTTTGTTGATTTCATTGACTGCAGCTTTCTTCGAAACACTTTTTTCTACAATGATGACTACGTAAAACACGACTTCGATTATATCGTTGGACTTGAAGGAGGCTCGTGACAAAGTGAAGATAAAGAAGAATAATATCTTGGTCTTCAGTAGGAAAATCCCACATAAGAGGTGGTTATATTGCCATAATATGCATGGGAGTTATCCATGATTTATCAAAGTGCTACAGAACATTCTTTCCAACCTAATAGATGTGGAATTTCGTTGTTTAAATCCAAAACCGCTCTCTACTTTACGCAACAATGAAATACTACGCTGACTAGGCGATTATCTGATCTCGTACAGATTTTTGGAATGACTGCGTCATCGAATAGAGAGAGCCATCTATTGAAAGGTGTGGTCTATTTTTTTTGGGTCTTTCCACTAGAAGGGAGCTCTGGTGCAGCTTGACGTGGAGTTGATTCCACAGCTCCGCAATATTTTCAGTATATATTAATGAACGCTCTACGCAACGCCCCAATCTGGCCACCTCGAGGTTGTACCAAAACGAGCTTGACCACTATTCTAAAACATATGTGAAGAAGATGAAATCCTCAAGCAAGCGAGGAAAAGATTCAAGTGCTGGAAGTATCAAGACTCGCACATTGAAAAAATTGTGAAACGGGTCAAGTAAGTGACTGAGTGATCAAGTGAAAGTGATCTCTGGGAGACTCTCAGGTGGACCGCTGAATTTGGAAGACTATAGATCTCAATAGCCGTTGTGATAAAATCAGGTGACCGCACCTCTTTGTTGCACTCTAGTTCGTGACTCTCACTGTAACGTTCTTCGTGTGTACGTCTAAGTCCAGTTTTCTCACTAAAATCTAAAATGTTAATCACGAAGAATGTATGCACTCGAAATAAAGGTATGATATGATAAAAAATATAAGCCAGCGAACAATTGAGTGCAAAAACACTCCGTGTTAGGTGAATGTTTTACTTGACATAGAGTGTAAAGCGTAGGTCGTCGATAACTCTCTATAAGGAGTGTAACGCTCCCGAGAGAACTGACTATAAAAAAAATCGACAGACGACGGGCCCGGCTGATGAGTCTGTAAGGACGAAACACGTGTCTCGGGCCGTACAAGAGCCCTTACCAGACCACATGACATGTTGGCTCAAATAATGATGAAAGGAAGAATGTATGGTCTTCCGTGGAGGACTTTCAGGTTCACATGGAACGCTTCTTTTTCGCCTACGTCATGAAATCGTGACGGTACGTAAACACCGGTGATGTTTAAAGCTGGCCTTGACTCACATGGTATCAACAGTAATCGTTCCTTAGAGGCTAAGAGCCGTACAAGGGAATCGGTGTTCATGGTCAAACTCGTTTTCACAAAAATGCGATCACCGTCGCCACTTCTACTATCACATGTTTCAAGGAACAGGTATCCGGTGTCACGTCTTCTCGTCTCAGTCAGGCCAATGATACCGCACCTTATTCTTCGTTACTTAATAGATCCGCTACAGTGGATACGTATGGAAGTGTGCGTGCGTTAGAGGTGCAGATAATCATTACAATGGTGCAGTACCGGGAGCTCTTTTGGGTCACTGAAATTAGACTCGTTTCTTATACTGTATTTGAATATCGCACGCCCGACGTAGTGCTTGCTGAGCTCTGATCGTGGGTCTTGGTACTCGTGAGCAATCTACCAGTTTCTCTCAAACGTACGGAAGATGGCTTACACAAGGGAAGTGGCTTCCAACCTCCACCCATGTGCTTTTCGGCTGCTGCTTGATAGAAGGCTCTTGGCCAATTAGACTTGGAGAAATAATATGTCAAACTGGCGCTACAGAAACATTGAGCTTGCTGCGCGAAAACAACGCAGTGCCGCTTCCTACCAACGGCGGTACGCGAAGAGTTAACGAAAAGAGGCAATCACTTTATACTTTTAGTGCAGTCGACCGACTATCGTAGCCAAAGCTCTGTTAAGGCTTTATTATAAAACGAATTGTCGTGTGCAAGCCAGATTTTTTTACGAGTGTACAATCATTGAATTTGAATCTAAATACAATACTATAAAGTGGCAAATTGTGGTAATTGTATTTAACAAGCTACTTGCCGAAATACGGTATAGATTCATTACTAGCTTTTATTATGGTACCAATAACACATGGGAAAATGTATTACATGACTTATTAAGTTCGTTTTCATAGACAGTACAGGTTTTATCATAAACCTCATTAGAAAGCAATTTACTCGATTTGATTATAATCAAGACTTCAGTTGCTCGCGTACGCAATCAAGCTCCAATATAATTTATACTTAAAGTGCCGCTATGTGCCCTTACTAAATTAATTCTTGAGCTAAGACACGACTACTGAAATTCCGCTGAACAAATTACCATTTTTTCATATCAAACTAAGTCTTCTTAAGCAGATAAACACAGTTGCTTTGACTGAGTGAGAAGCACACAAAGAGCTTTTTTATGACAATGTATGGTAGTCTTTCATCTGTAAAATCGAGAATTTTACGTTTTACAAAAAAATACAAAGGCATCAGATAGTCTTCCATTTTCTTCTCAATGCTGAGCTGACACAAAATTCGTAGATTTTTGTCAATATTGCGGCTGGCCGCTTTTATCAAAGCCACGATGATTCAAAAGAGTGCCCACAGTAGTTTCTATTTGTACGATATTGGTCGTCGTGGCCGTTGTATCGAGGCGAATGGAGTACACCGGGTTGCCACACGACTGAAGAACGCCCTCAAACTTTTACACAAGAATCTAGCGACCCAATTAACGCAAGGAATCACTCGACAGTTTTTCAGAATATGGGATAGTCTTTGGACGATTGTTGACCGATTTTTCCATGTGCTGCTCCGGTGACAATCCATTTACAGTGGTCGAAAAAGTAGTGACTGATTCTAAGGAGCGAAAACTTGAGTTGTAACTTTAATTGAACTTCAGCGTAGATGATCAACATTTTGTTTTTACTGTTAAGCTAACACGAAGTTCTTTAAGTTGTGACTTTAATTGAACTTCAGTGTAGATGATCAACATTTTGTATTCACTATTATGCTAACACGAGGTTCTTTATGATCATCATTGTCAGAGCCGACGAAGACGAGATGTTGAAATATTAGCGATAATGATCCTACACCAAGAATCAGTGAAAATTCGAGATTAAAGTCTTGCATTTTATATATCACTTTGATACTTTTCGGTATCACTTTCGGTAACTATTCTCTAAGTGTCATTGTACACTATGCCATCACCACACACCACATACGACTCTCTCCTTGCTACAATGCAGGGCTTAATGTGGGGCGGGGGTCACTGACGAGGAGGCCGAAACCTCCGAAACACCGGTGCGTGGCCCTGGCGTACCAACCTCGTTTAGGCTAAAAACATTCTTTTTTTTTTGAAATCATTTTGATTTTGTGGTGACCGGCAGTCGAGCTTGCGGCTTTTGAAATGAACCATACCTCTGCTAACGACTGCTTTTTTACAGACCCGCTCAAAACGATTCAATCTGATAAGGATATGACATGTTTTGAGCCGATAGGTCTTAGTTTTTATCGGCGTCGATTCCTTTAGAGGATTATTTAACCTCAAGGGATTGACGGAACCGAGGGAGGGTGCTACTGATGAGTTCCAATAGGACGAAATAGGCGCCCTATATAGCACTAGAACTATCGGCTCAAAACATGTCATATCCTTATCAGATTATTTTGATTGTTTATCACGAGGTTTTAGAAACAGTCAATCTTATGGATTATGAGAAAACAATTAAATATTCAATGTTTCTACTTATAGTGATGAATTTACGAGTTACTACGCACGGCATTTCTTAAAACGCTCTCTCCTGCTCAAATCAAATCTTCGTTATAGTAAGAATGCTGTAATTGCAACATTTTTTTCACATTATTCGGCAATCCCATGTCACATTTTGCGGCTCCCAAGATCCCTCCCAGCCAGTTCGTTTAGTGAGCTGTCGGATGGATTTTAACCAGTGGAATTCAGGGATGGCCGTGTAGAGTAACGTCCTAATCCTCATGATAGGCATTTCGGCTTTTGCAGATCTAATAATGCTTTTCTTATTGGTGCCCATCGTTCGGCATAGAATGGATGGGAGGCGTGTTCGCTAAGGCGTGGGCGACTTAGTGCCGTGTGAGTACCATTGTACGTCCACCTGTATCACTATGCTCCCGCTGCCACTGTAATAAGTAATGATGCCTATAGTCGTAATGATGTTAATTGGTGCCTATAATGAATATGTTTTGGCCATCGAGTGTTTCAAAGAATTAATCCTCTCATTTTCGTGTTTCCTTAAGACCACGCTCAAATTGCAGTATCTCTGAAAACGATTGTTTTCGATAACTATTATAAACCATACATGCGGTCTGTCATGGGCGACTTATATGGCCAAAGCACGTGTTTCGATCTTCTCAGCCTCGTCAAATGAGCAGTACACTTCGTCTTAGCCAATACTCTTGGCGTAGAGAATGCGAAGAAGTACTGTTTACATGTGCCGTCAAGTGAAGGAAATCACTAGACTGGCAGTATTGTACACTCAAAAACCTGGGCTGGTATTTATGCAATATTATAGCGCTCGCTTCGAGTCTTTTTTAAAACCACGATCAAATTTGAATATATCTGATAACTATTTTTTTTGAGCCATACATGTACTCTGTTATGGGCAACATATAGAGACCAATACACTTGTTTTGCAATAGACATCTTCACAAATTCTTCCTCTGAATCATTTTCGAGTCTTTGACAAGAACGATGGGCTTATGGAGAGAGTTGAAAACAACTGAACAAACTCTGAAGTCTCAAACGTTTGAGCCTGAAATATCTTTACACAGAAAAAGTTAAGCTAAAAAAACTTTCGAAGCATCTTGAGCATATTCGGAAGTTTAAAAATGAACCGTAAGTAAAGGTGCCTTGTTATTACGTGTGACCTCGCGTCGCACCACAAGGTGATATTTTCTGACTTGAGCCTTATATATTTTTAAACCTTGTAAGACTGTGCGGCTATTTTCCATTGAGTAAATGAGAGACCTGAGAAAATAGAAAGATATCTTAATAAAGGGATATCTGAATTAAGTCTTTAACCATGCAAATAATGTCACTATTTACTGAGATACAACTGCAAAATTGCTGAGATACGAGAAAAACTCGCGAGATCAGGTTGGCTTTATACTGAGGAAAAAATCTGTCGAAATGTCGTCACTGAGTAAAAGCGAACTTATTAATTGAGTCTTGTTGCCTAGGTTATAAAACGCACTTGACTGAGTATATTTGTAGCCTTTTGAGAATTCCAATTTTTTTGAAGCAAAACCGCGATACAAGACTCAGCATGGCATTGAATAAATCTTGTTATCATAACCGTGTGGGTAGTTCATTAAATGAATTCCGAGTTCTGTTTTACTGAGAAAATTCGCAGCAAAATGAAGTTTATCTAGAGTAGAATGCTGACTGAAAACTGTGATCTGATAAGCATTAATCCTTTATGACTCAAGTCAACTGAAATCAAACTTTGCAGTTCTAAGAGTGTGGTCGGCAGTCAACCCAAAAAAATCCTTTTATGAATTTTCAATAGTTTCCAGTAGTGAATTCTCTTTAATGGATTTTCAATGATCATCAATAACAAATTCTGAAAACAAAATATCATTGCGGCTATATTTGTCTTCCGTCTGAAGAAGAGGGTACAAGTGTTCAATATAGACTTCCTATATAAGTTAAGACGCAAATGATTCAAAGGCACACTTTCTATAACCCTCAATATCAAAATCGATATATGGCATATTAAAAACTTAGCTCTTCTAGCCGACGCGAGACTGATAGTTGTAATAGTGATTGTTGCTATTGTATCAGCACGTGCTTATGCAACACTACTAGACTACCAACCACGCGTGGGTTAATAGAAATACTAGGTTGGAAAGAAAGTTTTGAAGCACCTCAATAAGATGGAAAACTCCCATGAATATCATGGATATTACAGTTTCTGATGTGGAGTTTTCCCGTTGAATTCCTGGTTATTGGTCCTTTTTTTCACTTTGTTATAACCCTTTACCATGTCCAACAAAATCCAATCGAAGTTCGTCTTTTATTGCGTCATTACTGGATAGAGGTCTCTCACAACGAGCTGCAGTTGATGATATCAACAAAAATGAAGAGGAAAATTGGCGAACCGATGACAAAAGTCGTAGAAAACGATGACGTTCATTTCGAAGAATAGTTGTTTTCTAGAATAGAATAGCATAGATTTTCAATATTTTATAAGTGCTTCAGAACTTTTTTCTAACCTAAAAAGTCTATGATATGGTGCGAATGATTATGCACTTAGCACGTCATTTTACATTTCACAATCCCGACAACCATGAAAAATGATTTCCACGTACTCTAATTTTGATAGCATATTAACCTTTTCGTTGACTGCTGCAGGTCTACTGATGTACGATGCATTTGATTCTTATATTCCCACGTATGTGTGATAGCAGTCTTCCCACAACGAAGGGTAGTGAAGTTGGTCTGACAGGATCGCATACGTCACATTTAGAGCAGTAGTCAATACTTTACTGATTATGGAAATTTTTCTTATGCGATTAGGCTATTACTAGGTTGTCAAGGTTGTCAATACGTGTCACCGCCTTCAGCTTTCGTAAAACTTCCTTGATATGAGTCCACTCTATTCGTTTTCGCATTTGGTGTTCTTTGTAACATTGAGTCTGAAGAAAACCGCTCGAACAAGGTGCCCTCCTACGGCGGTGTTCTTTTATTAGGTGTTTTGACACTAGAGCGATAAATACCAAGTTTGTCAACCAAAAGCAATTGAAATTGCTTGACAGCACTATTCAAATTATGCACCATTAGCCTTAACATATTTCTGCCAATTCTCAGACAACAAATCAATACCGCTTCGGGCGGAACTTTCTGAGCTTTCCTTTGGTTCCAAATTTGTCCATACCTGACTCATAATGGTTGCTCAATGAGCCCTGAGACTATACTCATCATCTTTTGAGAGAGCAGCGAGCCGATTCACTGGGGTTGGTGTAAGCGGAGAGATGATCAACGCCAAGCGCTGTCGACCCTGGCGCGTCGACGTCTCGCCAAACTGACAGAGAGAAAGTTGACGAGCGGGGCTGGGAGTTACTGCATCATCAGCCGTACAGTCCTCACTTGTCGCCGTCTGGCTATCACCTCTTCCGGTAGTTAGAACACTTCCTCAGCAGAGAGAAAAAACGAGACATCAATTATTTGCTCTAAGGATTGGCAAATTTTTGTGAATCCAACGATGACGAGTTCCATGGGTGAGTTGTTACATGAGAGATTGCAGAAATGTGTTCAATCTGATGGCGCATACTTTGGATGGTGCTTTAAGAAGTTTTGAATACTTCTGGTGAATAAATTTTGTGCTTTCTGCTCTAGTGTTAAAACTTATGATAAGGTCTAACATAAGGAGAAGTGTTTAATCTGTTACCGCTCGGAACGTCTTCTGATCTGTTTTCATACTAGCATTGTATCGCGTAGCAAGTGAAAAAGATTATTAATATCGAGGTTGAATAAAAGTGGTCTTTAGAAACCTCGTTATGTGAAAACTGATGAATAAACTTTCGCAAGGTGTATTACTTTGAAAAATAGGACATACCATCGTCTATTTGTCCTGTCTAGAAGAGCACCCTCCAGAATATTCGATTTAATGCAAGCACAAAAACATATCACGAGGAGAAATGGCTGTGGACGGGTTCCTCGTATCAGTGCGGCTTTAAAGGAGATGGAGACGTCAAGCACTATTTAAATAAAAATTTTTACTATCCTCGTTTCAGCTTGATAATTCGAGAAACGATTGTGGAAAAGTTTTCTAAACTCTGTGCCCGTCAGTGGCTTTAAATCCTGGAGTGATAATTTAGATCATGAAGCTAATTTTGCTGGCGAAATGTTCGCTTTTAAGTTTTCTGACAAAATATTCATTCAATGATGAAAATGTTCCAAATTAGTGCACTTCAAAGATATATAATGAATTGTTCCATAATTTCTTTCGCGACCTTTTCTACTCAGTTTTATTCAATTTAGAATTGATTTAACGCCGAAAAGATGTGATATGTCGAAGAAGTTCTAATGGCGCTTGTATGCGGCCACTATCGCTCACCACGTAAATGAAATGGGTTACCTCAAAGTGAGGTCTCCTTGCAATGTACACTCTACGCATTGACCTGCTACGACCGCGATACGCGCGCTATATGTGCGAAAATCCTTCTGCTGTAAGCACTCAGGCAGGTCTTCAGTCGACTATCACGGAGATCAGTTTTGGACTTAGTGAAAGAGCAACATGCGCCACGCTTACTAAGTGACTCGCCTCAATGACCCACCAACTCGGCCATTTTCCGAGTTCCATATTCAGAAGATTACGATCTCGCTTTTCTGGGATTAGCAGGACATTTTGTGTTGTGGTAACTGCTCGACATCAAGCAGAAATCCCGATTTCAACGAGAATCAATTATGGATGTTGGCCTCAGCATTATTAGAGAAGCGTCTGAAAAGACTCAGTATTGCCCTTCAGGACAGCGCACGACGTCACACTGCAGAGTCGATCTGCACAATTTGGAGAAACTGGGCTGAACCACGGTGCCACATCCACTGTATAGGCCTGCTGTATAGATCCATCAAACTATTATCTCTTCAACGTCTTGTAGTAACATGTGCAGGAGAGAGAACCTAAAGGCTACAACGAGCTTAAAGTGACTGCACCAACTTCTTAAGGTGCCAAGTTCAATTTTCCTAGGAGGAAGGCATCCAATACTTGAGCTGCAAAAAGTGGGTACATATCATTGATCGTGCTGGTGATTTATCGTTGATTGACTGATTTCTTTGTGTGAATAATTGAATCAACAAAACGTGAGAATGCCAAAGAATTCATGAAAGAACCCAGTATATGCGTATATGTGGACTAGTCGGGAATCAGAGTTCCAATTTGTTTCTTTCTTTCGGTTCTTATCTTTATTTTATTTTAGTAAATATTAGATCTTTCGGAATCTGATGGCGGACAGGAATTAGTATTTTTTTCAGAGTGGCGTAATTCCGCTGGAAATAAACTCTGCCTGTTGGTATGGAGACCACTGACATCCCATTTTTTGCCAATGCGGGGCAAATTCATTCAAATTAGTGCGAGACATTACGGACGTTTCAGTTGTTAAAGCCATTTAAATTGGTTTGGGTTTGGCCTTGTTTCTGAAGCATCGCTGACATGAGAAGATGGCGAGTGTCATGAAGAAGTACTGCATGGTGGGACAGAGGTCTGACGAGAATAGTTTATGCGGCAAAGCTTTACAGACTTGTTCTTGAAAATTGCAGCGCTAATAGTACGAGGTGTGGGAGTGCATTTTCGTAGATGCATGATCGAATCTCGTTGACCATTTGAAGTTGGGCGGTAGGCGGACTTTGTGGTGCACTTTGTAAATTTCTTCGACGTCATTCTCTTCCGTAATCGGACACCCGACTCCGGTAGGCAGTGTAAGATCAAACCAACTTTAGACCATCAAGCATGACCTTTTAGTGCATTTTCAACATCCGGAAATACTGCACATATCGTCACATCCAGCCATTACGTAGATCGTCACTGGTTGTCCTGGAAAATCTACTTCTCGCCGCTAGTCGCATCATAGCATTGTTTGCGCAGAATAAGCATCAGTGATGTCTCGGAACTGTAATTTTTTTGATTCTCTTCGAAATCATGCTGTAAAACCTTGTCTGGCAACTTTTATATTTTGATTACCATTGACTGGTGTGATTGTATGACATGGTTATTTCAAGTTTCTTGCAAGCCCTCACACTGTTCTACGTGCCCGACTTAGACAACACAGTTTGCCGCTGATTATATCCCAAGCACTGGATTGGCCAAGCTGTCGCTCGATGGGCCAAAAATCGACTCTAAAGAATGCCTGCTATAAAAATCATTGTGGACGTTCATATGCTTTATTAACTCTTTGACTTCAACGTTGATAATTGGCCTAACACGCGACGGTCACCGAGAGCGCTTCAGACGCTCTGTGGTAGTTTTCCAATGAGATTTAGATTTCTGTCGTCTGAGGAGCTTTCGATTGCCTATATATGAAGGCTATTATGAGAGAGACTTCAGTGAGGCCATCAGTAGTCAAAACAATGTTAATGCTTCCACTAAGATCCCGAATTTCATAGAGATAAAAAAAAAACGCTGACGAGCAGGTCACATCTAGAAATGTTTTCGGACGTTTTGATCCTATTCTATTGCATATATTCATATCTCAGTGATATTTATCTCATATTCGTATTTCAACACATCCACTTGCTTACACTAAGTAGTCAAATAATCAATTATATTATCATTTTGCATTTGTGAAATCAGATAAAGTGATATAGCCTTTTCAGTTTTGATATCTCTTCATTCCGTACAATATGCGAAAGCCATCAGAGGGGTTGAAAATTACATAACAACATATAATTTGTCAAAAATAGTGCTGCTCACTGTTTGCGACGTCACTTCATCGATAACGCTCAGCAATTTTTCGATTATTAGTCTTATTCGGAAGTTATGGCGTACATAGAATTATAGAACAGACTTTATTCGATCACTTTACTACGTTATTTTATTGTTTGCTTATTTCTACTATGATCATATTTTATTTTGGCGACTTTCAAAACAGGACAGTGATTGTTGCAGCCCCTCAGTACATTAGTTATGATGTTTGTGAGATTAAGTCAGAGATATGCATTGTTTTAGAGAAGTACTCCTTAAAGTGATAAATGTGAATTCTATCAAGGCGTACTACGGCTGCGTACTGATACGCTACCTATGAGATTTTGTAAATATCGTACATTGCATGAAGATGTTTTTACATAACAATTTTGCAACATCATCGAAAGAAATGTGAAAGAAAGAGTTCGAAATAAGCTATGTTCCAGATAATCTCCTTACCGGCTTGAAAAGTAAGGACTTTCACGGCAAGTAGATGTTTCTTTCTGCTAAAGACGTTTACAGCAATTCTCTAATACCAATCCAACTTTTTATAGCGTCTTTTCTTTAAATAAAGATTTCTAAAGACGAAGTTTTTCAATAATAGCGATTTTCTTGCACAATACCAGACATTCGCTGCGAAATTGAAACAGCACACTCAGAAAGCAAGACTTTATGTATATTACTTTATTAAGAATAGGAAATATGAAGGGTCTCCTCAGAAACCAAAACCATCACTGAAATATCCATTTTTCATGCTATCGAACAATTACTATTTGTCTAGTTAAAAAGCTCTTTCCAGTTAAGAAAAGCTCTTTTCACTTGAAAAGGCCAAGGAAACACGAGTAAATTGCACAGAGTGTGACCGCACTCTACACAATCCAGTCGCATTCCATTCGTGATGAACAGTGCAAATTCGTAGGACAAGTGCGTTCATTTTATCTGGGGACGCGTGATCTACCACTACACCACAGAGGCACATTTCCAGAACTACTCATTCTTCAACATCTCTATGTTAGCTATCAGCCACCAACCCTTAACAGGTTTAGTGCGGTATGCAAATTCGCTTTATAAACCTAGGTGAGCTAGCCATTCTTAGATACAATATTTCGAAATTTTAGTATTTTTACTGCTTTTCTCGCAGTGTTATGATCCTACATATATACTTAAGAGTGATAGAGGTGGGAAATTGTAGTAATTCCAAATCAACTGAATGCCGAAGTAGCGAAGAAACATCTTCAGCATGTTTCCCTCTATCGTTCATCCTTTGAGAAGGAATATGAACTTCAATATCAAAATTTAAACAGAGAATGGGTCAACACGGCAATGGCAGCGGGTTTGGAATCTTCAGTTATCTCTCGGCTCAAGAACAATTATCCAATTTGTCCGGTCCTATACCTTCTCATGAAAACACATAAACTAACGTCTACTTATGATCTAGTGTCAACCGATCCATCAACATACACGTTAGACCTATCATCAGTTGTATAGGCGGACCAAATGATAGAATAGCGTGGTTTCTAAGTCCTTATTTTTCTCAGGTGCTTAAATTCATACCAACCCATCTACCCAATACTCAAACGTTCCTAGATCACCTACGTTGCGCGAAACCAAACAACTCGCACGTAATGGAATCATTTGATGTTACCTCACTCTATACAAACGTATCAAATGACTCTGCAGTGCAAGCTAATTTCGCACTTCTAATAGAAAATGGCCAAAAAGTAGATATGTATGGCTTCTCAATTCAACAAGCGATGGCCCTCCTAAAACAATGTCTTAGTTGTTCAATCTTTCGATGGTCGGGTAAATACCTCACACAACTCAGGGGGTTAGCCATGGGTCAATGTATGGCACTTAGTCTTGCCATCGCTTTTATGTATAAGGTGGAAGCTCCAGTTCTCGTTCACCGCCCATTGCTCTACTGCCGGCGACGATTGTTTCATTGTGTGTTACACACATGAGGAAATGCATAAGTGTTCTGAAGTCTTGAACGGACAGTCAGAGCATAAAAAATTTACGCGAGAGAGTCCAAATGGGAGTGGCTTCCATTCTTAGACACCCAAGTAAAGCTTTTGGATAGTGGTGATAGTACAAAATGGTATCGAAAACCAAGTAACAAAACATTTTGGTCGATCACCTTTCCTCTCATCCTTGACAGATGAAAAGTTGCTAATCAAAAACATCTTTCGAATCGCTAAAAATGTGTGTACAGGAGAAGAGGAGACGAATCGTTAAACTTGGCACGAAAAACTGCCATTTCCAACGGCTACAAAACATTTGCTACTTGGAAATATTCAAAAAGTGGAATTAGGTCCCGAATGAATTATACTCCGCATCTGATTAGAGTACCCCTCGAGCTGTCATTAAATCAAAGGAAATTAGTAGCGCGGTTAAAAGGTGCCTTCAAAAGGTGCGGTCCTGAAAGTTCTATGGTGGTTATTGGAATCCTCCTACCACTCTACGCCATCAGCTGATCCGCAATAGACTTTATGATCGATTGTGCAACACCAAAACCGTATGATCTGCCCTAACGGAAAGGAGGAGGATTGTATGAGATCGAGCACAATTTATTTGCTGACATGTAAGACATGCGAAGAATATATAAGCGAAACGGGTAGACCGTTTTTCATCCGCATAGAAGAACATCTAGATAGTAAATCTAAATTAGATAAAACCAAACTTTTAGGTTTACATAGGGCACAAAAACACAACGACAAAGATTTGGATGTGACTGTCACAATCGTAGCGCAGGAATCAAAAACATCCACGCGCAAAACTCTTGAGGCATTTTGGATAAACGCCAAAAAGCCCGAAATAAACCGAAATGATGAATGCGTCACCATCAAACGAGATTTCGCGCCCTTTCTTCGTTTGATCTTTTAACCTGACCTAAGCAGTATATAAATACGATCCTCCGAGTCATCAAATAGACTAATCCTACATACGCCCAGGCTCTGAAGAAGGCGGGTTGCCGAAACGTCGGCCGATTCACTACGACTAGATTATCAACCTCGTGTCAGCTAATCAAGATAAGTTTTCTCGATATTCTATCCCTAAGAAAATTGAGCGGTGAGCAAAAACACGGTTTCAGGCGGGAACTAAACCCACGTTCCATTCTTGAGTGGTCGGGCAAATGTGCTTTGGTGGTGTAGTGGCAGAGCACGCGTCCCTGGATAGGATGAAACTCGTGTTCGATTCCCGCCTGTGACCGTGTTTCTGCTGACCACTCAATTCTCTTAGATATGTATGTAACATCATAACACTGCGGACAAAAGCAGTAAAAATACTAGATTTTAGAAGTATAAAATTAAGGAAATTGTTACATAGCGCTGGGAAAACAATATTCCTTTTCACAGCGATGTTTTCCTCCTTGGAACTTAAGGAATCATTCGAATCATTGCCGTTCTTTCTTCCAAGACGAACCATCGATTAATATCAACATGTAATATAGCAATAGTTTTATCTTGATGAGCTGTTCCGAAGTGTTAACAGTAATACTGAGTAGTAGTAATGCAGTAAAATACGGAGTGCAGTAGTGCATACAACAGCTGCAATAACACAATGTAAAACAATACAATGTTTAACGCTTCAGCGTCTCACCTTCTTCAGAACCTGGAAAGGTCAAGTTGATTTGGAATCTAATCGATCAAAAACCTCCATAACTTTGGCAGAAAACTTAAGGAACAAATTTCTGGATCGCATAGTGAAAAGCTTCATTCTAGATCACTTACCGTTTAGATGTTTTAGTCTTCCAGTCAGTTATAGAAGAACAGCTGTTTAGAATCAAAGCATAAGTGAGGGTATGCCTGACTGAGGCCGCAAGGACTAGGCTGAGATATGGCGCAAGGTCACGCATGAATACGAAGCACTTCCTTTGCGAATCATTTTGATCCTTTACCATGTATTCAAAAGGCTTCCAAAGTTTTACACGGGATATTTTTGATTCCTGTGCGAGAACCGTGGATTTGACATCAAACTTTGCCCTCTCAGATTTCTGTTTCCTATACTTTCCTAGTGGAGTTTCTTCGTCGGAGTAATTCAGCTAGGCGTTCCTTAACACGGATGCAAAGTGGTCTATCAGTTTCGCCAATATATGTTTTTCCTACAAAAACCCATAAAGAAGCCTCTTCTGGGCTGTTCCATCATTCAATGACGATCATGTCTCCTTAAAATATCAGTTAGCATGTGAGAATGTTTAGAGTGTTTTTGAGATTGGTAAGTCAGTGGCACACGTACGTTTCTGCGGTATCGCCCGCTTTATTAGGACCACATGGCAACTCTTACCCATCGAGTGGAAAAATTGTTGATAAAACAACATCACATGGTATCACCATAAAGTCTGCCATTCCTGTATAGAGTCGGGCTTAGTGTGGGGCTGGGGGTAGGTGTGGCACAAGGGCGATGCGGTAGAAACGTACACATGCCACTGACGTATCAACCTCGAAAAGGCTCTAATATTCTCACAGACTATTAACTGTTTATAATGAGTTCAACCACTTGACAAAGTCGTTGTTTTGTGCGCTACACGACGTGGTTGCGCGGCGTCTACACTGAAGCTGTGGTAATTTTGTGATGGAAATTTGAATTGTTATCTTTACTAAAGTGAATGTCATCGCCAGTAAATGATGAAGAATGGCGATGCTTTCTCTTAAAACCTTGAAGCTCCATGAATAAGACAGAACCCCCTATGAGTTTCGCGTGTAACATAATATGATGCACCAATTGTCGCGACGCGCAAGCGAATTCGCATCGGCGTGCATCCCGTCCTCCACGACGTTTGGCGATTGAATGAGGGAACATAGCAGAAGAAACGCCAATGTTTCGGAAATTTCTCAACTTTGACCTGAAATCTACATTGCTACTCGAAGTAACATGTTTTCACCTGGTATATAATATTTAGATCGCATGTGGCGTAGTGATTAGAGGTACTGTGCGTCGCACACGAGGTCAATGGTTCGATCTCGCGCTCATGGTTCACTAAGCCATCCATCCCTCCGGGGTCGGTAAATTGGTACCAGACAGGTCTCACACTTGTTTGGGAGGATAAACAGCACTGACTCGGTTCAGCGGTAGGGCACCGCGGGTCACTGTAAGGCCAGATAAGCATTCAATCACCTCAAACGAAGTTAACGAAAATTGAAGTCGAATGCATGGCGCATCCCTCAAAGATTGATCAACGCCGAGAGCTCAATCCTTTTATCCTTTATATAATATTTGTTTCTATCAGTGTTTTCATAATCATTCGATATCTTAGGAAACACACACTTTGATATGAGCTTGGCCTCTGGATAGGCCATTTGGACGGAATATTTTATTCCTCAATTGGCTTGTTTTCTTCACTGCAACAGTCGGAAAATATTTTGTTTCACATTCAAGCATTTCTCGCCGAATAAAGCTTTTTTCATAAGGAATTAGTAATGACTAGACGGCGAAAATCTTAGTAATTTCAAATGTGTGCTTTATTTTGATAAAGAACTTCTCAAAGTGTTGTAGCGGTCAAAATAAGATTAGATTTTGCAAATATGGACGGTTTTCAATGTCTGCACCCTGTCTTAACCTCTTAGGAAAAACGCGTTTCTTGATTCTCGTCAAATTCATATTAGCCATTCGATAGATCAAATCCTGAAAATTCAAATGTTAAGCTTTGCTTTCGAAATGAGTTTTTTATTGCGCTCTAACAGTAAAAATCAGAACATCTTTCACACTCAAGCATTTTCCACTGAAATTAACTTTTTCGTCAGACTTCTAATATGTCTTCGTTAGCTCAATTTTCGACGATTGGCGCAATAGTACTGTTTATAAAAAAAAACTCTTTATAGTACTTTAACACTCATAAGAAGATTATGTTTTGCAGTTGATTGATGCGTTGCTAAAGACACAGTGACTTGAGCAAATTTCGCGAAATCCTACCTCTTCGGAGTGCGAAACCCAATCTTCTTTTGACTGCCACAGCTCATCAAGGAGATCTTTCTAAAAATAAACTACGTTCTCAAGACTGCTGAGGTTTGTATTATCGCATGGTTGTTGATTGTTCGTAGAAAAAACTTTATTTGGCGAGAAATCCTCAAATGTGAAGCAAAGTTTTTATCACGACTGTTCACAACGCAAGAAACAAGTCATTTGAGAGAACAAATATGTCATTCAATTTACCTTGATTTCAGCTATTGAATACTAGTAATCTAGCGAAATAGATCTTTAAAAATAAATCAAAGTCTCGCGGTTGCAATTCTTAATGTGCGATTTCCATGTGACACCAATCGTTTTCAAAAGTAAGGTTTTCCAAGACAGTGGAGCGTTATTCTTCTAGGAAATACGTTTACAAAAGTTCTGTCAATGATATTTTAAACTCCCATTAGCAAACAACTTTCTAAGAGTCGAAATATGACTATATAACTCCAAGAAACCCGCTCTTATTAAGAAGAGTTGGAATTCGATTGCAAAATGTCATCTTTTAATTTTCATTAGACCGTACTGCGGGATTAGTTCGAACAGTTAGATTAGTACTAGAGTGAGAAATTCTCAGACTATTTATTGACTACAAAAACATTAAGAATATATGAGAAAAATGCCTAGCAGAAGCTGATAATATAATCCTTTTCGCAAGTATATGGTTTTTTTTCCTTTGAAAAAAATTTTTTGGAAAGCACTAGCGTTAATCTTGCCAAAATCATTCTTACAAGAGTCTTATCAATGATGTTTTATCTTTTTTTCAAATCAATGTTCCTCTGAGAGCTCTATTAACCTGAATTTGTATTGGAGCATGCCCCACTCTTCGTAGCTCGTCCGAACGGTTCGCCCAGCTGCGGGTCATATTGATCCACATCGTTCGCAATTACGACTATTTGCAATGTAGCTCAAGAAATTTGTTAAACATTCAACTCATTTAGCATTGGAAAGTAATGAGCATCCTTTTATTATGGATCACATTTATTCATTATTCTGTATCACTCTATACACATTACACTATATACATTGTGTGAAAGGGCTCGAAAAGGGAGTTGAAACATAAGTCTATGCAATATAAATCCTATGTCGGAACTGATAACTTATGACCACATTTTTGACGAAGGAAATCGAACGAAAGAACGACATTCTGAGTAAACATGAGTTCAATATAGTCTAGTCCTCGTATATATTTTTGTGCGGTATGGCTTCAAGCATTTTAGGCAACTGCTTTCCAGTCAACCTTTTATAGCATTCAGCACAATGTCCTCCTAAGGGCCGTTTCGAAAACACGGCTCGATGTCGGCCGAAGAAGAGCGTCATTCTAGGTGGCTGTGAGACATTCTGCATTTGTACCGTTCGATGACGACACATTTAATCTACTAAGCTAATGTAATTGATTTGCCCAGCTAATGTTCTCTATTTCTACCAGAAAACTTCACATCATTTCTTTACAGGGAATGCGCAGCGAAATTCTAATATCACTGCTGTTAGAAAAATTTCCTTCAGAATTTGTATCTAGGCTTACTTCTTCTTACAACTTCTACAAACAGCAGCTAATGGTCTACAAAAGGGTGACGTCTTCTGCTGAAAACCAATTCTCATAATGCTTTTTCGAAATTGTGACTTCAAAATGAGACGCGTTCCGAAAAAAGCGTAAAGAATAGAAACGATCTCTTTACGTAATAGAAAATGGGTTCTTTTCACTTATTGGATATGTACTTTTGATTAAATCTCTTTTATTGTGTGAGACTTTCGGAGAACCTATTAGTGATTATTCGAAAGGATACTTTATGAGAATTCAATAATGTTCTTGCTTTGTAGAGCGAACTTCTTATAGCGCTGTAGCACTCAAGATGAAATTATGTTCTACATGCGTCGCGCATTATCGCATTTGTATCTCACAAGGCAGAGCTTTTTGCTTAGATTATTAACACGCAATATACAGTGTGGACCTCGCGCAGCACATTTTGAAGCTTTGGTTTTTTTCAAAAGGTTTTTTAGAGCACTGTAGCAAGGAAGATGGACTTGTGTTTCACATACGCGAATTTTTCACAGAGCAAAACTCCTCCCCAACTCTTAGTGATTGGTGAAATATTCGATAACGTATACTTCAGCTATTCCAAAACTACGTATAGTTTCGCAAAACAACTCTTTACTGTACTGTAACAAAAAAGAATAAGACTGAGGTAGATCTGCTGCGTAGTACCGTTGATCTACCTCTCAGCGCAATTTACACGCGGTGTGCGATTTCTGTTGAAAATTTTGGAATTTTTTGCACCTTGCCAAGAAATTTATGTAAAACATATAACTCCGATATTAGAAGATTTCCTATACACCTTCATATGCTTTTCGCGCTTGGGGTCCGGTTGCTTGGGCATAAGTTTGATCTTAATGGCTGGTTTATTTGGCGGTATGGAGTAAAAGTGAGAAGCCCAAGCATTAGAACGACGGAACAAGTTTTTCATATCTCAATGCGAAAAATTCGACTCTGCAGGTGGAGGAAGGAATCTAAAATAAATAACGAAAATCCACTCGATAGTATGTAATGCACAATGTAGTTTCTACTGCTACAGCGCTGTACAGTGACCTCTCTGAAAACAAACTTGATTTTTGGAAATTTTGGTTACGGCTGGTTGGAGATTTGAGCTGTGGATTGACTGCGGAAAAAGCTCTGCTCCACGAAAATATTGGGCGATGAGGTGCAATGCTTGTGAGACACGATTTTTATTCTTTCTGTTACAGCGCTATAAAAAAACCCCTTCGAAAAACAAATACATTTTTGAAGTTTGCACGATTCAAGTTATCCAATGTTAGTTAGTATTTAGAGTGAAAGCCTTGCCTAGTGACATAAAATCGCAATAATGCTCAATGCATGTGGACCATAATTTTGTATCCATTACTACAGCGCTGTAAGAATAGAAAACAAATGCATATCTGATTTCTCCAAAATTTATGCTTACGAATGATTACTAAGAATTAAATAGAAAGAATGAAAACCGATCCCTTTCGAATACAAGAGCTCTTCATAAGAGTGCAAGTAAACATTCAAAAGCTTTAATCGCTGGTTAGGGCAGTACATTGAGGTTTTTTTTTATAACCTTTAATAACGCCGTAAAATTAGCACATAATTATTTTTTACATCGGCAGCGCAATTCCACTAATACTTCGCCGGAATCACAAAAAGCGTATGCACGTATAGAGATACTCTTGTGGTATCAGAGTCATTCGTTTAGAACTGGAGTTTCTTCTGAAGCGGAGAGAAGATTCTTAATCAAATAACAAAAATCGCACTTCATATGCTATCCGTCTAAACACCATCCATCGATGATCTCGATAGCCCCTCTGCCCTCACTCTGAAGCCCGTGAATTGACCAAAAATGCATATCAGCATAAGTGAATAAATATTATTTTCTCTGCTGCACTGCAGAGAAATGGTTTTTCTAGCTAAAGAAAGAGCCCTGTCCTGTAAGAAATATGCAAGTGTAAAGCACAATATTTTGCCATTCGCTGAAGCGTTGCAAAAAGACTTTTCCGACGTCCAACTACGGTGCTAGTCAGAGGTTTGAGCTTTTGAATGATGATTAACGCTCTTGTAAAGAGTAGCGTGAAAGGGGTCGGTTTCCCTTTGTCGCCATTTGACATATAAGAACCAACATGATGGTAGAATGCCCTACATCACTGCGAAATATTGCAGCACCTGGCCTTTCACTTGAACGGCGTTTCAGAGGATGCACCAACATTGTTCCTACTGACAATAGCTATACTGAAGTCCATTATATCATATTCAATCATTTACTGGCATTTGAATCCCTTTAATAACAGTCAATCAGAATTCATTTTATTTGACCGGTGTTATGATGTTACAATATGCCCAATAACTAAGAGTGGTGTGCAAAATCGTTTGCGTTAGCTGAGATTCGAACCCACATTTCACTCCACCCGGGAACGCGTACTGGACCGTTGCACTACCAATTACCGTTTCGACACCACGCTTTCTACGCTACAACACGTTATCTATCAACAGCCAACCGTGAGCGGTCTGGCGTGAGTAGTCGTTATCGACATTAAACCCACTTATTCTGACAGATATTGGGTATTAATAATCAATCAGAATTCATATCCTTCGTTTCGAGTGTTTTCTTAAGACCACAGCTCAAAGTTCAATATGCCAAATAATCATTTTTGAGCCACGCATGTGTGGCTGTGGTTAAATATATTAACCAAGAGCAAGCCACTGTACAACACTGTGTGCTCGGTGATAATTCCACAGGACATAATGTGTAGAACGTTCGTCGTCGGTAACTCTTAGTGTGGAGACTGGAGCACCCACACAGGATTGACAAAAGACGAGAGAGGGTAACTGCTCGACTGACGAGACCGCAAGGTCGAAACATGTATATCGGGCTCTACTAGTCAGCCCATTCCAACAAACCACATAACATGCGTGGCTCAGAAATGATTATATGGCAATTAGAACTCATTTTATTTAATCGCCACTTGCGGTCTTATGATATTACAATGTACTCACTAATGTAGAGCGGTGTGCATAGAGTGGTGTGGCAAAGAGTGATGTCAAAACGGGCGTCGGTAGTGCAACGGTTCAGCAGCGCGCTCCCGAATAGGGTGAAATGTGAGTTTGCATCCCATCTGACTCAAACCTTTCTCTAAAGGCCATATATGCATTCAATCACCTCAAACGAAGTTAAAAATTGATGGTGAACGCATGGCGCATCCCTCAAATATTGATCAACGCCGAGAGCTTTTTTTTATCCTTTATCCTCTTTTTATTTATTAGATTGTACTTTAGAAAATCAGGCACACTGTAAGAGCTCCTCTAGTAGAAAAGCAAAAAAACAGGAGTACATTTCACAAAATGCGCCTGCACTCTACACATTTGGCAATGGAAAGTGATTTTTAGGGCAACTGGGTGTTATTTCTATTAAAAACACGTTTACAGAAATCCCTCCAATAACTATCTTTTCGTGGAGATGAAGTTTACTTATGATCAAAGTTCCACTACATATTAGTAATAGTTCATTAGAAAGTTGAAACAACTCACTCTGAGGGCGAAATTTTGAATTTTTTCCAACAGAGTACAGTAAACAGTATAGAGATTATATGGTATAGTAGAGCGAGTATGAAGTATAGAGAACAGTGCAACAGATCATGGAGGTTCTTTTGAAAACCAAACCTGTTTTGAAAGAGACAATTTTCAAGCTATCGAATGACTATTGAACCATCGCAAAATTAAGGCAAAAAATTTTATGTGGCCGCTAAAGAATTGTTTCTTCTTCAAGGAAACGGTTTCCACACAGGAGATCTTCAATACAAAGCTCTTCTCTCTAATGCCAAAACCTTCATAAAATTACTTCTGTAATATTCCATTATTTTTAACACGTTATTTTGCAGTGACGATTTCCTTGGAATTAAATGTCTCCTATATAATGCTAAGAAATGTCCTGTGAAGTTGAAAAAATGAATTCTGACCGCAGAACGTTATCTTTCCTCGTTCGTAGAACGTAAAAAGAAAGTCCTTTTGCAAAACAAAGTAGGTGGGAAAATTGATATTTTCAATGATATCGAATGACTATGAAAATATAGCTAAAGAAGAAAGAAACGAATGTTATATAATGACTGGAAATATGTTCCCTTTCACAACGATGTAGTTACTTGTTGAGACATAGGTGACTTTTTGATGCATAGGCGTTCCCTCAACCATAGAATTTTTTACGGACGCTTCTTCTGTAATATTTCTTTACTTATTCGGTCTAATATCCATTCAGTACCTCAAATTACAAAAACATTTCCATATTTTCCATCGAAACGCATGTTAATAGGAACTCCCGTTGCACCGCTGCACGCGCAAAGGTGCTGTTTGAGGCTAAAAACGACTCATACCATCGTCAAAGCGTTCAAAACAGTCGATTGAAAGGTTGTGTCTTTGAAGCCTATGTTCTCTTACGCAAAGGAGGCGAGACGCACATCAATCCAAAATCTGTCGCAGACGGCTTGTCAATCGATGTATTACATATGATACACGCAAAGCCCATCGGGTAAATGTTGCCTACTAAAAAAATTTATTAACGATGAGTCTAAACTTCAAATCAACTCCATAATTTTGCTACGTAATCTTGTCGTCGTTCACATTTGTTTGCTTTCTTTATTCTTCAGTTGTGTAGGTTTTTTGTGTTTATGTATGTTTACGTACGTAAGCGTATGGGTGTGCGTCTGTATGTTTGGGTGTGCCTATGTGTACGGGCATGGGTGAGTTTGAATGTATTTATGTATGTATTCGTAATCAAGTTCCTAATTGTATATGTTGTTTGGCACGCCACCTTCATGCTTCATCTCTATCACCTGAGAGAAAGAAATAACGAGGATTTTGATCGTGTTGTGCAAACGCTCGTTGCTGGAGTAAAAACTAGGAATATGTTGTGGCAAAGCCGCTGATGATTTCTTCCAAATGCAATTATGAAACTTTATTCACATGTGACAGTATTTCATTCAACATTATTACTTATGGGAAATTGGCGTCAATAAACTATTCTTGCATTTTTAACTTTCTCTCTGCATAATTCACTTTTAACCAGGAAGGAATGTGAAATTTGCATAAAAGCACAAGAGTCCTGACGTACGAGCAAAGAGTGGAAATTTAAGTTGGCGTCAAACCTGCGATTACCTTTCCAGAGACTCGCTAAGCGTTTTCCCTGTTCCATTGAGGGCCTTGCTCCATTCTTTTCTCAGCTGTTTTTACCAGTTCGTTGGCTTGTGTCACCCATCAACGACATCGATTTAGGAAGTACAGATTAGCATAAGCCTTACCTACTAAATGATAGAGTAAGGTCTCCTTGAAGATGCACTGGAAAATTTGACTAGTCCCCGAAGAGAATAGTTGCGGGTTCAAAATGGCCCCATGCTACAAGATTCGCGTGTATTTCACCACTTCTGTGATAATTTGTGCATCATCTATCTATATGAATTTGATTAGAGCAAGTGATCACCGCAAATTCCTTTTACTTTTCAGAGATTCATCACAAATTCTTCGTTGCACTTGAAACGCTAATTGGTACTACGATCTTGATTAACTTCGCTAATGAACTTTTTCTAACTACAATTAAACTGTTTCCTCACTTTCATCTTACACAAAGGCCTTTGAATTTAAGAGATAAATCAGCTACACGAAGGTTTGTTACCTATTTATAAATGCTTAATGTTGTCAGGCGAATTGATCCCCCCAAACTCTGGCTATTCCAAGGTATTTTTTTGATTAGCAGAAAAACCACTCGCCTCTTCGGATTAGAGGGAAGGGTGTTCGCGAACTAGTCTAGTATCAATGTTTCAAACTTGAGGAATGAAAGGATTTGTTAATGTGGGATCAGTACCAGTCAGTTCGCTTGTTATTGAACGACTTCTGCGCTACTAGGTTAGCAGTAAATTAAGAAGCAAATCATAGCTTTTTCCTTGTAAGCCAAAAACGCGAAGATGTTACGACAAAGGTTGTTTCTATGAATGACAGTTGGAAGTTTCAACTTTTCCACAGCCTGAGAAATTAAGTTGTCAGCAATACTATCAGTGGGAAGCCTCTATAACTCCAGCTGAAAGATTTTGAGATTTTTTGAAGGAAAAAGATTACAAAACAACTTTTTGAAGCTCACCACTATCTATCAGTCTTTCAACAATATCTAAGTAAAAACCAGCCGTGCAGAGCGCACATCGACTGCGATTCCATCTCTCATACCAAAATAGGATTCATATATACTACGTCAAATCACGGGTGGTAACTGATATTCGTCTCAGCAGTTCGTGTTCGGATTTATAACACTTGCCCAGAATGCGGCAAAAATCTTACGCGCTGAGACTTCAAAATCCCATTCGAAGGTGGTGACTTCTTTTTCAATATTCTCCGTTGTGTGTGTGCGTTAGCGAGTATATGCAAAGCTGTTTTACTTTGGTGGTACTGGAAATTAGGTTTTGTGATTTTTTTCTCGTGAAGTAATGAGGGATTCATCAATTGCGCTGTAGAGAACCTTCTTTTCAAGCCCGAAGGAGGCAAAATTGCTGAAAATTCGGTTACACATATAAATCTAACCTAGCGTATTAGGCCTGCGAAAAAAATTGTGAACTACTGAGTAATATCGAGGCTGATAGAAGTAGGTTGAAACAGATAAGTGGGATTGAAAAACTGGCTAGATGAGTGCATATATAAACGTTGTCATTGTGCGGCGATATAAAGTAAAAAAGCTAATAGTATCAACTTTTAGTCACTTTCTAAGTCCTTTTATTATCTCCAATTTGTTTCCTTACTTCCATATTTTATTTCAAGTCCGATCAATGTGTTACGTGAACTGAGAATCTTGTTATCGTATTTTCTGCATTTTGAAAGCTGTCAAGTTCATGGATGAGTACTTTTTCAGCCTAGCGCTCGCTTCAAGCAAGTGACGTGTAGTTCTGTTTATAACCACTGCCATCCTAGAAGTCAAGAAAACAGTGAAGAAATCAAAATGGTATGTTTTCTAAATGCTTTCCGGTCATAAGGGAACGATTGATTATTCAACCTCATTCGTTGTGCAAGAATTTTCCTAGGAGTGTTAGTAATCATTTGAAGGCTAAAGTTTCTAACTACAGCCCTACGTAGCTGCTTTTCAATACACTCTTTGAAACGCTGTAAAATCTCAAAAATTGTCTTTGGCGCGATCACACGCTTTTTTTTCTTATCTCGCTCATAATTCTCTGGACGAAAATCCTTCCTTAGAGTGCTAGTACTGCCTCGATTGCACAAGTTCAGAAGAGCTCAAAAATGTATTTACCTTTCAAAAAAGCTTCCATAATAGCGCTGCAGGAGAGAGAAAAAAATTTTTGTTTTACACCTCGCCGTACAGAGTTCTTTCTTTAAACTGTTAGTAATCATTCGATTGCGTAAGCTTTAATGATTCTAAGGCTGTGCTTATTTTCTGGAAAGACTGTTTCACTACAGTATAGCAGGAAAAATAGGATCGAGTTTTACGTATTCGGCGGCTGTGTACCCCCTAACCCACGGTTGGGGCGAATGATCGATAACGTGGCGGATTAGACATATGGAATGCAACTTGTAATTCACTTAGAAATTTTTTTGTTTGCAAAATTTTTTGTGTATGTTCATATGCTTTTCGTGCTTACACGGAATTATACACGTGATAAGAGTGAAGGCGCGGCCGACCTAAAGCGTAATGCTATTGTGGATATTACAGCTTTATAAAGAGCTTTCGAAAAAAAGGCCACGCAGGGCTGTAGACAGAGATTTAGGTTTTCAAATGATCACAAACACTTCTACGGAAGTTTTTTGCACAACGGATGAGATCGAATATTTATTTGCTCCCTTATAACCAAAATGTACCGTTTTCTGTGTTGTGGTGATTCTGCCAATCTTTGCTATGCTACTACTCAGTGCTCCAGAAAACGCAATGCCCGTATTCCTCTTTGTATCACTTTTTTCAGAAATAAGAGTTATAGAATTATGTCTTGTTAAATATTTATACAGTAATAGCACGAGGCATAACACTGATCATTCAAGATCGCCTTCAACGAGACAATGGAAAAATTCCGCTTCTACAATAATCATGGTTTGGATATGATGTGGCTAAATGTGTTTGCCTACTCAATAGAGTTGATCATGTTACTAGCGTCGGTGGTGATAACGATCATCTACTTGATCGTTTCTAAAACGAATAAGCGCTTCCACTCACTGCTTAGGTGGGTGGTTCAATCATTATAAGCTTTTCTTTGTATCAAATTCCAATCACCGGTAGAATATAGCTTGCATTATCACAATTCGTCTTCCATGCTGATAGCCCCGCTAGTGGATTTTCCTTGAATCTCGTCAAATTGTGATAAGCAAAAAGTATTCATCACAGCTGAGAAGAGAATCGATATTTCCAACTTCAAAAGCAGCTGAAAATTTGTGGTGAGTATTACAGCAGTGGGGTGCCGTGGCCGAGTGGCTGTGGCGCTCGTCGCAGCGCGAAAGGAGCCGAGCTTCACTCCCAACTTTCTCTGCAGTCAACAACAACACCCTATGGAAAACCACAGCAAGGCTATCCTTGAGATTGCAAGGAGACTCGCTCTAACAGTATTCTATGCCGTTCAAGAGAAGACAAGAAACGATTAAGATGCTAAACATATTGGGATCCCCACAACGAAAAAACATGTCTCACTGTTGTCTCAAAAATGGTATTTCTATAACGCTTCCCTAGTACTATTCTTAGTTAGTGCTACGATGATCCTCGTGAAGAACAACTATTCATCTACAAACCTTTTCTCGTACAATAATAGAGGACATAAATCTGTGCGACGAAAACATTCCTGCCAAACTTCAATTTTTACACGAGTGGAAGTTAGCATACTATAACTAGCCACCACAATCTTCCCCTAATGTGCCTTAAAAATGTTTTAAGCCAGTGGTTAGAAAATTTCGCTTCATAGTTCGATGTTTCGAAGAATTACTAGTCATGACTTTTTACAGTAGTCAACCCACACTGCCTCAGTGTCATTTGAATTTACTCTGGCATATTCCAGTGTGTACTATAGAAAATGGTCGAATCTCTCACCTCCCTGTGTCTATCAATCAAATTTTGATAACATGGTTGAGGGTTTTTGTCCGAATCGACATAAGAGATGAAATATGAAAGGGAGCCATTTTAGTGCAGCAGAAACAGTATCCCATTCCCGACGACACATCAGTCACACTGTAATTGAATCTCTTTTTGGTAGGGGTTCACGTTCCTCTTCCTCATATCAATCAAATAGAAATATCTTCTTAAGAAAGCGACTAGCTAATATCACGTGCAAATCTTCACTTCATGATATTATCTTCTAGTCACTACAGACAATTTTTAAATTGAACACTTTCCTAACGAATCACTTCATACTGTCGACGCTCAAGAACATTCCGTGACCACACTGCGGCACATGAAGCACTGCTGAAGAATAAAGTCTTTCATTGAAACGAAAACTGCTTTGGAACTTTTGGTGTCAGTTTTGCAAGCCGCTTAAGATGAAAACCTCTATTAGCAAGCTCAGTCTACTCACCGGAGTTTTTTGCGTAATTTTGGTGAGCATTTATTCCACTTTAGTATCAACGATAAGAAAACGTAAGACAATGTTTAATGAGGAATTTAATGGTGAAAAAGTTATACAGTAATTTTTTTGGCGCAAATCTGGATCTTATTTTAGGATTCTCATGAATTTATTATGCTGTGGAATGTTGGTAGAATCATTATTCCGATTGTTCATGGTGCCCGTGCGACTATTTCTCGGTAAGATCGTCTTCGCATTTCATTTGTTTTCCGACATTTCCACATTCGCTTCTCGTTATTGTCTCATTAACAACATTTTTAGAACCTTAGGTGGACGCCTTGTATTGAGCTGATGCGGGATCGAACCAGGGATCATGTTTATTATGAAACCGTTCAGTAGTTCATTAACACCGTTCAGTAGTTCAGTTGCTCGTACTGAGCATGATTTTCATCTTAGCTAATTCAACGTAACTTATTTAGGAAGCATTCAAAGTACATTTGAGCTGTTAATCGCGCGAAACATTCACAACGAATCACCATCTATTCAATTATTGGGTAATATCGTCTCTTTGGAGCGCATGTGGCGCAGTGGTTAGAGGTGCACTGCGTCGCACACGAGGTCAATGGTTCGATTCGCGCGCTCATGGCTCACCAAACATCCATCCCTCCTGGGTTGGTTAACTAGTACCAGACAGGTTTCAGAGTTGTCTGGGAGGATAAGCAGCACTGACTCGGTTCAGCGGGAGGCTACCGCGAGTCGTTGTGAAGGCTAGATGTGCATTCAATCACCTCAAACGAAGTTAGAAATTGAAGTCGAATGCATGGCGCATCCCTTACGGATTGATCACCCCGAGAGCTTTATCTTTTATCCTTTTATCGTCTCTTTATTGCGCCAGAACTCAACAAGATGAAGGTTGAAGACAGATGTGTGATGCTATGTGTAGCAGTGGACAATAAGCTATATCTTAAGTCGTATAAGAATGCATTTTTTCCAGGTCATGATTATGACGTGAAATGGGTAAGACAAGTGGACGAACTGAGTAAACCAGGTCAATTAACGGCAATTCTGTTAGTCGACACCACCGTATTTTTGGTATCCATCGAGCGTCTCGTGTCCTCAATTTATATACGACGATATGAACATATGTTCTCATCACTCGCCCATAAAATCATTCTCACATTTGCAATCGTATGTAGTTCTTATAATGTCTCACTTAAAACAAACTTTCAGAAATTTATTACTTCAGTACGACAAAGATCTCCACGTGAGATACCCAGGTTTTGTGGTCGTTCCTATCAGAACGGTTTATTATTTACTAAAAAATTTGTGTAACCGCTGAGAATGATATACACTCTATGACGACTAACCAAGTGGAGAATTTCCGACTCCAAACAAATGAAGGGCTTGACTCACCGCTGCCGTAGGATTGAACCAGAGGCAATGTTTGAATTGCAAGATACCGCTAACTATGTTGGTACAGTAAATTTCCTATGTAACAATGCCTTCACTTTAGTCATTATGCTGTTGTATTATTGTTTTTTAATGATCTGAATATGGTCATATTTGTGTAAAGTTTGATTGAATTACGCTAAAGAAGTCATCTGCAACGGATCATTCCATGGTAGCTTTAGGTGGGTCTGGTGGTATGATATACGTTGACAATTTCTGTCACTTTCCAGTGGTTTCTCGCCTCACTGTGACGAGAAGGTTTTTGGGTATTACGTGTGACATGCTACCGTGTGCTTCTTCTACAGTGGAGCCTTCAAACTGAAAAAATGTCCAAAGCTGCCATTCAGAGACCTAGCCGAGAACAAACCAATGGGAGAATTTATCACCGCTTTGGCGTCAAGCTACTCGCAAAGTAGCATATCTCTCTGTATGTCACAACGGTCAATGACTGTCTGTGATGGTGACGGCATAAGGCAAGCTCAACCGATACGAATCTCGAAGCTTCACTGAATCACAGTTTGCTCACTCAGAAATATCTAAGTCTCAACACACCGCACTCGGGGCGCTTCCGTCTAAGACACCGAGCGGTGAGATCCGACTATTTCTTATACGGCACAAGACGCCTTTGGCAAAACAAAATAGCCGAACACACCTTGGCGGCATGGACAGTTTTTTGTTTTGCATTTAAAGAACAGTAGCACTTTCGTTTTGCGCAAATCTCTGCGCTCTTCGTGAGGCTAATTGCTGCAGCAGATTCGCAATGATCGTCTCACAAGGACGAATGCACTTATTGCTAATCTTCTCAATGATGGCTGTCAGCCACCACCCATTAACGGGACTGTTTCGACAAGTACAGTTTGCCAATGAACCCCGTTGAGCTAAAGCCGTATTATTTGCTATCAGCAAAGGAAGAACGTGCGGCACCTGGAGGTTGAAGATTATGATTCAAACCCAGACTTCAGCTTAATTGGATTTGATGCCAATTTATGCTCTCTATGTCAGTTCCGTGGAATA
Organism: Parelaphostrongylus tenuis; assembly: GCA_019055375.1. Classification (NCBI taxonomy): domain Eukaryota; kingdom Metazoa; phylum Nematoda; class Chromadorea; order Rhabditida; family Metastrongylidae; genus Parelaphostrongylus; species Parelaphostrongylus tenuis. The sequence goes on from JAHQIW010007172.1 coordinate 250,292, forward strand.
CTGATGCCTGGCAACCACCGCTTAATTTGAAACATCGTTGAAGAAAAACATGGCAAAAGTTCGATGGGTATTGGAACCCACCTTCTTCTGGAAAGATGTAGAGGTGGTTCAAAATCAATGCACATACCTAAAGTTCTAAAGTTTTGACGTTCGGTCGCGTTTTAGCAGTATTAAAGGTAAAGCTATCAAGCTTCACTTTCACATGCATGTCGAAACGCACATAGCGTTATAAATTTACACCTATCCTTTTTAATGGCTTTTATTAGAACCATCACCTTGTACTTCTACACGTTCAACAAGTTTGGAAAATAGCATGTTCAGAGGATCTAGGGGAAAAAAGCGACATGGGGAGCATTTGTGGATAAAAGGTTTCATTTGGCTCACCGTCATGTCGAACCGTTACGTTCGTTTGTAAATGAAGAATTTTTTAGACCATTACGCTTATCGTGTCCATCAAGAAACTATAAGCAATATTAATTCGCTAATTAGTAACTAGCAGTCATGGGTTGGCGTGATTCTCTTGATTTAGCTTGGTTTCGTCTGTGGTGTTTCAACTTATTTATATTTTTTGCGTGGTGATGTTTATCGTGAAAGTCCAGAAACCACGCTTATAAATGTCGGTTATGTGGTAACAGCTACAAATTTGATCGGCATGGTGGTGAGTTCCGTTTTCTAGCTTTTCTATTTTCTATCACTCCTTTTATTCCTCTCACCTGTCATTCAGTTCACTGTTTTTTCTCTAATTTTCAAACCTTCTTTGAATGCCTTCTATTCTTACATTACTATTTGATTTTCATCAGAAAAGTGTAAAATTGAAGTATGTGATATATGGCAAAAGTATTTAAATTTCTGTGTGTGCAATTTTCCCTTGAACATGAATGCTTTAATGAACGTTTGTAAAACGTTAGTACCTTTGTGTGGTTCGATAGAGGTTGTTCAAAAAACCTCGTTTGCTAAATGTTACTAATAGGTCGCTCTACGTGCTTGGAAACTAGAGCAATAAGCACCAAATTTATTATTCAGAAGTAATTATAACTGCACGATTTTGGTATCGTCCAAATGCGCATTTTCTTGACTCATTATGCTATACATCTTACCCATAGTTGTTTTTTGACAGAGAGCCATCGTGAGAACAAATTCGCTTGATACTCATGTACAAATGGTGCGTAGAGAAAAATACTAGTGGAGAGGAGCATAAAACTAATGGACTTTCGGACATGATACGGTTGCATAAAGGACGGATGAGAAGTGGTTCACGATGTTCAAAGTCGAAGAGAACAGTCTCTAGGATCACTCATGCTCGGGTTGTCCGCAAGAAGCTTCATTAATTTTGCGCTCCGCTTCACTAGTTCTTTCCCTACATGTCATTCGTGAGTGAGTATCAAAAGAATTCGTTTTCAAGACAGCTCCGTCTTAAAGCAGGCAGACGCAGAATGTGCGCTAAAGCTGTTTGCAAGAAAAAGTGCAATCAAACGTTACCAAAATCAAGCATCTTTAACCACTTCTGGTTAATAAGTTAAGAGACAAATGTTCTGCTGTCAAAACCTATGTAATGACCGGTTTTTTTCATTGTAACGGTGAAAATAAAAATATTCGCTGGAGAAGTTTTCATAGGATTGTAAGTAATAATTCGAAAGCTAAATGTCTGGCCAGAGCCCCACATGGCCGGTTTTTCAATTACACTTTTATAACGCTGTAGATAACGTCAACATACATCAAGAATATATATCAAGAATTGATAACATCAAGAATAAAAATTATGCTCACATCCACCATTCTCCTTCATTTTTGTCACGCGCATAATTCGCTGGAAGCAGGAAAAGCATAAAGTATAAAGGATAGAAACTCTTGGCGTTGATTAATCTCTGAGACATGCGCCATGCATTCGCCTTCAATTTTTACCTTGATTTGAGGTGTTTGAATGCATATCTGGCCTTTACAATGACTAGCGGTAACCTCCCGCTGTACAGAGTCAGTGCTGCTTATCCTCCCAGACAAGTCTGGTAATAATATACCACCACCAGAGTGACGGATGGCTTGGTGAGCCATAAGCGTGAGATAGAACCATTGATCACGTATGCGACGCAGAGCACCTCTAACCACTGCGCCACATGAGCTCTATTATCTTTTATTCACCTTTCACCTAAATTTTTATCACGCGCATAATTCGCTGGATGCACGAAAAGCATATAGAACTGCAGAGGAACTTTCGTAGTATCTAGCTTAATTGTTTTGTCTGAAGTTACCTTCAAAGCGAGAAAAAATCGCCAACTGAATAACAATACGTTAAAAGCGATCGATCGCCCCGCCTCTTCCCGTCCACACCCTCACCCCCCCCCCTCCATGACCATCCGTGAATTGGCCAGTAAAAAAGCCGCCGAAAATGTGGAACTCGATTTTCGTTTCCCTGTGAACGGTATTTCCTGAAAATAAGCACAGTATTGGAGTCATTGAAAACTATTCTTTCGCTCAATTATTATAGTCTCAAGAAAGACCTCTGCTTGGTAAAGTGTAAAGCCACAAACATTTTCTTTTTTTTGCAGCACTATCAAAGGAGTTGAAGTAAACACGTTTGCGAGTGCTCCGAAACTTGTGATATTGAATAAGTGCTAGCACTCTAAGGAAGGAGTTTTGTCTAACGAAATATAAGCGAGATAAGAAGAAAAACACAGGGTCGTGTGAAGCATGATGTTATTTTGGATTATACAACGTTATAAAAGGTTGTTTTGAAAACCGACCACGAAGGGGTCTAGCCAGAATTGCAAGCTTTCAACGGATTACTAACGCTCCTATAAACATTTCCTCTTCAGCAAATGAGATCGCTTTTTCATTTGCTCCCTTACAATAGGAAAACTGAGTGACCTGATGAATTTTTCAGCAGCGTAATTTCAAAGAATTCAGAAACTCATTTGTTTTCTTACTATATTCCTAAAAGAATTGAATGGTGAGCAAAAACACGACCTCAGGCGGGAATCGAACCCACGTTTCATCCTGTCCGGGGACGCGTGCTCTACCACTGCACCACTGAGGCACATTTGCCCGTGCCACTCATTCTTCAACATCTCAATGGTAGCTATCAGCCACCAACCTTCGACAGGTTTGGTCGGGTATGCGATTTCGCTTTATAAACCCAGTTGAGCTGACAGCTATTCTAATTACTCTATTCTATTCTATTCGCTTAAAATATAGTAAAAAAGCATCATAACAGTGCGAACTGCATTAAAAATGCTATCAATTTCATTTGTTTTCCACAAAGGCCTTCCCGCGCATATTTTTCGCACAACAGAACCGTTTCCGCAGACTAGAAGCGTTGGATAGCGATAATGTAGGAATTTTAACAATGTACTCGGCTCATAGAGAAGCCTTTTCACAGCGCTGTGGCAAGGGAAATAAAATTTTGTTTCACATGCGTCGCTCGTTGTTGTGCAAATTTTCGTTTTGTACCTGACAACCATGCCCGTTTCGCAGGAATTTCAAGGTTTTCTTGTATAGAATATATAGAAAAAGCGTTGTTCCACTACTTTTTAGGCTTAAGTCCTCAAATGGCATTTTCTTGCCAAAAAAGCATGTGATATGTCTAAGCCTAAACAGCTTTAGCCTATCTATGTACGAAAAACATGTGAACATGTGGAGAAAACCTTGCATTATCACAGTCATCGCTTTTATCTCGAGTTTTTCTCAAAGAGGAGAACCATCCCATATTTGACAGCAAAATTCGTGCCCTATGAATTTGAAATTTTACTTTTTTTAACACGTTGGCAACGACGAGGGCCGATTTCGGCCCTTGTCGCACACCGCATGTGCGGCGGGGAGGCGCGGTGGTGTGACGGGGCGGAGACTGTACTATCAGCTTTGCCATGGAAATATGGTAGTTTGTTTGATAATCTGAGGTGCTGATGGATAGTATCGTGATGAAATGATGAAGTATGGCAGGGAATACTTAGCCAAAAGTTTTATATTTCAAGGATCTGCCCATGTATCGAAAAATCATCCAAGTTTTTCAACAGGTAAAGCAATTATTGTGAAAAGGAACTTATTTCCAGCTGTCATATAACTTCAATTCTGTCTTTCTTACCCATGCTTTTCTATCTCTTATTATTCCTGCATTGTCAAAAAACTTTTATAGCCCGTTCTACAACGAAAAAAGACACGTTTTACAGTCAGTTCGTTTTTTATCAACTTCACAAGGTATTTCCTGACATTACAAAGTGAAATTTCGAATTCAAAATGACTATCAATGCAGAATAATAATCGTGATGCAAAATAAAAAAATATTGTAGAAAAGGCTCCTTTTAAGGGTTTATAGTAAAGCGAATGCTCATGCATCATAAAAATCTTCTATGTTTCAACGAAAAAACCGCTTGCTACAAGGAAAAACATTTTTTTCCTGATTCTATGTAACATTTTTCCTGATTTATTGATGTTTTTATTAGTCATTCGATAACCTAAATAGCGCCGCTTTGACAGTAAGCCTGGTTCCTGAAAGAACCTCATTACTACGTTATACTGAAGGAGGAGAGTGATGTTTCACACTCACGATGGTTGTTTCAACTTCACAATGTAATTTTTTACTATTTCCTAGCAATAAACATTGATTCTATGCAAAGATGCGAATTAACTCAATCTGCAGGATTTTTGTAGCTTCAATTTTTGATCGGAACATAGGAGTGAATCATTTGAACATTTTTACCTAGATCAACAAGAAAAGGTAAAAATGCAGTGAAGTAATACTGCGTTCTAGAGATGGTGAGAGTCCTATCGTAACAAATGTGACAATCGACTGGCTAGCTTCCAGGCCATGATGATTAAATTTTGCAGCTTTTACGAATCACCCATCGCCGGTCACAACAGCATCTGAGCAGCGACGACCGTGCACTTTCGGAAAGCTATCAATGTCACGAGAATCTGAGCGTTGTACGAATCATATTACCCGTATATGTGTTGCTATTCACGACCAGGCTTTGTCAATTCGCAGTCCGTTTCTACTTCTGTTTACGTCGGCTTTCGGTACGGTGCCTTCATGTTTCGCATTTTTGCGCACATCTACAACGTGGTGAGTAATTGCTACTAATCAGTGATTTTTTTTCGTTTATTCTCTTCAGTTATTTTGTTTCACACATGCGTTATTGTAATTCACAATGCAAATTCTAACACTTCTTGAACTTGATTCGCTTGGCCGCATTCATCCTTTACAAAAGCTGTTTGAACATTTTATGTGATATTTCGACTGCACCCTTGACGGATGCGTCTTCCTTACGACTGCCTGAAAATGTGGGACAAGACTGATAACTCTTGGAATCTTGGAAGTAGTCAAGCTAGCATTCGCTTAAGCTTTCGCTGACAGATGCAAGAAAATGTTGGGGAATTGATCAAACGAAGCCATCTTATCATTTGCTTCCTGATTATATCGTATCACTAACCACTGCGTTACCTCGCCCCACATAATTCTTCGAATCAGTGACAAGTGCATAACATTGAGCAGCTCCTGTAACAGCAGCTGTACCCCTTCTCATTTAAAAGCACAGTGGCAATAAAAGCTTCTTCTTGTGTTTGGTGAAAAAAATACTCATATCTGGCGGAGACAATACATACGCATTTGTTGTAACTTTTTTATGCAGTTCAAATACGCAATAATTACTACCATTCCATGTAAACTACATTGTTCTTTTCAGTCGGTGGACGTGGGTGTTTTCCTCACCCCAGTACTGCTTATCCTTCTGCAACCAAGGCTGAAAGTTATATTCTTCAAGCATTCTTTGAGGAAGTCAAGTGCAATCATTATGAAGCTGGGCAAACTGCGGCCATGTATTTTGAAGAACTCAGAAAAATGTGGGCGTGATCCCGCTCTTCCAATGTGTTGATGCAGTTGGTTTATTAAATCTTTTGACACTAATAGCTTGTTGTAAAAAAATCAGTCGTTTCCAAATACTTACTTTTATTCTACATTAATGTGTGTAATCAGGGTATTAGTGTAGTTTGAAGAGTGGCTCTTCTCTCTCCTCGTTAATGCCAATCAATAATGATCTCTTTTGAAGCTAATAACACGAGAGGATGTTAAAATTATTTTGTAGATGATGCGAGTGAAATTTAGGGTTTTTTCTTTTCTTGTTTGAGTAATGGAGGTGCTTGGCTAATTGGATTGTAGGCAACCTGATCTTTGCAGGCTCTGAAGAAGGCGAAACCACCGAAACGCCATCTCTCAGAATAACTTGTGTTATAAACATCATTTTTAACCTAAGAAAATATGGAGTTATTGTTAACTGATTTCTTTCGGCTAACGTTTCGGCGTCTTTACACTGCCTAGCGTGCTCCACCGGAAAAGATTCGACTCGAAAGACAGCGAAGAACTCCAACGGAAAAGTACGACTGTAGCCAACCGCTCAATGAACGGATCTGGAAAAGGCGAAAACGTTAAAGTGATGACCCTCAAGTTATTGGAATCTTCTGGTATTAGCTTATTGATAAAAAGAATTGACTATTATTTGCATTGATAGGCCGTCAGAGAAGCGCTTATAAAACCTGTCACTGTGATTGAACAATTCACACCTCCGTTTTTTATTTTTTACTTCAGCAACGCCGAGCATCCATGCAATGCACTTTAGGGTATTCGACTAGATTTCACGATAACATCGATGTTGTGCTTTGATATCTCAGTAATGAACGGCTGTGGATACTTATTCCAGCTATTGCTGGCCTGAATAAGGCGAAGGCGTCGAAAGATCTTGTTCACAATGATTCCTGATTAATATAAGTTTTCACCTGCCATCAGGCGAACGACTACCACTGCATTATCGAGTGATCTTATCGCTAAATTTTCGTTCTAAGATGTTCGGCGTCGGACACTATGATATGCAAGGGTGCGGTTTAACCGAAACACACGTGCTATAGACGAGGTGTGCGAGAATACACTGAAGCGACACCTCGCACTAAGCGTCACATTAGACCTTATGAAAGGCTTAAAACGTGTCATCAGATTGCAATGAAAGATTTTCCCAAGACCTCTCCATTAACTTGCCACTATAACCTAGCATTGATATTTGGCCAAAAATAGGTGATATTTGCCAAAATGAAAGACTTTCTCAAAAAATCTGAACCACCTCGAGTTGCACATAGACACCCAATTTTGTCATAAGACTAGCTCATTCAATACTAGGCATCCCTGCGTTTCTGTACAGACTCTCCATTTATGTGTACTCAATAGAATCGCCTACATCCTGGTCTTTCATAAAGTTTCATTTCTTTCGCGTGCTTCACAAGCTATTGGTTTATCATTATGCGATCAGTGGCTAATCTTTCGAAATATGAACGAGCGATATAGATGAGCCAAATGTGGGTATCTGAAAGAAATGAATGCGGTCGATTCTGTTATTTCCACCCATCTTGTCCTTTGGCAATCGCGCCTTTTCTGGTGTCTTCCAGAGTTTCAGTAGCCATCCGATATCTCAAAATATAAAATTTTTAGTTGATACACTTTTTCGGATTCTTTTTAGAATCCTGCCGCATTTGGGCTTAAGCTTAAGCCTAACTGATGTTGATTTTTGATTTATACGTTCAGAGAGTAAGAATGAAGACATTTGACAACAGCATTATCTGATTTTTGTAGCAAAAACATGATGCTTAGAAGTGCGGCAGGATTCTAGAAAAGGATGTTCAAGAATGCGGGCGCCACTTGAGGCCTTCGGTAAAAATGTATTTTTTGCTTTTGCAAACGTTTCTGTAGTTTATCGATAGCTTAGCTCGAATCAAGTGAATTTCATTGGCATGTTTAATTTCTCAAATAGCTTATTTTTGGCGCTGCACCAGTCAAATAAGATTTTGTCTCTCATTCGAAGATTTCTCACTGAATAAAATTTCGTTGAAATGAACTTTCAATCGTTAGATAAAGAAGATTTTTGCAGCCATGATAGTTTATTTGGCTTTCGGAAAAGACTTCCTTGAGCTTTGTAACGACCGAAAGAATATTGGGTTTCACACTCAGTGAGCACTTCTAGTTGGCTAAGGTGCGATTTGCAGAGCTCTAAGATGTTCTTTCTGGAGAGCAAGCATTTTTTCTTATTGGAAATATTTTGCTATCTATCTAATGGTTAAAGTTTTTTTTATGAAAAAAATTTTATCAGGCGAGAAATCTGCAAATGTGGAACAAAATCACATTTTGACTGGTGCAGCGTTAAAAACAAGCAAATGAGAAATAAAGTATGCCTCTAAAATACACTCGATTTCAGCTATCAGGTAATTATAAATTCGTCAGATAACAGCAAAGAATACGCTTTTACCGTAGGCCTCAAGTGGCACAGCGATATTAGAACAGTATTAAAAAATGCGACAGAATTCTAGAAAAGATCCACTTTTTTTCCTGAGAAAGCCTTTCTATTGCGCTCTGACAGGAAAAATAAAATCATGCTCAATACTTGGGCATTTTTCCACTGTACAAAACTTTTTGCTCTAAAATTTCAGTAATCCTTATCTCGCGGATTCAAATGGTGTTCTTTGACAGGATTTTCCTTGTGCTGTGGCAGTCACATGAAATTTGGGTTCGCATTCGGAGCACATTATGTGGCTTGCGACTTTTGTTATTGAATTTTGGGCTTTTCTCTCCGCTTTGAAAAACTTAAAAAACATATGACTCTGAGACTGCAATTTTTCTCTACAAGTCGTATTGTAATCGTATATCCGCTTAGGCTGCTTATTCTGAAGGGTTGCTTTGGCATTACGGATTAAAATGAAAGCTTAAGTCTACAGAACGATAGAACAAGCTGCTGCATACTTAGCTTAAGAACCTTTTAAATTTTACTATCAAGTAAGCGTTATGTGCGGAGTGGCGTGGTGTCAGTTTTGCGAAATCCTATCCACAAACCGGAGCAAAGAATGCGCAAAAGTGCGAAATGCGTTTTTTGGCTACTATAGCGCAAGAGGTATTATTTTTAGAAAACCAGGTGTACCATTAAATTGTTTAAAATTTGAGCTATCCGATGAGCACTGAATTCTAGATGGAAGCTTTGATCAGCAAAAAGTGCTCGAGTGTAAACATAATTTATTTTTACTGTTACATCTCAATAGAACGGCATTTTTAGGAAAGAAGTGCACCGCTGATTTTCAGTTTCAAACTACCGAATGAATATCGAAACTCTAGTAAAGCAAGGAGGGTGTGTATGCCAAGGGGCTGGAAAACGAGTAGAGATAACAAAATTTTACCAATGAATGCATTGATTTATTGACTTTTCATGATCTTCTATTTAGTAATCTATAAATGCAAGGATGATTTTATGCAATCATTTCATTTTTTTTCAAAGCACGCGTTCTTCAAATATCAGAAAATTACCAAAAGGAAATTGCATCAATTAGTAAGATTTCTTTCAGCTTAATTTAGTAAAGATTGTTTTCACGTATGAATTATAGTAGCTGGCATTGTGAAATGTTTGCTCAAATACGCTATCAGAACCGAATAACCGCTAACTCGATTATTAGGCTTGGCTTTCTAAGATTTTACTACGCAGTACATTTCTTGGTACTTTTCCGTTAACTGCTCTTCGCTTCGACTCTTCGAAAAAAAGTTTTTTTTGCGCTTGTTGTTGATGTTTAGGTATACATTTGGGACAATTGGGTAGCTCTATCATAGGTTAGTGGTCTAGCGATTTTAGGAGTGAATTCGTATGTTATGCGCTGAATGTTGCCTATTTGATGGGTTGCATTGATTTAGTCTGCGACTCTTGTTGACGTGATCACAGACACTTTTACATGCAGAACTTACAAGGTTGATAAAACAATAATAAGTATATGATAACGATAGCGATAGTGGAGATATAACAGCGATAACGACTAGCATGAGCATGAGTATATGATAGTCCTTTACATGGGTATCTAAGTTACCTCGAGGCAACGTATGCAGCCGAAAGTGATCCTTGACGTATGTATAAATGCGATGAATTACAATAACGTAATGAAATGGAAGAGAGGATGAAAGAGCAACAAACCATAACGGCAAAACAAAACAAACGGCATTAGTTGCTAAGAGAAACGTTGACCAACGGGCTACATTGACCACAACGAGAGGGTTTATGGACATGATACGCCGAATGATGTACGGAGCCATGGAACCTTGCTGATGTTGGAGGACGTGAAAGACTCATAGAGGCGAATGTCGGAAGCCAAGCAGATGTATCACAAGAATGAGCCTCTTAAATTCACTTTATGACGGGCGGGGCATCCGGACCGGCGTGAACTAAAGTTAGAGCTACTACGAGGGGCTCTAGAATGGTAGCAGAAAACACCCATACAAGTGATTACGTGGTATCTCAAAATCCAAAGTACATCTGATTTTTGAAAATTGAAGGTGAAAAAAGAGATAGCAGTTTATAGGAAAAACGACTGACATAGGCGGTGTAATATGTTGCACAAATGTGATCCAAGATTCACTTGCACTACTGTTATAGAGTTAACATGTACAGATCTACATATTACCCGTAATAGCGTTGCTGTAGACCACTAGGACAGCGATTTGCGTAAGACACCTTAGTGATTAGGTGGAAGTAAGGTTCATCTAACTGAATTTACTAAGTAAAAAGTGACAGTTTATGTCATAGACTATTTTTGAATCTCACTCTAAACATTCAAAATAGTCTGTAAGGATGTTTAGAGTCTTTTCGAGGCTGGTACGTCAGAGACATACGTAGATTTTCTGCGGTGTCGCCCGCTATGTCAGTGGCCACCCCGACACTGAACTCTACGTTTATAGCAAGGATTGGGAAAGTTTATTTATGGTGATAGGAAGTGATAATGTATTATCATTGTTTTTTCAGTCGATGGAATCCGGCGGGTAGTGAATTTGAAGAGATTTCTCATACACTGTTCTCTTAACCTCGATTTAAATTTTGAATTTAGTCTGTGAGAATTTTCAGACTATTTTCGAGGTTTGTACGCCAGACTCAAACGTACGTTGCGGAGATGTCACTCGTTTCATCAGAGGCTTTCCGATTGAAAAAGTGGTAGCACATTATCAAGTGTTAAGAGGACGCTAGCAAAGCGGGAACAATGACTCATAAAGCTGCATAAATTTGGAGTAAGCGCTGTTTGGGAATGCATACTTTTAGAATGTGCACGTTAACGGCAAGAGCTTTCTTCATTCGCGATGCGGCAGGTAAGCACCTTCAAAAGGAGTAAAAGAAGGCTGCATCGACAAAGCTGCTAAAATGAGGAGGAATTTAATTGAAAATGATATCATGGTTCACAGTTCTTGTCACAAATCTTCCTCTCTAAAGAGGTTTCTGTCCCCTTAGTCGCGAAAGGCGCGTGGCGCGTCTCAAGGCGGTAGACGGAGAAAATCTAGCGAACCAAAGCGATCGTCTTCATTCTAGAGATCTAAATCGATTCAGGTAATGGACACGTTATTTCTGCAGCACCACTTTAACATGGAGCGCCGTGGCCGAGTGGTTATAAAGCTTGTATCGGCGCGCACGACGCCGAACCTCACGCCTAATGTCTCCGGCATTCAACAGCAAATGCCCTATAGAATGCCACAGCCACGCTATCTTCGAGTTTACAAGAGACGCGATTAAACATGTATTTCACGACGTTCACGAAGTAAACGAGAAAACAAATTGATTGCTAGAAGTATCAGAATCCGCACAGCGAAAAAAACTTTGAAAGAGCCAAATTGACGAAAATCTTGTAACCAATTAGCTAAAAATACATGATAAGCTGTGAAGAATTGCCTTCGATAAGTAGGCTCCTTTTGACTATTTGGGAGAAACGATAATTCGTAACGGAAACTTTTCTCTACAATACGAAGTTACCGCAGTCTGATTTTCGTTTGCCAATTTTTCTGTCTTTCGTTTCTTGTAGGGCTATTAAGCAGAATTTGATGTAATCACAGTCTCAGAAAGAAACCAGAGAACGGCTTATTGAGGGATTCGTTCTGGGTTTGTAAGTGCAAAGCAAGAAACAGCCGCTATGGCACGTCGTGGGTGTGTTCGTCTTGTCAGTCCCCAATAGCGCCCCTTTATACCCGAGATTTTGTCGCTTTTCACCTGCCGTCTCACAACCTGACGTCGTAGACGAGAGCACCAAATGCGCGCGATATTGAGATAAGAATTACACGATCAACCATTTTCCTTTCGTGGAGTCTCGACGTCAAGCTAGCCGGAGCCTTTCCCGTTCAGTCTTTATTTACCAGAAATCGACGTAAATTGCTTATGAGAAGGGTGAATGTTCTAAGGTAGCTATAACCATATCAAATCTGAAGAGCTTTATGGACAAGGAATTTGAATTAGATTGGAACAGCAAGTTGTTGGGAATTGCACATCATCAATTATGCTGCTAACTCATTACAAGAAAAAAGTTTTCTCGATAACGGATCTCTCTGTTAGATAAAGATATTAGAGTTTCTCTATGAAAGGGAATCAGAGACTTAAACACTGACTTTAGACACGCATACAAGGGCCTGCTATTCGAAAGCTCAGCTAAAATCTACACTGAAAGTGTTGTTGTACTTTAAGAGGCATTCGTATAAGTCGGGAACATTTCTCCGGTTCCAATGCTACATTTTACTTTATGAAGATGGTGTAAAACCATCAACATACCTCTCAAGGAAGAAGTTATTCCGCACTCGAAAATACAATTTTTTCGTGATTATTGGGTTATCCAAATATTAATCATCCAGCATATAGACAACTTTCCAGCGAAAATACTACAAGTACAAGCAATTTTACTGCATACTACCGACTATTTTAATCAACATGCTATTAGCTCTTAGCCTCTGAGTGATTAATCAGCTCAATTTCCGACAACATTAACATATCATAAAACGAATCTTATTCAAATCGAAAAAGCTCTGCTCAATGGAGCACAAACTATGATGATTCCACACGTCAGCTTCTACTTTTCGCCTAATTCGTTCTCAAAACCCGCGCACTATGCAAATATGACCACAGGAACGGTGAGATAGGAGCAAAACTTGGAACTTGAGCTTTTGTAATGGACTCGAACCACGACTGTACGTTTCGGAGCAGCGCGTCCTGGCACCAAACTATCGGGACCTCTCTCTTTGATCTACTCTAAATCGTGAATCAGTCACATCGATTAATATCAACAATCACAAATCGAAGATAATACTCTGGCCAGCAGAGAACAGCTGTGAGTGGAAGTTAGCGTTGTGATTTCAACTATACCTTTAACTCAAGTGGGTTTACAACGATTTGTTTGTACATTGGAGGCCCTCTAAAATATAGTACGAGAGCGCGTTACCTCGGTACGGTTTACTTGCCATTCGAATCCATTACACGCCCGTCAGGCTGCAGGTTTTGCTAGCATCTCAGCTTTTTGTGCTTAATAAACAACTGATTTTACTTATGAACTAGAAATTGCAAGTGCGGCCTTTGCTGAGGTTGCCTTTATTCTAAAAAAATCAATCTCCGTCTTCGGAGAACTACTATGATGCCTGAAAGATTCATGACGAAGCAAATCCATTTTTTACGTCTGCCCATCGCAAATGAAGCATTAGATGGGAAAACGTCTGCAGACTTATGGGAATGTTTTTCAGTATCGTGGCAGCCACTCAGTATAAGCTTTTCCGTAAAAATCATTGAAATCGACTATACTGAGATCTTGCATAGGCGCACTATGATCGACAATTTTTTTGAGCTTTTCATGAGGTTTGTTATTGTTTCGACCTTCTAGCCTCGTCAGTTGCCAGTGCCTTTTCGTTCAGTCACTTCCTCGGGGACCTATCTCTATACAGAGCAATTGACGGCGAACTTTTAACAATAAACGTACGGTAAAATAATCACCGTGACGTTCTTTAAAAGTGATTGATGGTCAATTCATGACTCATGGCTGAAAGTTGCCGTTGATTCCTCTATATAGGCATGAATCCCTGAGGAATTGACTGATCGAAAAGGCACCGTGCAAATGACGAGGCTGGAAGGCCGAAACATGTGTTTTGATATAAGTGCCCATAACAGACCTGATGATAGACTCAAATACATTATCAGATTATAAGACTTTAGTTGCAGTTTTGGAATGAGGCCCTCAGAAGTAGGAGTTTGCCGAGGTATTATAGTTTAATACATCAACACCATTTGTTAAGTCAGCCTTAAAGCTAAACCATCGCACTGAAGTTGATTAAGGAAGTAACAAAAAATTGAACCAAATCATAAATCTCTTCAGTTAACTGCTTTTATAGACCTCTCTTAGAAACAATAATAGTTTTTTAACACGATTACATGTTTTCAGCTTTTATGAAGTCTACTATGGCCTCACACAATACTAGATATACATTGAACTAGATATGGGATACTGGTAATAGAGTACTATACCGCCCTACTGACTAGCTTGGAAAGGCGAAACAGGGATGTTTAGTACTGCATAAGTACTATATCAGACCTCGTAATAGGCTCAGATATGCTATCATATTACCAAATCTAAAATATTCCCGGTGTATGTATAAGAGAATGACCATAGGAAGCAAACGATAATCCAGGTCTTTTGCACTACTGGATCGGTGCCAGCTGCACTTGATTATACAGAAGTCATTTAGAGAGGTGACAACTCGACAAAATACAGCAAATAACACTTAGACTACTCAAGTGGACACAAAAATGATTAGAACACACAGAATAAGAGCACATGCCTAGTGATAAAAGTCGCTAGGATAAATAGTTCTCACAAAATAGATTCAAAAAAGAATGCTCAAAGCCTAAGCGAGGCTGGTAAGCCAGGGTCATAACCGGTGTATCGGAGGTCTCGCCCTCCTTGCCAGTAACCCACGCTCCACATCAAGCCCTGTAATGTAGCAAGGAGAGAGGCGTATGTGGTGATGGCATAGTGTACAATGACACGGTCCATCACCACTTCTCAGTCGATGGATTACGGTTGGTGGAACAAAATTGATCCATGGCATCAACTGTTTTTGAAACCTCGCAGGGCTCAATGTGGGGCGTGAGTCACTGACGAGGAGCGCGACCTCCGAAATACCGGTGCATGGCCCTCACGTACCAATCTCGCTTAGACTTCAACCATCCTTTTTTCAAATTATTTTGAATCAATCCGAAATAATCATCTGACCACATATTGCCTATTATTTTGGATGTTTATTGCGAGGTTTTAAAAACAGTCGATGCCATGGATTAACTCTCACAGTACAAAAGAGAGAACGTGTCGAAAATTGACACATACAACAAAGCAGAATGAATCTGTTGTATATTTCATTCAGGTTTCAACTTATGGAGTACACTGTTAATCGATAAATTGTCGACACTTATCATTGAAGCAGGCATCACAACATCATTTTTGACAGACTCTTCATTGTTTCCAATTTTCATTCACTATCATATTTTGAGCATAGCATAGAATGAAAGGATGTAGAACTGAAAGATTTATTCCTTTCTGTTACCAATTTGACTGTTTTTATATACCTCGCTCAAAACAATATTTGATAACATATCTTAAGACTTTAGTGAGATCTGATATGGTACTTACAGATTACTGCGACAATGCAACCTTACCAGTAGCACGGTGCCTTTCAGTTCATCCAACTCTTCACAGGGCAATATAATCCCTGAATATGAGATCCCCTCTCATCACTCGACATACGGTGAATCGAAATTATTCGGTGTCGATTCGTTCAAAGGAGGGGTTTTCCCCTTGCAAGACAATGGCTGAACTGAAAGGCACCGTGGTACTGATGAGGCTGCAAAGCCAAAACACGTGTGTAGCACTGTATAAGTGCCATTTCAGACATCATAATATGTTCAAAGTATATGACCAGATTACATATCGAAAGATTTATATTTTATTAACCTTTACACATCATATTACAATTCTTTGATTGACAAGGGCAGTATGAGTGTGCTGTGAGAAAACGTTGTTCTCACAGGTACGTCTTTCAATAACTCAAAAGTCCGACTGTCTTTAAACCTCGGCATGATTGAAGAAATGCCAAATTTCTCACGAACTGTCCCTTTCTTTATTTAAAACTTGCACGAGGTTGGTAATCTCTTTTTCTTTCTCAGAACTGAAGTTTTAAGATTAAAAGAAAATACCAACCTCGCGCAAGTTTTAAATAAGAAAAAGGACAGTCATTCTCACAGATGAGAGTATGTACAAAACATGGGAAGCTGCATAGAAAAGCATCAGGCATCGAAAAAAAAATTTAAAAAACATGAAAGATTTTTTGAATTTTTTTTAAAGTTTTGTTTCAGGAATTTGAATACAAAAATTTTTTTAAGGCGGAGAAAAAACCTTAACTAAATGACGATTAATACGCCACTCATGAATCGCGCTGAGCGATGCATGATAATTTCAACGGCTCTGAGCAGAAAGTTAAAGTGATCGTGTCTATGTGCTTGAGAGTTGTGAGCTAATTAGGCTCACTTCAGATTAAGAAATGAGAGTTGCTTGAGACCGAAATTATGATATTTTTGTTCGCCTTAATTATTTAATTCCCAAGACCGACTGTATATTAACCTCGGCATGCTTCAATATAACTAATTTTCTTCTTCAAGCCAAACACGAGGTGTTACATTAATCTTTACTTGGAAGCCGACGTTTCGGCAGTTCGCCTTCTTCAGAGCCTGTAACGGTCAAATTGTCCACAATCCAATCAGTCAAACATCTCCATTACTCCTTTAGAAAAAATCACCAGACCTTTCCAGGCGAATTGGCGAAACGTCGGCTGTCAAATAAAAAATAATGTAACACCTCGTGTTTTGCTTAAGAAAGAAAATCAGGAATCAATTGATTCAGTTAATACAAAATGGCTCTTTATGCATAACATCATATTCTAGTCTGATTGCACTTGAGAAGAATTATAGTTCGGATTATGATTATTTCTGATATTGTTATTCAATGATGTTTATGACGAAATGCCGTGCTGTTCTTGGTAACTGAAGTAATAATGTACTTTTCTGTTAGACAGCACAATAGAAAAAGCATCCAATTCCGCTGGGCAAGAATTTTTCGTAAGAGTGTTAGTAATCATTCAAAATCTTAAATCTCTGATTACTAAGCTTTGCCGTTTTTTGTAAGCACCTTTTTGTGACGGTGTAAAATGTGAAATAAAATTTTGCTTCACAATGGCAGCGCAGTTCCAATATTATTATTGAGCTGGTAACACGAAAAATATGTGAACGTGTAGAGCAAATCTCGTGGCACCAGACTCATACGTTCTATGTGGGGTTCCTTTCGAAGTAAAATAAATTCTTAATCTAATGACAGAGGTCGCATTTCACATGTGACGCGCAACGTATCTTAATATACCGATGGTGGGCTGCCGGATCTAATCTACGGCCACGAGATACCCCGACCGTAGATTAGCTGGTAAGCAAGCGCCGAAAATGTGGGACTGTATCTTATTTTCTCTGTTACACTGCAGTGGAGCGGTCTTTCCAGAAAATAAGCAGAGTGTTGAAATTGTGGAATCTTGCGCTATCGAATGATTACTACTGGTTTGAAGGAAGAGCTCTGTCCTGCGAGAAATATGCGCTTGTTAAACACAAATGTTTTCCTTTCGCTGAAGCCTTATAAAATTTTTTTTAAATATCGTGTGCTTGTTGCATTAGCGAAAGACCTTTCTAATGGCAACTAAAAAGCTGATGAGAAATTCTTGTCCAGCGAAAGAGATAGCTTCTTCATTTGTAGCCGTCCAACAAAAAAGAACCGAGATTTATGACTAAATACTGCGCCACCCTTGGTAATTGAAGTGGTAAATCATCTAACGTACTTTGCTTATGTGTTGTTGGTGCCATAAGATTGCCAGTATCAAATTTCAAACTGTATGCTAGCGAGTAAAAGATTGAATACAACCGTCACAGTCTACTATATTGGTTTAAAAGCTTTTGACGTTATGATTCGACGTACGATATGTGAACACTGTAATGAATCAAGCTGGCACATGACCATTAACCATGAGACCAAACCTCTTCTATCGAGCGCTTTATTATAGACCCTCTCAAAATGAATCTCCGTGTAATATATGATATTTTTATGATATAATTTTTTTTACTGGGCGTCGATTCCTTTGGGGATTATTTGATCTCAGGGAATCGGCTGAACCGAGGTAGGGTGGTACTGATGAGTCTCATTAGGACGAAATAGGCGCCTATATACCACTAGACATGACAGCTCGGAACAAGTGATATCCTTGTCCTACAAACTTTGACCTTCTGAGCACGGCATACTCACGAGTCTTGCCTCACCCCACAGTCGCCCGCGGCGGATAGCAGTCCGTAGTGCCGAGTGATTAGTTTTACTAGCCATCGAGAACATGATCTCTTTTTCCTATCCATCCCATGACAAATTATTAGAGGTTTTGGTGTCGATTAGTATTGAAGGCCCTTGTAAAGGTGACTTACAGTAAAAAATACTAAGTTGTCTGCCATTACGTTACTTTGTTGTAGCGATGTGGCACATATTGGAGTGAAAGCAAGAAAATGGCACCAAATAACCTGCTATAAAGCTTAGTGGAATGACATCGAACCATGAACCTTCTTCCCGATGGTTGGCACAGTAGCCACTCAGCACAATGGGCTGCTCGCCGATACTTCCGGCGACGAGGGCTAGCTCTGTGGGTCTATTGTATTCAAAGAGTCATTAGTTTTTGGCTACGGTAATCGATTGTCTGCACTAAAATTGCATATGCTTTGCTCATTCGTGAAATAGCAAGCTTTTTATCTAACTCTCCACTATCACATGACGACATTGGAGGGATAATTTTATGCACTTTTGCTTTGCACTTTTTTTTTGAAATGTAGATCGTATTTTCGACCGAATTCAAGAATTGCTGCCACAGATGGCGTAACAGCGTTTTCGACGTTTTGATTCTACCAATTTGGACTCGAAAGAAGTGAATTCAATCACTCGAAATATCAGTAGAACGTGTGATCATGGAAGTGTTGTCGAACTTACAGTAAGACGCTGAACTGAAAAAAAGCATTATAACGAAATCGACATTTAAAACGAGTTGAAGATGGAGATGGTCTCGTGGACGTTCTTCAGCTATTGATAACGATGAACTGAAGGCTTTGGTGTGGATGCAAATACACTTAGTATTGGTTGAGAATTTACAGAAGACCTTGGCAAAGCCATCCCAGTCGTTAATTATTTTGTGCCATCCGAAAAATTTTGTAAAGTCCTAGTGCTGGCAAATGAATGACGGATATGAAACACGTCACCTACTGAATAGCGACCACGTTTCGTACCACTAATGTCGTAAACTGAATTAGCAGGCGACAAATTTTGCATATTGTTATATTTATATTATATTTATATGAGTGGTCGGGCAAATGTGCCTCAAGGGTGTAGTGGTAGAGCACGCGTCCCCGGATAGGATGAAACGTGGGTTCGATTCCCGCCTGAGGTCGTGTTTTTGTTCACCACTCAATTCTCTTAGAAATATTCAAAACATCATAAAAGTGCAACATGCACTAAAAGTACTATCAATATCGAGTATTAATAATTTGCATATTGTTTTGAGCATTTCAGTAGCTTATTATGTGGGGAGTACTTTGATAACCAAACCAAGGCTGAAATGACCTTCAACCGCAGCATCGCTCACAGAAGTCCGAATTCATGCAAATAATAGAAATGAGCTTGCTCCTAGATGGGAAAATGCGTTGATCCTAATAGTTTAAGTTCTATCAATAAAGCTCATTCTTACTTGAGATATGTCATTTGGAAAAAGTTGAAGTCGAACATTAATTACCTGAAAATGTAATATCAAATTCACAGCTGACTAATCAGTCAATTTTATCAGTCTGAACAGAGACGCTATCGCTAATTTAAGATCCATTGCTCATTTACTATATTTTGATAGTTTCACTTTCTTCAGAATCTGAGCAGCTAAATTGACATTCAAACTAGTCAGCTATACACTTCGTCAACCTCACCCAGAGAAAAGAACAAAAAAAAAATCAAAATCTCGAAGAGTGGTAAGAATAGATGTGAGGGCATTGGAGGTTTTTTTCTGAAATTTTCATCTTCATGTGAACTTCTTCCTATGCTACATCGAAAAGTAAAAGCCACACATTATACAAGGTATATAATAAGAGGCAGCTACAATTCCCACATGATTGATCGGAAAGAGCACCATGAGGGCTCAGTACATGTGATGTGCAGTGGTAAGGTGTGCCATAGGAGAAAAATTTGCTCTTCGATTCGATCCTATGTGCGATACTGACCAAACTCGTGTTGTTTGGTATAACCCGTATAAAGGATTTGAACTTTGTGCTCTTGTCGGTTACAACAGACAAGATGGCAGAAGACGCGGTCACACAGACTAAAGTTCATCCCATAGCAAATTGGAAGTGCAGCGAGCCACTTCAAAAGGCATAAGCCGCCGCAACTCGGAAGTTCAACGCGTGACAGCACAAAGAGACCACACAGCAAAACCACTGAACCTCCACCATATTTGGTGTATTGGCCGGGAATCGAAACCGAGTCTGTCACTGAGTTTGCTCCACCACATTTGGTGCATTGGTCGACTTTGTTCTAATACGAGTCGCCAACGAAACTTGCAGTCGGAGGATTCAGGTACCAGCTTACCTGTTTCAAATTTTCACTTCAAACATCCGCTTCAAACATATAAAGAACGGGGAAGTAGCAAGAAATCTCTCCGTCCTGGTACATAGAGTAGGGAACTAGAAAGAAAGCCCCTATACGGTGCATCAGCCGACTACGTTCGCATACTAGTCACCAGGGATCTTGCAACCATAGGACGCAGCCTCACCAGCCGAATGAAGTATTCGCATTGACTCATCATTACGACAACCAACTCTATGAGTAGCTGAAGAAGACAACTTCACTAACCAAACAACCTCAAACTTGGAAAATCACCAGGTACGTTTGAATTCCGTCATTACATCAAAGTCACCTTCCATACCACTGTATGGAAAGGGAAGGGCTGAAGCAAAATAAAGCAGGAAGTAGAAAACGCCAACATCATGACGGATCAGTAAATCGTAGTGGCAGCCGAAGTACTGGAAAGGTTCAGCGTGCCTCTAAAAATAGACTTACAACGTACGACTTTGCGTGTGGTCTACACAATCTTACTTTTGCTCAATCAAGGCCATTCCTAGTGCCCATCACTACCCCAAACCTGACAAACAACCTCAGCTTAGGGCTTCATATCTAGGCCCCCGGATCAGTCGTGGCATCCACAAAACTAGGTCTAAGTGGGGACCGTCCAAGAAGACGAAATAAACTACAACTATCGTTCGAGAAGACGAATAAAACTACAACTTCCGTCCGAGATGACGAATAAACTACAACTTCCGTCCGAAAAAACGAAATAAACTACAACTTTCGTCCGAGAAGACGAATAAACTACAGAGACTTCCTCAATTTTTTTAGTTAAATAAAACATGATGAACAACCTCAGCTTGGAGCTATCACATTTAACCCTCGGAACGGTCGTGACCTAAATGGGACCAGGTCCAACTGGAGACCATTACACAGTTCGAAAAATATTTCGCTTCCAGAGGCTTCCTGCTTTCAGGTCCCCAACACTTCAGCAATTCAAAGAGATATGTTTTTAGAACTTTTTTTCCTTTCTTCCTTTTTCGTTTTTTTTTTTTCATCTTTTCTTACAATTTCCTTTTGATCGTTAGTTACACGCTTCACCTAAATGTCAATTTCAGGTCTCTATCCTTTTACAGGAAAACTCTCGTCTTCTCCTTTAAGCATCTCGTCTTCAAGCATGCAAGACGGCTTGATGATCAAGCTCATAGACCAAGTGATCTATTGAGCATAGGAGATGATTTTCTCACGAGGCCGGAAAATAGCATACTTCCCAAGGGAGTTTTGCTTTCTTTTTGGGAATTACGTGATAATTTAGGCAACGCAGATGGTCACCTTAGACAGAAAATGATCCAAGTGGAGAGGGCGGCACCCAGCTGCCACCAACCTCAACAGTCAGTTCGATCGCGGGCATCATCCGAACAGTCGTTTGACTTCATCCGGGTTACCTCACCTCAAATCGTAATCGATCCATTTATTGCTCTCTCCACACAATCTAGTTGTCGTGTAACTAATTGCTATCATAAGGTTGCTTTCATGTAACTATTAGATGGACTCGAGAGAACTCTAAGCGGAACATAGCGCTTCCGTGGCAAAGCAAACTCACGTAGACTATGCTTGGCCCACCATCGCGGTTAAGGGATTCTGCCCATATATAATCAGTAGTGACCCCACTGCTAACACTATATATTCACCCACTGGATCCCACCGTTGGCTTGTTATTCAGGGACGATCATAACAATTGAAACGGGGTCCGCCGTCTAGTCATGCTCCGTCAGTTACAATAGTATCGTCACTTACAACAAAATTGTCTTACCACAACACTGTCGCTTACGATAACATTCATAGTAGCGTCGGATGACGATACTTCTCATCAATCGGTCACTCATATTGACTTAGGCATATGTTCGCACAGCGATGTCTTAATCATCTATATATTATTATCATGTTATCATTATAGTAATTTATGTATATTATAGGTTGTTTGGTATAATCCATATAAAGAATTTGAACTTTACGCTCTTGTCCGTTGCGAGACACAAGTTAGCAGCAGATCACAACAACAATACCACTGAGCCTTCATCACATCCGTTAAAAGCCGCGAAACTGTACCATACATGTGTGAATAACTGAAGACCTGTAGACGAATTATGCACTTAAGCATCTCGTAAACGCCGCAAATGGACTGGAAGCCGCGCCACATGCACTCGAGAACACTCTCTATCTCGTTCAATCTTTATTATTATGGGCTCACCAAACCAGTCGCACCATAATTTTATTCTCTAGTTATCCGCCTCTTTCATTGTTTATACTTTAAGATCCATTTGTTATTTCCTTGTTGCTCATGCCCCATGTGTATGTTTGTGTATGCATGTATGTATGTATGTATGTATGTATGTATGTATGTAGGTGTGTGTGTGTGTGGTGTGTGTGTGTGTGTGTGGTGTGTGTGTGTGTGTGTGTGTGTGTGTGTGGTGTGTGTGTGTGTGGTCTCTGTGTGTGAATATGTATGGCACTTAAATTATGCATTTTTTGCATTTATTTTTTTATTTTAATCAGGATTTCTCAATATCTGCAATCATCTATTGATTTACATGCCGTCACATCGGTGGTTCGTTCCTTTTTTCACTAAACTAGAGCCGCGTGTCGTTGTCGCTCAAACTGTTAATCTCCTGTCTTTGTATTTATCCTTCACAACATATGCTGGAACAATTAAAATGTACACTACTACTTTACCATACTATACTACCACTACCTTACTATGTAATGGAACAATTTTTTTTCAAAACGGAGAAGAAGCATGGGAGAGCCTTAATTTTTGATAATTCCTATTACCTGACCTTCTGATGATCATTAACTGATTAGAGCAGCCGCCAGTAAATGTTTCATTTGTCCCTGTTACATATAAGAATGAGCTGTGAATTTTGTGTTCGTTCTGGAAAAATTCTGAGCATTATATCTTTTCTCTAAATCTTTGTGAACAACTCTTACAGTCAGTTTAGTGGTTGTTTTGATGTGCACTTGATGTCCCAAAAACTCTACTCCCTGATTGCTGTTATGCATCAGCTCTCGTTTGAGTCTATCTTATATCCGTTTCCTCTAGTTTCAGGAGTAGTTTTCCGTTAGACGGCACAGGGAGAAAAAGCGATTCCTCTCGCTGGACAAGAACTTTTCATAAGAAAGTCAGCAATCATTCGAAAGCTCAAATCTCTGGCTAGCTCGCGTGGCCAGTTCATAGAAAATCTTTATTATAACGTTTCAATGAAATAAAAACTTTTGTGCTTCACACATGCTTTTTTCTCGCGAGGTAAAGCTCTTTCTTTAGACTATTACTTATCGTTCGATATCGTATGATCTAGGAATCCTAACGCTGTGCTTACTTTCTGAATGAACCATTTCACTGCAGTGTAACAGGAAAATAAAATCAGGTTTGATATTTTTAGCGAGTTTGATTACCTGTTAATCTATGGTCGAAGGGTGTAGTGACCGTAGATTCGATGCGACGACTCCCTATAGACCGAGTGATGGAGCTTCGGCGGGCATATCTGTCACTCGATTTGGAATGTTTCTTCGCCTTGAAACAAACTCCAGATTAAACGTTTGAACCTGATACAAAAAGATTTTCTCTACACGTTCATGTGGTTTTCGTGTTTTCAACGAGCTAATAGTTTAATTGCGCAGCCAAAGTGAAATATAACTTTTTCGACTTGTTCAGCGTTAGAAAGGGTTTTTTTTAAATCGGCCACGCACCGTGCTAGCCAGCGATCTAGGCTTTCGAATAATTACTAAAATCTTATGAAAAGATTTTGTCCAGCGAAAGAAGTCGTTTCTCTTTGTGCCGTCTAAAGGAAAAGAACTGTTTGTTACGGGCATCTCGGCATGTACATCGGCTTAAGTAAGTCTTGAATGCTGACGTAGTCCTGCACATCGAATTAATCGTACCACTTAAGTGATACTGTATGTCCTCAGCATCACGACTCATCATGAAGACCCAGCCACCAGGCTTCCGACACGTACTTTAAGGTGAGAAGAGTTTTAAAGTCGGAAACTGGTGTCATTGATGAATTCTGCTATTCGCCGCCAGTATATCTACCTAAATCATTATATCAGTAGTGAGTTCTAGACAGTGTTGTCGAACGCTATGGATTTCATTGCGGACTCAATACTAGTAGCATTTGATTCGTACTTTCGTCTCCTTTCTGAATGTCGTGCAATACTGACAGAGCATGTCTCCTTGAAGTCTCGAGGATAGCCTGGCTGTGGCATTCCATAAGGCGTTCTTGCTGACTGCCGGAGTGTTGGTGAGCAGGGTTTAGCCGCGTGCGCCGCGAGGGGCATCACAACTACTCGGCTATGACACCGTAAATATTACAAATATTGTTAGTATTATAGTATCTGAGCGACCAGTAATCGCTGGTAGACCCCATATAAGGTTATAAGTTCTGTTCATTTCTCAGCATCCTTGTTGTCGCATGCAACATCATTTCTTGCCATAAAAAATGATGGAAAGTAGATGGAACATCGAAACATTGCTGCTTGCATCAGAAAACTTTTTGAACTTATTCTATTTATTCTAATGAATCTTCAGAGCACACTTTTAATGATGCTTTGAATTGAAACAGCTTATGACGACATCACCGCTGATATCCTCGATATGCGCTTATAAAACTATATTCCCTAATTACATTTGATTACCTTTTATTTATCATGAAATAAATGGCAGCGCCATAAATCACTTCTGCACTACTTATTCGAATGAACCTAAATGAAATTGTTGAGTGTCACAGAACGCTCAATTCGAGTTCCGTTCCATTTACCTCTTCAAAAGTTCATTAAAAAGATTATACATAAAATCAGATTGATATAAGCATACTGATTAGCCTTCTTGATTGGTCAACTAGGTCTAAGCAGGGCATTATCATGTCTGCAATGTTTCCATCTGTCAAAATGCTCGCACAATTAATTTCATTTCTGCCACATTTTCTCCAACTTCTTTCATACAAATCGTACCCTCACCTCCACCATAGAATGAGACTTCCAAATTTGCGTGGAAGTACGTCAGCTACTTGGAAGTTTTCATCTTGTTAATGATTGCCTTTGAATGCTGCTAATCGAATCCTCTCTCAAATCCAGCCGTGTTAGTGTGCTTCTATGTCTTCAAAGAAGTCAATTGTCTTCAGATCTGGGGTGGGGTCTTGCTGGCCTAGCTTTACACCGATGGTACAAAACAAGGGAAATAGTGGTCTGTTGATGTGGGATCGGTACCAGTCAATGTGTACTATTTAAAGAGCTTCTCTGTCATTATCAACCAACTATTATTGAATTAACAAGTAGCATTTAGAAATTGGCCGTGGGAGTATCTATGCAAGCGTTCCCAAGTCCGACTATTTCTTAAACTCGGCATAGATTATATGATTCAGCTAAAATACCACCGAATACTTTCAATATACCAATCAGTCTGCAACCGCTTTATGACCATCTATGTGCTACGAAAAACTGCATAATATGCGCTTATGCTAAGACTGATTGCATGAGCTTAGTACAGTTCACTTGATCCTTAGTAAAACGCGAGGAGGCGGGTACATGGTGAAATGGGAAGATTGCTGTGTGTCCGCACAAAAGAATACCCAGTTGGTAAACTCTCTTAACTCCAACAGCTCACTAGACGCATATAGTCAGGATGACAGATACAGAAGAGGGAGGATTTTGAAGTAGAAGTAACTATCCTAGCACGGGAATGTAAGATCTCATAGTGCAAAACTTTCGAGGTGCTTTGGGTTCATACCAGAAATCCTCAAATGAACCCCTAAGATGAGTGCCTTGTCACCATGTGTGACTTCGTGCCACATCTCAGGATACTCTCTTGTTTTGATTCAGGCATAATACTCGCCCAGGTAAAACTGGCTTCGACTGGCTTACATAACCCATAGTAGGCCATGAAGCAACAAAACCTTCCGGCCCCTAAAGAAGGGATTTTGCCAATGTATCAGGTTGTCAAACCTGTCATTACTTTCAATATGCATTGTTGAAAGTTCCCATTGGATTTTGAAATATTTTCTCCGATAAATTCGATTATATTACAAATCATTTTATTGTGCATTTTTCGCTTTAAGTTTTGTTGCTGCCGAAGTTTTGCCTGTTGTATATTTTACATTTAGCGTCGGTAGTGCAATGGTTAGCATACGCTCTCGGAAAGAGTGAGATCTGGGTTCGAATCCCGGCTGACGCAAACGTTTTTGCACAGTACTCCACATATTGGGTATTTCACAATTATTTTAGAGTATGGAAAGGATATTGCTTGATGCAAAAGTTATAGCGATTTGAAACAGTGAATTCAAAATGGGTCGTTAAGTAGCAAGGATAACTCGCGACATCAATAACGCATTTGGTCCAAAAACTGTTGATGAACGTACAGTGCAGCCGTGGTTCAAAAAGCTTCGTAAAGGAGAAATATTTCAACAATGTATAAACAACAATCAATTTTATACCGACCTCACTAGAAGTCACAGAAGAAACAATCATCCAAGCTGATTCTCATACGACTTCATCTACGGTCTCTCTCCATTTTTGAACAAATTAGAAAGACGAAAAAAGTTAGTGCAAAAGTAGTGGCTGTTTCTTATAGCCATTTAACAGCCACATTTCCCACAGCGAGTGCTCAGAGAGTCTATTGAATTGAGCTACGAAGATTTACCTCATCTTCCATATTTGCTGAACCTCGCGTCCAGACTGCTATATCTTCAAGCGCCTCGATAACTTCCTAAAGGATAACGCCTCCACAATCGACACTATGCAGAAAAAGCTTTCTTAAAGTTCGTCAAATCCGTAGACACCATTTTTAATGCTAAAGGGTAGACAAACTTAATTATCGAAAGTAAAGAAAAGTGTTGTTTCTAACTTTTTTATTTATTAAAATTCGTACTATTGTACCTACGAGAAAATACTACTATTAATAACCTCTCGTAGAGAAAAACAATGATTTATGCAAACGATTACTTCTGATTAATCTTCAAAGCGTTTATTACATTTCTGATTTACTCCACTATTTTTCTAATTCAGTGTAAGAGCGATGTAGTTTGGTGACTTGATTATTTCGTGAGCGGATTTCACAAGTCATCGTCGTCGCCTTTTTTGTACACTGCTAGTAGTGAAGCTCACAGATGCGTACTGAGTTTCCTTTTCAGCCTAAGTTGGTTCAGGCGAGTGCTGTGCAGTCCTATGCAAAACCACTGCTATACAAGGAATCAAGGAAATAGGAAAAGGCGAAATGGTGTGTTTGCTATGTTCTATTAATCCTGTCGATGATCATTCCGTTACTACTCAGTGTTCCCACTACGTGCATTGCATCTAAGTGTTCGTTTGCAATATTTTTTCTCTTGAAAAGTGGGAAACTTGTAAGAGAACTCCATCTATTCAAAAATTTCAATAGTAATAACTCAAATTGTATCTTTATTGATTATAGCTCGCCTTCAACGAGACAACTGAAGCAATCCGCTTTTACAATAACATCGGTTTGGACATCATGTTGTTGAATGTGTTTGTCTACTGGCTAGAGCTGATCCTGTTGCTGTCGTCGATGGGGAGCATGACCATCTACTTGGTCATCTCCAAGATGAATAAGCGTTTTCACTCAATGCTTAGGTAAGCAGTGGTAGTAAAATTTTCAGTGACTGCGATTCGACGTTGATTAGTTGAAGCAAGTCACTCTTCACTTGAAACTCTTTGACAAAATTCCCGCTCTTAAGTTATAAAGTGAGTGACATCTTACTACTTTTTCAATAACCAATGCTCACTTTTATCATAAGCAATGAATATGTTATCAAGCCTTATACAGCTAACGTTTTGACATCTTCTGTCCTGCGCTCGAGTGGGCCGAATGATTGTGAACGGCCATTCATTGTTTCAATTTGGATCTTCGCGGTTTGTAAAGTCAGATCCAGAAAAAAAATTTTGAGCTTTGACGATAATTTTGGGTTGAATGGTCAATGAATAGGACGTTCTTCTATATTTTAATGTCGATCAGGAGGCTGCAGTAAAAGTAGGAGAGTCGCAAAAGTTGGGAACGTCTGAGTAAAAGAGAACACAAATTTGCTTGAAAACCTCCGTTTGCGTCACGCTTGATGCGTGGTATCTCACTTTCGAAAGAAGCAAAAACTATCACATTGTCTCACAGAAGAATGTATCTCTCTGACGTTATCCTAATATTAGCCTTAATTATTTGATCAAATTAATTGTCCTCGTAAAAAGATGCTATTTAAATACATGTTTCTATTTTCCTACAGTCAGAAAAGGCATAAATACGTATGACCAAAACATCCTAGATGAAGATCGTTCTTTAATCGATTAAAAGATTGCAGAATTCGACCAACTATTACAAGCTGTTTCTTGATGAACTCAAAAGTGTGATGAAGCTATTGTTGAAAACCTTGTTTGGCTAATCTAGTGCTTCAAAGAACTTGTAAGCATGACTATCAAGACTATCAACCCATACGTGCTCGATAACATCTAACTCACTATAGTACATCCCAGTAAATATTAGTAATATTGTCTCAAATCATGAGTCTATCAGTTGATTCTAATTAATAGAATAAGGACTTCTAAATGAGTCGGCGTGGTAGATGAAATAGCTTTTTTGCAACAAAAACAATTTATGCCACTCCCAGATGACACTTACATCACATTGTAAACAACATGTCACTTCGTTAGTAATTCACTTTCTTTAGCCTGGTATCGACCAAAAGGGAGGCACTGCGTAACTCCTCAAGAAGAGACCGATTTAAAATGACGTGCAACTCTCAATTTCATGTGTTATTTCCTAGATGTAAAAGAGCATTATTGAGGCTGTTCACCTTCTGAGCACCATATCATATTCCGACGCCTGGAACACTCCACCACTGCCATACGGCGCATAAAGTGCTTCCGAAGAACAAAGTTATTTATTGAACGGAAAATGCTGCACAATTATTGATATATTTCACGACCGCCTTGTAATACAGAGCTCCATTAGCTCAAGCGAAGTCTACTCATTCGAGCCTTTTGTGTATTTTTGAAATGACTTTTCTTCTAAGAGTGCGATTTGATGAATTATTATCGAAGCAAAGTTGAATGATATTACATCAATCATAGATAAGAACTTTTTATAGGATTCTCATGAACTTATTATGCTGCGGAATGCTGATAGCTTCATTTTTCCGATTGTTCATGATACCTATACGACTACTTCTTGGTGAGAATATTTGGTTTTTCTTTTGTCTTTCCAAGAAATTCATTATTGATCTATAATTCTTGGTACTATTCTCTGTGCGAAGTATGCCATAAAGGCTTTTTGCTGTTGTTCTCCTTGGAAACATTAAAAGGATAAAAGACAGGCTGCCCTGTATCGTCAATCTTCTGAAAATATGACACGCATTTTAGTTCATTCGTGAATGATCAAACGCATATCTGGCCTTTACAGTAATCTGCTACGAGCTCCCGATAAATCACATGGTGTTGTTATTGCGGATAAGTCCGGTGCTTGATCTCAATTTGTAGTCCTGGTAGTTATTACGATGTAGATTATCAAATGACTGCATCAATCAGTTTGAATGAATAAATAAGTTGAATGACTAGAAGTGTTTGCTTGCAATTTAACGTGTGAACTATGTGAAACATATGCAGCGATACTACACGAAAAAATTGACTAATATAATCTCTCTACTGCAGAGGACCTAATGGGATGCAAGCTGAAGGCGAATACTATGGGTATCATTTTTATCACTTTATTTCATTTGATCCCACTCACTGTGTGTTTTTCTTCGCTGTGCAATCCCAGTTCTTCTAACATTCAAGTCGTTTTTTTCGTCTCCTTCTTGAACGTTGTAGAATATTGGTCTTCCTGCAATCTCAAGACTGTGCTATGGCGTTCCATAGGACATTCGTTGTTGACTGCCGAAGAGTGCTAAAGGTGGGGTTCGGCCTCGTGCGCGCTGCAGCGAGCATCTCAACCACTCGATCACGGCTCCCTCCTACATTGCACCGTTAAGACCACAATACACCAACCAGAACTGATATAAACATTGAATCTTTTCAGGTCATTATTATGATGTGAAATGGGTGAAACAAGTAGACGAAATGGCCAAAGCAGGTCAATTGACTGCAATTCTACAAGTCGACACCACCGTATTTTTGATATCGATCGAGCGTGTCGTAGCCACGATTTATATACGACGATATGAACATATGTTCTCATCACTCGCTCATAAAATTCTTTTCACAACTACAATCGTATGTACTTTTCTTAATGTTTCAAAACGAGTTTTCATAGATTCACTAAATCAAGGTGGCTAAGATGTTTTTCTGAGAGGCCTGAAAAACATTGCCAATCCAGTCATGACACCTCATCATTTATTGGTCAGAAGCTTGTGTGCCCTCAGAGAATGATATAAGAGCAATCTATTATGGCCACCTGAGTGAAAAATTTGTTGACTCCAAATAGAGAAGGGGTTGGCTCACCGCTGGCGTGAGATCGAGCCAGAGTAATGTCTGTGATGCAGGAAGCCGCGTAGGACTGTCTCTAATTTATAGCATCGTGCTATCGTACTAATATTTTGTAATGGTCTTCAGTGATAGTAACAATAGTGTATCGTTTTTATTTGTGTAAAAATTGATTCAGTCACGCCCTAAATATCATCTACAACAAATCATTTCCGTGGTAGCCGTAAGTGCACATGATAGATTGGTAGTTTATGTCAATGAGTTGTGTGGTTTCCCAGTAGTTTACTACCTTACTGTGGCTGGGAGGTTTGGGGGTTTGACTATGGTGTACTGCTGTGTGATTATCCTATTGGTAGGGACTTCAAGTTCTAGAGAGGCCTGAAGCTTGCATCCGAAAACCTAGCTAGGGACAAAAAATGCCGGGGATCACCACCGTTTTGATATCAAGTCAGTCGTAAGGTGACAAAAGTCTCTGTGATTCATTACGGCTCGCGGGTGCTTGTGATATTGATGTCATGTGGAAAGCTCCACTAAAACCCGACCTAGAGTCTTCAGTGACATACAAATCGCTCAACCAGTTTTCGCAATTCCTGGCCCTTCATGAAGAGTGTTTCTTGCTTTGCATCATTAACACTAGAACAGCTTCGTCATCAATCGGTCTCTCCTCTTTTCTTGAAGCCGCTTATTACATCAAATACCAAGTCATTGCTCTACAGGAGACGAGACCAAAACAGTAAGAACAGGAAAACAGACATAGACGCATTGTCATTCGCTCGAACTTTGCCTATCTTGTCGATTCACGAGAGATCCTAATACTTAGCATTGTTTTACGGTCTCCTTGCTGAAAAATATCACTATCAACCTTTGGGATTCCGGGACCGACTATCTATCAAATTCGCCATAGTTTGCATAAATGTGTAGTCTCTTCTGCTAAGCACTTCCAAGGTGTTAGTGATACTATTTATTCAATAATAACGAAGCATTACAAAAATACAGATAGTAATGCAGCGTGAATATTACAATAATCGTGGTGGCTAACGTTTCGGCTGGTAGAATCTTCTTCAGAACCCGGAAAGATCAAGTTGATCCACAATTCACTAAGCCAAAACCTCCACAACCCCAGCACTAAACGTAAGAAATGATTTTGGGATAGCATAGTATAGTTTAATTTCAAAACACTCATTGTTTTAATGTTTAAGAATCTTCAAATTCATTCATTCATTGAAGACCAGCCGCTCAGGGTCAGTGCATCAAGAGGCTGCATCTAACTCAGGCCGGAAAGATTAGCCTGAGATATGATCCAAGGTCGCGCCTGACTACGAGACAGTCCTCTTTTCGGTTCATTTTTGGGCCTTTGCTATGAATCCAAGAGGCTTCTAGAGTTTCACGCGCAAATGTTTTTGTTTCCTGTAAGAGGATCGTGAATTTGACGCCGAACATTACTCCTGCATGTTTTTTGGTCCCTATACGTGCCTAGTAGAGTTTTTGGATCAGAGATGCGTAACCCAGCTAGATGCTCTTTTACACGAAAGAGTAGTGGCTTATACGTTTCTCCAATGTATTCATCCCCACATGCCTAGCAAGAGATCAGGTAAATGGTACCCGACCTCATGCAGTCGCCCTCTCTGCCGTTTGGGCAAAGTGCAGTCATTGGTTTCGCAGAGGTGGTCATACAGTCGGTTGCGGACCTATTGGCACTTTAGTGTCTTTAAGGGTATTTCAAGTATTGCTATCGAATTATCCAAGCCTGCTCTTTTTAGGGAACGTTTAATAGGTGATAGTTGTTGCAAATAAAAGGTGGGGAAAAGGAACCTTACTTTCGTCAGACTTGCCTTTCAGGGACATAGAAATTCCTCTAAATCTAACTTGAGAAGCTCCTACAGTGTCTTTACCATTAGAGATGGCTATTTTTCTTGCCAAGCTTGAAGATTCTACCTTGTGTTCTTTTTCCTGTGCACACATTGATCGCTATGTAAAATATGTTTTTTAAAAGCGTGCGTTTTATGTGCGACGAATGAAAAGATAGGTTTTGAACCAAGATGTTTTTCTTGCTTGGTTTACGGGACCATTTTGTACTGTAGGAATTTTCGAACAGGTTGACCTGAACGCTCAAAAATGGGAGCCAATTTGCTTTCGATTTCTCACGGGTGAACTTTATGTACTCTAACCTACTGATCAGCAGCGCGGAACATTTGTCCATCTCGTCTTGGGTCAAGCAGACGACAAAAGCAGTCATCTATATGACTACAGTAGAGTATCGGCCGGGGATTGATTATTGGGCTCTCCACTTTAGACATAAAAGCTAAAGCAAGGGTTGACACTACTCGTTGTCCCATTACCAGCCTTCTGATTTGTAGAAAATAGTTCCCGGACCATCTAAAGAATGATCTGTTTAGGCACTCTTTTGAGAACGTCTTAATCTGCTGGATGGAGAAGCCATACATGTTTGTGGTACTCTCGAGCCCCGTTAGAAGCTCGCATATGGCTTGCCACTGCGGACTCATTCGACACGTTTGCATGAAGAGCGGTTACGTTGAAAGATTCCATTACGTACGCATTGTTGGGGGACGCGCTGCGTAGATGGTGGTCTAGGAACATTTGGGTGTTGGTGAGATGGGCTGGAATGCGTTTTCGTAATTGGACTAGTATTAAATTTAAGAACCACGTTATCCTATCCGTTGGCCCGCCTACGCAGCTGATGATGGATTAGTAGACACAAGTTGATTAGTGCATATCAGCTTTGAGTTCCATCAAGCAAGGACGGGACATGATGGAGGATTAAGTTCTTGTTAAGAGGTAACGGAAGGTTTCAAACCGGCCAAACTTGCTACTATTATATTATTATCTCTATTCAACTTTCGATTTTGCTTTAAAAATTCCTAATCACATGATGGACGATAAAGTAAGGTGTCTTCAAGATGTTTTTTCGTTATTACAATATCCAACTGATGGGAATTACTACAGACTCCACTATCTTGTCACTCACTAATAGTCTAATGGTTTTGGAATTATTAGGTCCGTATCTATCGCATACCGCTTTTCAGTCAATGTCATCGTGTTCGGAGGCGTGACTCTTCCGGGTAATGAGCGCCACTCTTGGAAATAGGCCCAAGTTTCTCACCAGCGCAACGTATTTCAAAGGAAACCCTGTTTAGTGTCGCATGCAATTTGCAAGAACTGAGACCGACTCCGCTATAAAGTCAGATTACGATCATCCAAGAGGCACGAACAAGAAACGTGGAGTCAATACCAACACCACCTTTTCCTCGAGCGTTCTCGAGGCAATAAGACCGCAATGACAAGGTAGACATCAATTTTCGCATGTTTTCAAACGAAACTTTCAAAATTCTTAACCACCACTGCGAGAAAATGTATAGTTCCAATCTAACATCAGCGTAGTTGCTTATCGAAATTGAACCCACTCACGCTGACAGATGTTACCTGGGCCAAGCCGGTGATGACCTGTCGCTGACAGATAGATGCGTTGTTGTAGCGTAGAAATAGTGGTGAGCAAAACGAGAGTAGACGAAGACGAGAGTGCAACAGGTTAGAGTACGCGCTCCCGAAAAGAGTGAGACGATGGTTCGAGTCCCGCCTGACGCGGTTTTACATATCACTCTACATCAGTGGGTATATCAATACTATTATGCCGCTCCATAAATTTTGACTTAAGATTAGAGTTAAGACTAGAGCAATAAACGCCAAATCTGTCAACCAGAAGTAATTAAAATTACATGATTTTGGCATCATTCATTGCTTCTTGCAAACATTTCATCATACAGCTAGCCCCGTATTTCCTTGTAGAAGAGGCTGTCTGGGAGCGAATTTGCTCGCCACTCATGCACAAATGGCGCTCAAAAGTATTCGCGCCTGGAGCGATGGTCCTTTCAATTTCCTGTGGACGGCCCAAGCGTGACTAATCTCCAGAATGTTCTCTTGAAAATTAAACTTTTCGAACCACTTCCTCATTGTCTTTTCTGCAACCGTGTCATCGCCTCAAGTTCCATTAATCTTACGCGCCGCTTCATTATCACTCTCCCCTGTACGCCATTCGTGTATGAGTGGCAAGCGAATTTAGTCCCACCACAGCTCCTTATTAGAGCAAGTATAAGAAAATTGTATATGATGATGTTGGTAAGAAAATGCACAAGTGAACGACAGTAAAGTCATGCAATTTTGAATACTTCTGCTCAATTTATTTGGCGTTTACTGCTTTAGGGCGAAACTTATCAAAGACCTAATACTACCTGCCACTTTGCACAACGAATGACCATAAACCGGATGTGTTCCTTCCCCAGTTGGTGAAAATAATTTAATCGAAAATTCTTCTCTAGGTTTGTAGTCAAGAACTTTCATACCAGGCCAGAAACGGCCAACAATTTGAATACATAAAAGGAACGATCAGAATAGAAGGCGAAATGAGAATAAAAGTCATCCTATTGTCTTTGATTTTTTGAAGCTGTTTTTAACAACTCATATCTAGCAATTTGCTAGTTCCTCCTGAAAGTACGAGGAGCTTATTCAGTGAAAGCCACTCCTAACCACCTTGCTTGTACATGTCCGGCCGCTCAAAGTTTAAGAATACCGGCCTGAACATCGGCTATCGAAAAAAGTTTGACCGGAAATGCAGTGCGCTTCAACGACAAGCGATGGGCGATTGTCGTTAACGGATGATTTTCTTGAAATGTTAAGTTTACCACGGAAAGATCACCGACCCAATAATCCAACTTTATCACGGAAGACTCGGAGGAAAGATATGATAATCAACGAGCTCCCAAAGCTGTAAGGACCCACTGGCCTGTAGTCGCGTGAGATTGGGAGCAATGTAAGCTCTACAGGTGCCCACTTGAGTCGTTCGATGATGAATAGTACGACGGGTGTAGGACACCTGTTTTCGCGACACGTCTTTTTCAAGAATTTATCTTGGGAAAGAGAGAAACCCATCAGTCGTTCTGGAATTCTACTGGCGGGACGACTAGAAAGGAGGTCAACCATATTCTAGATAATGTCTTCTTGAAATACTAGTTTTATCTGAATCATGTATTTGATCCGATCACTGCCTTGTCTGCGCGCAAATTCGATTTAGCCGTAAGCTGGAAAAAATCCACTGACATCGACCAAGAATGACAAGGCAAGTGGTGCACAATTGAATATTCTCGGTGTAAATCTCTCCTCACATGATGGACATAAAGGTATATTTGATCCTCTCAATTTCCTAATTAAAATGTTCAGTTCACTTCTCAACTAATATTGAGGGTTGTTGAAGATGAAAGGAGATTGAAGCCTATTCATACTGCAGTATAGCTTATGAAGAGTACCACCTGTAGAAAACTTTAAAGAGGGGTCTACATCGCTGCAACGAGATAGAGTTATTGTAAACAGCTAAGAATCGATATGTAAGGATAAAAGAGATAACTCTGTTGGAGTTAATCAATCTGTGATGGATGTGCCATGTATTTGTCTTCATGTAACATCGTCTTAGGTGACTAAACGCCTATCTGACCTTTACGATGACTCGCGGCGACCTACCTATGTGTCAAGTCATTGCTGTTATTATCCCAGATAAGCCTGGTACCAATTCACCGATCCCAGAGGGTTGGAAGGTTTTGTGAGTCCTGAGCGCATGGGCGAACCATCAAGATTAATCGACCATGTGCGTGTCGCTGAGTACCTCTAATCACCACGCCATACGCGCTTTTTATAAATCGATATAGACTAAAGAAATGATTTCGTGATTTGTGCCACTATAGTGTTCCGTTATGCGTTGTGATAAACGAAATTAGGGGTGTTTACACATACTGCCACAAAACGTGGAGAAAGAAGTGGCTCTATACTAATCTACTCCACGGTTCTGCCTAACTTCTGATCTTTCAGCTGGAGGAGACCCACCTGAGCACTAATTTATCACTTGAAGCTTAATCTCAATAGGAAACTGGGCGACATTTGTGGCTCCAGGATCCAGTGAAATTACAGTCGACCTTCGTCGAGCTGGAAAACACAAACTACTTATATTTGCTGCACCTTTACCGAATACGGAATGGCGTTTAGCAGCATGAAAATGAGTGCGGTCCCATCAGTATTTATCATCCGGTCCTACATAAAGACTCAAATTCATTGAGGACACTTGTGCTTGCAGTGCACAGACATTGCTTTTCCAACGCTTCTACTCCATGGCCATAAAAAGAAGGATCCTATCAAACTGAACGTCTCGCATAAGCTGTTTACTATCACGTTGGGTAAAAGTTGCTGGACTAGAGCAAGACAATCATACTAAGCAGTGGCAAGATTCTTCTTCAAATGTAGACAGCATTCAGGTCTCGTAATGAAGCTACCGATAATTGACGCATCCAACCTACGTGTTTAGCTCTTCGACTTAACAGTTCTCCAAGCCCTCTAATATGCTGCTGTTATGTAGAGCAGTGCTCCAATTACGTCAAGAAATCCACGCACAACCCCAAAGTACATGAGCAATGTCTTTCAATATTCAGACGGAACTCATGAGCATGAAATCCAGTCGAAAAGAGCTGGTCAAACCTCCGTTATCAACATTTTCATAAATCAAGATAATGTAAATCGGCAGTCAAACACAGAACTTGGCCAGTTACAAAATAACTAGAAAAGGTGACAAATGGAAGGAAAGAGCTATAAAATGGACTCCGGAAAATGCAGTCGCCTTACAATGGGCAGACAAATTCGTGAATATTGTCACCTAAGTGCCTTCAAAGGTGGAGGCGATTTCGTAAATGTGGAATGGACCTCATAGATGTCAACATATTCAACGCTGGCTGCCACTGTGGAAGACGATAAATGCGTAAGAAAGATATGAGTGGAAACTATTCTAATGAATGCATTGTTCGTAAAATCCAGCCACGCAAATGCCCAAATAAATAAGCTCAGTGATAGAAGTGGTTGAAGGGAGCCAGTATTCCCACAGCGATCCTCGTCGAAATCATCGTGCATAGGTAAACGTCACAGGCATTGATGTCGACTGATCGCATAATGGATTTCTCGAAAAATCCTTCATTCCCACGCAATTTTTCATGGTAAATCTTTCACTTATGCAAATAAATAAGTCAAAGACAAAACTAGATCAAAAGAAAAAGAATATAAATTTCTTTTTTCTCAGAGGCACTTTTCAAAGTGGCACAAGCATGTCAGTGGTCGAGTCAGAGATTATATCTCGAACTAAAAAACTTCTTTTCTCACATTCTCAGTTTAGTGAAGTCGTTACATATTACCAATTTTTGAAGAAAGACTAGCTGAAGACTTTTTTATTCACTTGAGATATCACTTTTTGTGCTGATCTCAGCACTGCTTAAAATCAATTCGCTTTCGCGCATCCATCATCCGTTCATGTTTTCGGACTTGTGTATGAGCTCGGCTAGTTTTGTCAGTGCTTCCATTTTATCCACAAAATATAGTGATTAGAGAACGGATAGATTAGAT
Organism: Parelaphostrongylus tenuis; assembly: GCA_019055375.1. Classification (NCBI taxonomy): domain Eukaryota; kingdom Metazoa; phylum Nematoda; class Chromadorea; order Rhabditida; family Metastrongylidae; genus Parelaphostrongylus; species Parelaphostrongylus tenuis. The sequence goes on from JAHQIW010007172.1 coordinate 288,716, forward strand.
GGACTTGATGAACTGATATTCTAGGCCATTGAGAAACTAACACCGCAGACAACCGCCTCTTTTGTGTATCAATAGGAGCTTATTTCCGAAAAATTTGTTATCGATTTGCTCACTCCGGATGGGTGAAACGTTGGACTCAGTGTGGTGTCGAACTAATAACCTTGGCGTATTATTGCAGCCCTTCTATTATCGTTACCTTTTCCAAGCTCATTAACAAGTTACAAGTAACGTTAAGTGCTCTGAATAGCTATTAGCTCTACTTAACGAATGGTTATGGTTCAGTGAGTAGCTACTTTTCTTTGCTTCAGCTCTGTTCCATCTATGTAGTGTCGGCTTACTTATTTTTTTTACATGGTGACGTGTATCGTGAAAATCCACAAACAACGCTAATAAACATCTCTTATGTAGTAGCAGCTACGAATCTGATGGGTGCAGTGGTAAGTTTTGTTTTTCAGTTTTTTGTTTTCTATTTTCTCTTTTTTCTCTCTTCTTTAATTCCTTTCAGTCCTTTTCCAATCACTTTAAGAATTTCTAAATGACTTCCTGTCTTAAACTATTTGATTTTTAACAACAATGTTCAAGCCTGGAATATATAATTTTTGACTCGATAAAGCACTCGAAGGAAAGGTATAATATGATAAAAATACCAGCCAGCTAGCAATCGAGTGCGAAAACACTCTGTGTTAGGTGAAAATTTCGCCTGACATAGAATGTAAAACGTACGTCGTCGACAACTCTTTAAAGGGAGTGTAACGCTCCCGAGAGAACTGACTATAAAAAGATCGACAGACGACGGGTTCTGCCCGGCTGATGAGTCTGTAAGGACGAAACAGGTGTCTCGGGCTGTACAAGAGCCCTTACCAGACCACATGACATGTTGGCTCAAATAATAATGAAAGGATCTATAATTTTTGACACAATTAATCTTACCTATGTTTGTCTTTTTCTTTTTCTTTTATAAATGATCTTGCCGCAGCGCTGGCGAAAATATTGACTAGATCGTGCACCCTGTTGCAGATCGTCATTCATTTCTTTTTTTTTTTGGTTTTTGTCCCTAAAGTTCAAATCGCACGGATTATTATATGCTACTATTTCATGATATTGAAGTATAGTCAATAATCAACCTTCAAGATTTTCTCCCGCAGATGCTGCATCAGAGCGAGGAAAAAATGACAATCCGATGGGGAATATCAGGGCTATACGGTGAATATGGCTGTGGCCAAGACCAGCTTCTCAAAAATGCTGCGAGTCGACTTAGCAATGTTAGGTGGTCGGCCAATGCATGAGGTCCATTGAGTTTGTGGTAGCCCATTTAATTTAGATGGCGAGCAATAGTACTAAGGGCACATCTGAGTATCTGTCTGAGCTATTAGAACATTCTCCACCAAACCGCAGCACTTTGGCAATAATTCAGTGAATTTGCAACAACTTAATTAAACATTTGTGCGAAGGTCATAATGGGATAAGCCAATAATAGTACAACAATCTAAAGATACTGAGAATCTAAATGTAACAAAGTGCAGTTGCTCGAGTAGGCAGTTAGCAGGCTATAATGATTCAATTTTGCAGCTGTTACGTATCACCCATCGTCGGTCACAACGGCATCTCAACAGTGACGACCGTGCACTTTCGGCGAGCTACCAGTGTCATGAGAATCTCAGCGTTGTACGACTTATACTACCAATATATGTGTTGCTGTTCACAACCAGGCTTTGTCAGTTCGCATCCCGTCTCTATTTCTACTATGCCGGTTTCCGGTTCGGTGCCTTCATGTTTCGCATTTTTGGGCACTTCTACAATGTGGTGAATAATGGCTATTGGTCTTTGCTTTTTTTTTCAATTTCGTCCTGTTCAGACCATCATTTTTAGAATTCATTTCATTTGTCTGCCTATTGCGATGGTAAGATGTTGCAATAAACCCAATAATACAAAGTGGTATGCAAAAACATCTACGTCAGCTGAGATTCGAACACGGATTTCATCCTATTCGTGATAGCCTGCTAAACCGTTGCACTACCGACGCCCGTTTTGACACCACTCTTTCTATGCCACAAGCATTATCTGTCAACAACCAAGCGTCTACGGTCTGGCGTGGGCACTCACTATCGACATTGAACACACTTATGCTAACAGATATTGAGTTGGAATAGTGAAAAAGATCAACTTATTTTACCGCCTATTGCGGTGGTACGATGTAACATTGATCCCAATAATGTAGAGCGGTGTGCAAAAACTTGCATCAGCTGGGATTCAAACCTAGATTTCACCCTATCCAGGGGCGCGTGCTGATCCGTTGCACGCCATCAAACGAGGATCGAACCAAAATTCTTTTTATTACTGACTCTTCAGTGATTCAGTGCTTTCACCAAGACGCAGTCAATCGAGTTGAGTGTCTACGGTACAGTCACTTCCAGTAGTGGTTAAATTTATACAGTGACAATGAGTCGAATTGAGTGCAGTGAAACCACGTGCAAAAATAGCAATAAAACATTTGAAATGTTGAGCAACACGCGCTCCCGATATTGGTGAAACGCGGGTTTAGATCCTGCTTAGGATTGAATGTTTTCCATACCATTTAAAACTCCTAGATGTATATTTGTAACTTTACAACACAACTAAAAAGTAAACGATGAGCACTGCGCGATGGGAAGTTCGGTGAACCTTTCGTGTAGTAATTCTGGCATTTCGTTTCACGCACGGCACCCATTATCGTGCATTTTTTGCTGAACATCGGTGGCCTTCCTATACAAGGCTTAACATCCCAAGGAATCCAGTTGATCAAGGGTAAAAATGAAAAATTTCTTATTTTATACAACAGTGTAGTCTCGTGTACACAACGTGAGAGATTCTGTGTCCTGTTTCACTTCAGAATGAGGCTTTCAACATTCTTTCATGACATCTGAAGAAGGAGTATTTACCCATATATTTTTCATTCCGTTGCGAGAAGTGACTCTCCACATAACGCATTGCGTAACGGCGGTCATACTCTGTGATAGAATGGACAACTACCGACTTGAACAATTAAATGTCTGTCTTCATCAATCCTAAGAATCCAAAGATAGTTTCCATTGACCATATTCCCACTGGAGACGAACATCTCATGTACATGACTATATTGCTCTGCTTTTTGAAAGAACACTGGAGTAAAAAACTACACTCTATTCTTTCACAAACACCAGAAATTAGTGAATGAGTGTCTAAAACACAGTTTTTGAACAAATTTGAGCAACCCACATGACTTCATTTGCAGGCTTTTGGTATACAGTTTGCACATGTTATTAAGTTGTATATAAACAATATTATCCTTTTCAGTCGTTGGCCATGAGTGTTTTCCTCACTCCAGTACTGCTTATACTTCTGCAGCCGAGACTCAGAATGATGTTCTTCAAGCGCTCCCCAATGAAAGTCAGCTGTAGTCATCATGAAGCTGCACAAACTACGGCCATCTATTTTGACGGTCTCAGAAAAATGTGGGAGTGAATCTTCTTCCCTCGATCCATTATTGCTACACTTATTTCGTTAGCTCTAATAACACTAATAGTTTGTCAAAAAATATGATGTCACTTGAATACTTACTTTTTTATTCACTACTATTAAAAATTGTATGAGCAATTGATAAATCATTGTGTTTTGAAAACCGGGTCCCTTCAGCCACGACACTGTCAATCAGTGATAGTTACTCACTTACTTGGATACTTGAACGGTCCACCTTCACGAAATGCGCGGACTCCAGCACATTTCCTATGATAGTTTCCTTTGTGATCTAGCCAATAACGCAAGGTTGATAATAAACATCATTTGGCTAACGTTTCGACGCCTTTACGGTGTTCAATGTGCCCCTTGAGATGATTCGCCTTGAACAGCAACAAAGAACAACAACGAGAGGACTTACAACTGCGGACAATCTGCTCAAGTAAACGAACGAAGACGTCAGAATGCTGACCCTATAAAGTTATAGTGAATCTCGTGGTATTACCTCAATCATAAGAGGAACTGATGAATATTGCGATGTTAAATCACCAAGAGGTTGCTATAAAACATCATATTATGCCTGAACGTTTCAGCACCTTTGCATTTTTCTAGTTCAGTAATCGCAAACGTCCTGAGTGGCGTTCCCCTGAATTAAACATGCTATCGCGATATCGGGAGTGAGGATCGCGGCTGATCGGGTGTGATGCCTAACAGTCAGCAAAAAACCTTATGTAGCAGCACAGTCAGCCATAAAAAAGTAGGATATTACCAACACCGTGCTTCGAGACCTCATGAATCATCAACAGTTGATATCTGATCCGAATTACTGTATACTCGAAGCGTTTGCGTCGGAACTTTGCTTCACTAAAAAAAAATTTTCGAAAACATTTCTTTCAATAACCTGGCTCTACTAAACAAGGTACTTTTCCCCTATGCGCACCCACATTCAAAAAAGCGTAGGGTTTACTCAAAGAATTTGAAATTATTCGATAGCACAGATTTCGAGAAATTTATTAGTGCTTTTAGTTTCCTAAAAAAAAACTTTTTATTGCTCCACAACACTGAAACAATACTCGCATTTCACATGCGGAGCGAATACCTTGCACTGATATGTGGATGGATTTTCGCAATATTGAATTTAAGCCATAGCGCTCCAATAATCGCTCGATAGCATAATTTTCGGGAACTTTAGCAGTGTAATTCTTGAATAAAAAGGTTTGTCTACTAAACAGTGAGCACAAAATAAAATTATGTTTCACACTCGAGCACTTCCGGATAAACAATTCTTTTTTTCAGACTTTTAGTAATCAATCGATAGCTGAAATCTCGACTATTTCAATGATGTATTAGGTTTTTAAAGAAAAAAATCTTTTTATGCGCTGTAGCAGTCAAGAGAAGATCGAGTTGCGCAACAAGTGGCCGCTTTTTGCAAATAATGCGGTGTGTTGCAATATCCTATCCACATACCGGAGCAAAAAGTGCGCGCTGAGCGCGAAACCTAGATTCTTATTTTGGTGCTGCAGCGTTTCAAAAGTCTTTCTCAAAAGCCAAATATGCGAATGAAATTTTGCGAGATGTGTGCTATCGAATGATTAGCAGAAGTCTGGAAAAAAAGCTTTATTCGACAAAAACAATTCATTGTGAAATAGATTTTTAATCTCACTGTTACAGCGAAAATTAAGGCCGTTTATGAAATTAAGTACACTGCCGAGATCGTCAAGATGTAGGCAGCTGAGTCACGATCAGTTCGTTGAAAACAAGAAGTAGCAAATCTTCAAAATGATTAGCTTGTCAGGTAGACGGAAGTTGCCAAAAAATGAGACTTTCTTGAAATTTTGGAATACTTCACATTGCCCATAGGCACATATCTTTGTCATAAGACTGCACATTGGCGTTCCGCAAAGGGTAGTTGATTACTTGTACTGAATAAAATGGTCGATAACTGTGTTTTTCACGGCTTTCCTCTTTATGCGTTTTCATCACGTGATGTAGCCTAAGCTTCTTGTGCTGCGTTCATTCCGATTGTTATGAGACAATCAAGAATCAGATGTCGTCTCTGATTGAATAAGTGCATTACCATCGACCGTGCATAATGCTGAATATATCAATTACACGGATATACAGTCTTGTTACTGGCACACTCAATTTTTGATTTATTTCATGCAGTATGAATCTTGTTGTAGCAAAGGAATGGAATGCGTTTTTCAAACATTAAAATATTGCACGGAAACTGTTTATTTTCTTGCAACGACAAAATTCTCAAGTTTGCTTAATTAAACTGCTTATTACAATAATATTACGATGATGTGTGACGCTACGAAAGTGGTTAGAAGTGTCCTGCTACGTATATGGCGTATATGATTTGAGGTTTCCTACCGCCCATTTAATTGGAGGTGAATATTTGTGACCATAGTTTTCTGAAGAAATGAAAATACTGATTTGTTCATCGGTATGTTTTAGAGTATGTTCATAGTTCATAGTCTTCAATCACTCTCACAGAACTATGGGTGGAATGAAATATATGGGTTATTTCGTAAGCTCAGATAATTTATCCTCTGTATGCGTCATACAATAGAATGAATTTGAGAATTTGTTGTTCTTAATTGATGTCGGGCGAGTTGAGTTGCCCTAAAATCCTAACATAGCCGTCTTATCCTTCTTAAAATGAACTCTTACATCGTAGTTACAATGAAAGCTTCGCAAATGAGGCTGGTACCAATCTTAGACTTCGGATGAATGATTGACTTGCTGAATCATCACCATTCTCGTGATGTATGGCATCATTACCACTGAGCTACCTAATCTCCCATTAAACTAAAATTATTTGCTCACTTATGATGTAGTTCCTAATTAACTTACTTCGTACATATTAGATATGTATGAATAGAAGGTAGGCAGTGTATTATTCAGAAGCATTGATGAAATAGTTTGCTCGGCATAGGGTGGATACATTTTTATCGCTATGTGAACTGAAAGTGCTCTTTTCTTGATGTTACGTAAATGAAGTTTCGCTAACAATTCACTTTTATCACTGCGTCTTATGACAACGCGATCTATTTCATCATCAATTCAATTCATGAAAATACTTTCAAGAGTGCATTAGAGCGAAAAGAAGCATAAAGTCCTCAGCGCTGATTAATTCCTGAAGGATCCGTATGCATTCATCTTTAATTTTTACCTCCTATTGAGGTCATTGATGCATATCTGGCCTCTACAATAACACGCAGTGGCATAGCGACCTATCAAGACAGTATTTGATTATGAATAAGCTATAAATATGTGGTTGACAATAAACATCTTCAACCAACTTTCATTGTTTTCATCTTCAGAAGCAATAGTACGAGTTCATAGTACACACTCACTCTTCCTCGAGTTGCTGTTCTTCGCTGTCGTTCTGATCATTTCTTCGGTGGGCCAACGCTTGGGCAATGAACTCATTGGACGATGTCCTTATATAAGGGATGCTTGTTATGCTAACTACCCAAGGAAAATGACTCGTATTTCCGTGCAATCTATTCTACGTTAATTGGTATCATTATCAGGTATCAGAGAGCGTAATATGGAAACTACAATGATACTACTTTTAAATCCATGTTTTATTGAAAATCACAGCTTAGCTGGACATACCGTATGACACCGTGCACTATCAGAGCCTCGAAACCCAAATGGCACCTATAAGTGCCATGAAAGTTTTGCACATTTTACATTGCTGAGTAAGTCTATAAAATCTTACCACCACTAAGGCGGTTGTATAAAAATAGTTCCATCTGATGTATAAGTGCCATCGATCTCAAACTCTCACGCCGCGCGTCAGAATTCTCAACGGCGCACCCAGCAATGTAAATGTGGGAGGTTTTCCGGTAAATTTAAGTTTCAAAAGGACATTATCACTAATGAATGATATGCTGTCATAGAATAGACTCTTATAAAGGCTGTTTTATAGTATAAAGAACGCTAATATCAAAATGACGCTCTATACATCAACAGTAAAAGCACATTCCACGAAAGTTACATATTCTAAACGGTTTATGAAACATTCTCTTACATTTGTCTCTTCCTATAGTTTATGTTTTTGTAATCGCGTGATAGCCTGAGGTGTTCCAGTTTTGATGTGAACTTGGTTTATAAAACGACAACCTTCATACTGCGTTTTACTTACAGAAGGGAATAACCTTTCTCGAGTGCGTAATTCCAACTTCACGGTGGATTTTTTTATATATGTAGAAAAATTTTGACGCTAAGCGAGCTTTATCGCTAAGAAAAAAAGATGTTGTTGAATTATTTTATATAATTGTATTTTTAAAGGAAAAAAGGCCCAGTTCTCTCAAAGAATTCCACTTCTTGCTACGAATTATGTGGAATGTACTCATGTTTCCTTGGCTTTTTCCCGGAAAGGAGCCTTTTCGCTGGACTGTTAATAATCATTCGACAACTTCAGTGATTTTGACACTAAATTTGTTTTGCGAAGAAATCTGAAGAAATAAAATGGTAAGGCATGTAAGACCAATGCGCATAACCAACGATAAAGGTTATAACAATGAGTAATGTTCATGTCGGAGTAGAAGTGGATAACACAAGAAGCTATCACCCATGTAAAATTAGTACAATGTTAATACTATCGCGTTGTGACTTTCTTATCAGTGTCCGTATACATTTTCTTACTCTGCGAATCCCAATATCTCTAAAATTTAACGTTTCTTCGTCTTTTTCTCGAACGTCGTAAAATACTGGCTGAGTACTACTCACTTCAATCTCAAAGATGATCTAGCTGTGGCGTTCATAGGGCGTTCGTTGTTGGCTGCCGGAAGGTGTTGAGGGTGAAATTCGGTCCCACGCGCGCCGTGATGAGCGCGAAACCACTCGACCACGGCGTCCATAGAGCAAAGCCTCTTCTACAGTTCTATAATATTTCAACTCCTATAGTCTTCTCATGATAAAAAGTTGTATCTGGCAGTTGATGAAGTGATATCGTGATGCAATATGCAGTATTATTTTTGACCAACAACTCAGTTTTCTAGTTGGTTTGGCATCTTTCAACCAAAACATAGTCACTAAAGTCTTCTTTGTTATATTTGCTCCTTAACTGACACTAAACCACTTTAATTGGTGACAAAAATCTATGTTTGTCAGAAATTATCACATTCATAGTGGTAAAGCTGAGCTCGCAGCGCAATGCAACCGCCTGTCACGTGAGAAATTAACTGGGATTCGAGAGGTTGAATTATTTCAATTATCAACAAACAAAGTCATCGGTCCTGATATTCAAAGACGAATGTTCTACCAATGTAGTGAGATGGATAACTTAAAACGGTTTATATTTATAGTCCACGTGCAGTACCAGGCTAAGTAAAGGCTTCCATCACAGGCGCCTTGAATAAAATTTCGGCACTTTTCCGTTATCCGCGCTCTGTTTCGAGCCTTCTAGAGAAGTTTGATTTCCAGTCGTCTTTAATGTCTGAATATCCATTCGATAGCTCTAATTAAAAGAATTTGAATGGTCTATTTCATTTCTGAAAAGCTTCATTATTACACTGAAAGAGCAAAATTAAGTTTGTTTCTCATTCGAACATTTCTCGCTGATCAAAACGTTTTCTTAAGAGCATCAGCAACCAATGAATAGAACAAATCTTAAAGATTCCAAAGATGTTTTTGATTTATGAAACTGACTCATTGGTGCGCTACAACAGCCAAAAGAAAATTTGGTTTCGCAAAACTGAAATACTCCTATTATCCCCGCCGTTTTGTGGAATCTTCAGAAAAGCGTGGCCTTTTTCTCTCCTGCAACAACTATCTAATAGAGCAAACCTCAGAGATTTAATTAGTGCATCTTACTTCCAATGCGGTTACATTATTACGCTACAAGAGTATATATAGAGTTTGTCACTGACGTATTCCTCGTTGGATAAAGCTTTTCCTATAGGCTACAAGCTACGGTTAGATGGCCGAAATCTTGCCGATTGTGACAGTGTCCTTGGTTTGTTAAGAGGATTTTTTATTGTGCTGTAGCTGGCAAAAGAATTTCAAGTCACGCGCACCGCGACGTCGGCTTCAAGCCATCAAGGTTTTGAGATATACGGATGAAATTTTGCCATATTGGCGTCAAGCCAGCATATTTTTACCTGTATATGAACAAGATTCCGCAACAAGCGGTACCTGTTCACGGCAGATCGTTTGCCTTTTAATTTGTTTTCTGCTGTTTTTCATCAAGTTCCTTCAATTATGAGCCTTTATGCTTTACGAAGTACTGAAAAAGGCGCAGTCATGTCCCTACAAAAAACATGGCGTGTTACAACTCGAAAGTCAGCGCAAGGAAGATTATCAAATGAAGCTTGACTGCTGCCCACTTACTTTTCTTGCGATATCACAAGCATGCTTCATAGCAAAGAAAAAGCCTCTTCTGTCAAAACACCTTGCTCACCGAGTGCAAAACTCAATTTTCTTTTGGCCTTTGTGGCTCATTAGGAAGCCTGTTTTGAAATTGAAGACATTATCGAAACTTTTGACATTTGTTCTATCGAGTAGTTAACAAAAGCTCAAAGAAACAGCTTTGATCAGCGAGAAATGTTTGAATGGAAGACAAAGTTTTATTTTTGCTCTTTCAGCACAACGATAACTTGCTTAAAAAATGTTTTTTCAAAGTCCCTTAATATCTAAGCTATCAAATGATTAGTTATCAAATGGTTAAATGATTACGTGGATGATTTTTTGATCACTGAAAACAATAAAAAACTACCTTTTTCCTGAAGGGTCGAAGCAGAACGCAGCTAATCCAAGTAATCCAGTTTTGCGAAGCTCAATCTCCTTTTGCCTGTTACAGCGCACTACGAAGTCTTTTTCAAAAACCAAAAGCACCATTGGAATTCCCAAGACTTGATCTACCGAATGGTTGTTATGACTTTTTAGAAAAAGCTTGGAACAGCGAGAAATGTTTGGATGAGAAACAAAAATAAATTTCTGCTCTTTCGGCTCAGTAGTTAAGCCTTTTTCAAAAATAATACCACGCCATTCGAACTCCTTTGATTTATGCTATAGAACAACTGTTTAAGCATCAAAAATGCCCTAAAATTGCACTTTTTTTAGGGGTCGAAACAGGGCACAGATGATCATTAAAATTCCTATCTATTGCCTGATTGGTGTTTCGCGCAAAAATTCCCCACAGATGCCAACGATGAACCATAATGGAAGAACGAACGACTGTGTTCAGTCGACTCGAATTATCGGCTACAAAGAAGATGAAGGCTAAGACGTCGAGACATCAGCTGAAAAACATTTACCTACAGCCTCATGATATATCTCAAAAAGAACTATTAATAGTTAGTGATGCCGAGGTTAGAGAGAAGTTTGTTTTCCAACTATAGTTTTCAATCAGCAAAAATCACACAAACTTTTTGCCAACCTGATGTAATAAGAAGTTAAACTTTTGTGATCAACATTAGTCGGAAATCTCCGGCAGTTAAGAATAATGAAGGTCCTGACTTAGTGGTAAAGTGATCCACCTACATTACCTGCTGTTCCGTTGATCGCCTAGTTGCTGGAGCGAGCACAATCACAGCTTCCGAACATACTGTTTTATCATGTGCAAGGGTAGTTCAAGGGAGCCCTACCGTTGTAAAAATTCGTTAAGCATCGCGCAATTCTCCGAGGTTTTTCGCGAAAATTGCAAAACTATCGAGCTGAAGGTCTCTGTTGTACTTTTGGCGACTTAAGAAATCGACAACATCTCAAATTGGTAACAACTCTCGCCCAATGGGTGTCGCTAAAGCGTACACGAGTTCTCGGCCCAATCGATCCTTCATAAACGGGTACAACGTCGGTTTTTTCACCTTGCTCAGGCAGTGACCACGAGAGTCCTTGATGTTGATTTTTTGCACAGTTATGATCTCCAGCCATCTAGAGACCGTGGACCCACGGCCTCTGCATTTCCATCTGACAGCTCTGAACAGTCCGCTTCCTTTCTGCATGTCTAACTCCGACGTGATTGTTAGAGAAAAAAGTAAAGGAAGATCTTATTGCTGAGCATTGTTGGGGTGAAAAGCACAGGAAGTGAGCAGACGTCCAGAGTTGCAAATGGAGAGCAGAAGCGGGGTCGCGGTGGACGGGAGTAAGTTGCAGGTCTTACGGGGTTCTTTCTCATCTTGTGTAACGTTTCAACTCTGTCCCGCTGTCTCTGTGAATGGCTTCGGAGTGGTCAGTCACCCCACCGGTTGTCCTGTCTTCGGGTCAGTTAGTGTTGAAACCATTCCTGTGTCTCACTGTCGATCGTATCTCTCGGATACCATGGTGTATATGTCTTCTTATTACTGCAGCTTGTTGCTCTGCAACTTACAACACTGTTGTGCCTGGTCCGTGGGGTGCAAGACCTTACTGCCGAAGCCAGACACGAGCGTTTGAGCCCGCTCCCATGATTTCCACTTGATGTTGTCCGTCGCATGATGCTTTAGCAGATGGCATCGACTAAATTTGCAGGGATAGCATCCCCTGTCGCACCTCTTCCCCGCCGCCGTTCCTGTCGTCCTCGCCGCGTTGGTTGTCCCCTTTTTCCTGATCGCCGCTGCATGACTTGATCAGCATTACACAGGCACGCAGCCAGACAGCGCCCCTGGCCACAACTCTCGTTTAGCAGCCCTCTCACACAAGTATGTGAAACCTCGTCTAATGACCAGATATTTCCGTCGACTCGCTCTACCCCCCCTTTACCTGACGCAGTATCTCACACTTTCTCGTCCCTTCCATGTCGACGTTCCCATTGTCGACCACAACTTCAACGCAGGTCCCCTCACCAGATATCAGAACCTAGACACATGACATGTATTGGATATTCTCGATCTCCGCGAAGTCTAACCCAGGTTCATTAAATGTTAGTACGTTCCTATTTAATTTTTTTATATTACCAGATAGCACGGAATAGAGATAATGACCTTACTTTAAGGAGAAAAAGAAGGAGAATGGTGGTCGGGATGATTGCAAATCTGCAATCTTAGCGGTAACCGAGCTAAAGTGCTCCAGTATGTTAGTTGACAGATTGCGAGAGAGTGTTCAGAGAGTACATCTATCTCGGGACTCTCACTCCGAGAAAGAACTGACTCAGAATGAAAAGTCCAGATTTCGTGGATGGAGTACTCATGCAACGAATAAGATGCAAGAAATGCCGCGAATTCGCACAACAAGTGTGAGAACGAGTCATGTAGATGTAAATGAGTGATTAGGAGTGAATATGATTTTCTCCTAATGTAGGATCTGCTTAACTACACTTTGAAAATCATATATGACGAGGGGATTGGCTGTGTCATAGTTTACATTACCTAATTTTGCAGCAGTCTTGACGTTGAACAATAATGCTGCTGAAGCAATTCTATCCGATATCACCATGCATGGATTACTGTCACGAGCAACGCTCCATGTGATCCATAAGGTCCATAATAAGGTCCATGTGGACTTGAAGTAATGCATGGCTCTGTAAATTTGTCAGAGTCTGTATTAGTGACTGCCAAAGAACTTGCACAATTCTAGGAATTTCTCTAAGGTGGTGCAAAGATTTTGTTAGTCATCGAAAAAATTTGGTTGAAGAGCCTCCTCTTCTGCACTTATTCAATGCATACATTTTAATCTAATTTTGTATAGGGCTTTGTTGCGAAAAAGACCATATCAATACCCTTACTTTTGCACAGTTAGGTAAGTTTTTGCGACTGCATGAAATTTTAGAAAAGAAACTAAACTAAGAAATTTTAAGTTACAGATTAGAGATCAGTTATTCTGCTAATCGTTTCTTTTCATTCAGTTCGAATCCGTACATTCATTGTTCACGAAGGTGTTTGATGAGTGCGGATTTCGCTTATTTCGTGGAGATTTTTGTCTTGTTAATAAGTGACAGTGAAAAGAATAACACTGTGAGAACGAATCAGTAAAATGTCATAAATAAGCGACGGTGCATACTAATAGGTAGTTTTCCATGAAGTCGAAGAATAGGTATTCCGCGGCGTCAATATGGAAAGTCAACCATTTCTAGAGAGAGTGAGTTCTTATCAGATAAATCTATCACCAACTCGCCAGTCGCGGGTGGATAATGTGGTCAGTTAAAGAATCGTGGTGTCAAAAGATTGTGAGTCTTATCGAGCATCTTTTGCTAACACCGTGTTATCCGCGTTCGAAAAACGAATTATAACAAACTGCTGAGTGAATATTTGCATGGTGGCACTTCAGAGCGCTTTAATTCCTCCATAATTCACCTTGGTTTCGTCTGCGGGGCTTCGATTTTTTTATTCTATTTGCGATGTGATGTCTAACGTGAAGATCCACAAACTACGCTCGTAATCGTCATTTCCGCACTAGCAGGAATAAATTTGACGGGTATGATGGTGGGCTCTGTTCTTCTCTCTTTTATTTCCCTTCTCTCTCTTCCTCCTCCTTTTTTTTCTTTCTTTTCCGTTTTACGCTTCTTGGAGATTTCCTTCTTTGATAAGTATTTGTTTTACAAAATCAGTGTAAAACTCGAAACTGTACAAATAGTAATGTAGATCGTCTCATCTGTGTGTGTGTTATTTTCACTCACATATGGAGATTCTGCTGGAACGATGTCGGCAGCATTTGCTGGGTGTTACTGGGCGTTTCTTGCAACCGTCAACTACCCTAGTTTCCGGAGACGGATGTCATACATGATTCATGCGCTCCAGCTCAAACTTGGACAGAGTGAGTCATGTGTGATTCATTGTGTAGGCGGACGATGTAATAGTAGGCGGTACCCTATGCTCTATATCATTGTCAAATCCTAATGAATAAATTCGTCCTAAAAATTGTATTAACTTCGCTCTTACCGAGGGAAATAAGAGTAAGCCATCTGTAGACTACTGAGGCGTATAACTACAATACATAGTAAAAGTGCAATGAAGGACTAGCACAGGAATCTAGCAGACATGATAATATTACTGTAACAAGTGGGAATTGTTCGAGAAGCTACTAACTAGTTGGCTATAATAAGCAAAAGTTACAGTTGTTACGCATAACCCAGCGTTTCCCACAGCAGCATCTGAACAATGACGATCGTGCACTCTCAGAGAGCTACCAGTGTCATAAGAACCTGAGTACTGTGTGACTCATCTTACGCGTGTACGTGATGCTGTTCACTACCACGCTTTGTCAGTTTATGTTCCGTTACTACGCTTTCAGTTTATGTTCCGCTACTACTTCTCCAAAAGGATTCAGTACCATAGACCACATCCACTCGATTACAAGACTCATTGAAGTTTCACGAGAGTACAAGCAACCACTCTGTCTCACTTTCATCAATCTGAACAAAGCCTTTGATTCAGTGGAAACAGAAGCGGTTATAGAGGCTCTGGATAACCAGGGCGTCCCTACTCGGTACATAATGATTCTTCGTGAGCTTTACAAAGATTTCATGACCAAATTATTTCCATTCTACAACAATATCACCATTGACATAAGAAGAGGGGTTCGATAAGGCGATACAATTTCGCCAAAACAATTCACTGCCACCCTGCAAAACGTCATGCGAAAATTAGAATGGGACGAGATGGGAGTGAAAATTGACGGTCGACAATTAAACCATCTTTGCTTTGCTGACGATATCGTTCTCACAACACCAAACATCAGTCAAGCGGAACGAATGTTGACCGATTTCGATAACGCCTGTGGAAAGATTGGTCCTCATCTGAATCTAACGAAAACAATGTTCATGAGGAAAGGATGGGCTTCGAATGCCCCATTCACGCTCAACAGAACGACAATCTCCGAATGCTCCAGTTACGTCTATTTAGGTTGTGAAATCAACATGATGAACGACCTAGTTCCAGAGTTGAGCAGGAGGAAACGAGCGGCTTGGGGAACGTTTAAGAGCATCGAAGATGTAGTGAAGAGGACAAATAACATCCGACTCCGTGCCCATCTTTTCGACTCGACAATTATCCCTGCCCTAACGTATGCAGCAGAAACCTGGTCGCTACGTAAGCAGGATGAAAGATCACTTGAAGTTATCGAACGCGCAGTCGAAAGGTCGATGCTAGGAGTCTAACGTATCTCGCAAATGAGAGAAAGGATCCGATGTTCCGACCTACGTCAACGATCGAAAAATAGAAACGCCATTCTACACGCCAGGATATCGAAAATAAGGTGGGCCGGACACGTGATGCGCTTTAACGACAACCGATGGACTAGAGCCGTTACCGACTGGATTCCTCGGGACGTCAAGCGCTCTAAAGGAAGACCACTGACCCGTTGGTCCGATTTCTTCACGAAAGCGATGGAAGAAAGATATGATGCTCAGCGAATCCCTAGAGCGAGGAGGACCCACTGGGCTACTCTTGCACGCGACAGGGAAAAATGGAAAAGTTGCTGGTACCGCGCTCGAGTCACTCGACGATCAACGGGACGACGGGTGATACAGGTGATGCTACTTCTCCTATGCTCGCTCTCGGTATGGCTCCTTTATGTTGCGCATTCTTATTTATCTGAACATTGTGGTCAGTAATAGTTTTCCATTATAAGTCTACATTCTTTTTATCCTATTTGGATGTATATTATTAATCGTTAAAACGTTCAGGGCGAAGTTCTTTCTTTTTAATCTTAGACTTTTAATAACCATTCGATAGCACAAATCTTGACATTTTCAATACATTTCCAGTACAATTTCCACAGTAGTATGCTTCACCTCTAGAACGCATCCTTAGCGAGCTGCAGCAAATAAGCTTTAGTTTCACCATGGCGCCCATTTTCTGCTTGGCCAGGGTTTGTGAAAGGCTCTTCAGCAGTGTTCTCGCACTTATTTGGGTCTCATAGAGAGAAAACAATATCATCATATCATAGAGAGAAAACAATATCATAGAGAGAAAACAATATCACGTTTCACAATCAGCGATATAACCACCAAAAGCATGTGATCGTGTATAGGACTTAGTAGCGTATCAAATTATCTGAAAAATTTGAGATTTTTTCCTATAAATTTTGAATAAATAACGAAAATTACGCGTTACTCAAATTGTACTGCGCAGCGTTCGCGCCACTTTAAAAAGACCTGATTTTCATTGATCGCTGGAGACTTTCTTCTCTGTTTCAATAAAAATCCATAAGTTTTTTCTATGTTGTAAAGAGATTTTGTCCTTCCTAAGGGTACTAGCTTTGATTTTTATTTAATATCGTTGCTATAGTTATGAAGAGCCTTCTCTGAAGTGCAAGAGAATGGCTAATCACTTCGGGTGAGCAGCATAATCTTCTGTTCGCTATTACAGCTCTCTGTGGAAATTTTTCAAGAACCAATTTAGATTCAGAGTTGCCGGAATTTGAGCCATCAAATGACTCCTAGATCCTAACGAAAACTCATCAGCGGACGCTAGCTGGCCAAATGAAGAATACCAAATGCAAAACATAATTCTATTTGCGCTACTGCAACGCTTCAGAAAGACCCTTCAAAAACTAACTATACCTCATAATAATTCCTGATTTTCTTCTGTAAGCTAAACACAAGATGTTACATCAAACTTTATTTCACAGCTGACGTTTGGGCAGTTCGCCTTCTTCAGAACCTGGGAATTTCAAATTGTCCGCAATCCAATCAGTTAAACACCTCCATTACTCCTTTGGAAAAAATCACCAGACTTAGATTTCAATCGCTTCAAGCCCAAAATCAGCTCTCAACATACGCACTTCTTTTTATATGTGTTCCACTGAATGATCCAAGTGGAGATCACCGGAACGAGATCACATAGGCTCGTAATGCACCCTACCCATCAAAACAACAGTCCTATATACTGACTCAAATCACGGGTGATAACGAGGCATCCTCCAAGCGCTTTATGGTTGGATTGGTCGTAATAATCCAAAGCGCTTCCAAAATCTTTCGCGCTGATTTTTTTGCTCCTGCGCAAGGATGGTGACTTCGATTTCAAAATCAACTCCGTCGTGCTTCTGTGCTCTATGCGTACCTAGCGGGGTGTTCCGTCTAATTAAACGTTTGTCAGCTAGGTGTTCTTCTATGCGGGCATAGAGCGGCCTACCCGTTTCACCAATATATTTACCACTACACGCTTTGCAAGAGATTAGGTAGACTGTACCTACGCTCATGCAGTGACCGTCTCTGCCGTTAGGACATATTTTATAATCTTTCGTTATAGAGACGGTCATATAAGCGGTTGCGAACTAGTTGGCGCCTTAGAATATTCGGTGGTATTTCAATAATGGCCACCGATTGCTCTAAACCCGCTCTTTTCAAACAGCGTTTCATAGCTGTACTTATCTGATTTGAATAGAACGAGAGAATAAACGAGGACTTTTCTTTCATTCTAGTTTTCGTTAGGCGGCATATTATTTCCTCTAAACCTAAGCCGAGGGGCTACACATTCGTATCCATTGGAAGTGGCTGATTCCCGAGCCACTTTCACGGATTCTACTCTCTGCTCCTCCCCCGCCCCCGTACATACATTGGCTGCTGTTCAAAACATGTTTTAACTAGCGCCTTTTTCTTACGTGAAGGATGAGAATAGATAGTGAACCGGGACATTCTTATTACTTGGCTTTCGGTACCACTTTGTTATGTAGCCGCTCTCAGTTATGCTTATTTGCACGTTCAACAAGGGGAACCAATCGTCGTTTGGTACCTCACGGGTAAATTTTATTTACTCTGATTGCCCATTCAACAATCTAAAACAATTATTTAGCTCCACTTGAGTGGAACAGATAACCAAACAATCATCTATATAGCTACAGTAGAGTAATGGCCGGAGATCCATCACTGGAGCTTCCACTTTAGAGATAAAGGCAATCGCCAGGCTAGATATCACTCGCTGCTTCATTGCCAGCCCTCTCATTTGAGCATAATATTTCCCGGCCCATCTGAAGAATGAGCAGTTCAGGCACTCCTTCAGTAGGATCATGAACTGCTCAATCGACAAGCCATACATGTTTACAGCTCTCTGGTGTTGTATCACAAGCTCATGTGTGGCTTGCAATGCGGAGTCATTCGACACGTTGGTATATTGAGCAATGACGTCGAATAACTCCATTACGTACGCGTTGTTCGGGTTTGCGTTACGTAGACGATCCAGGAACATCTGAGTGTAGATCAGATGGGCTGGAATGCGTTCTAGCAATTGGGATGTTATTAGAGTTAGGAACCATGCTATCCTATCCATGCTATGCTACGGACACTCGAAATAAAGGTGTATATATATATATATATATATATATCGAGTGTACAGCACTGATCTTTTAGTGATTTTTATCACTTGACGACGCGTGTAAATATTACGTTCGCGGTTCCTCTATGTAAGGGGGCTCTCTCTCAAGATGTATTGGCCCACATGAAAGGCATCGTGCAACTGACGAGGCTGAAAGGCCAGAACACGTATATTGCACTGTATAAGTGCCCATAACAGACCACATGCATGGCTCAAAAATAATTGTTAGATAATCTTATGCTTTTGATGCATATATCTCCGAAAGCAAAATGTATGAATAATTTCGCTCTGAAAATACCTTCTTCGAGGCTAAACTCAGTTTCGGAATCTTCGTTTATCAAACTATCGAATGAGTAGTAGGAATGTGATGGAAAAACATCTATAAATCCGTGCCGAACAAAAATGCGCGCGAAGGCCAAACGTAATCCTATCTTCAATCTTACAGCGTATAAGGAGGCATTTCTAATATTAAATAAAGTAGCGATATTGGTGAACTTGAGCTGTTCAGTAATTACTTGAAATTTGGGAAAGGAGCGAAAAAGCCCCTTTGCAAGCGAGTTAATTTGCAAGAGAGGTCGAACTCATGACGAGTGTAATGTTTGAACAAGAACTCCAACCACTGCTATGCTTGCTCCATCTTTGAGAGTACAATGACACCAAAGCTGTATCTTTTATATCATTAACCTCGTGCATTACTGGATATGTGTATAGAATTCAAAAATATCGGATTTAATCCGGAGAATTTTTACGCATCAATTTACACGTTTTTCAAACACTTCAGACATTAATTCTAAAACTGTAAAAAACTTTGATTATTCTTTTCAGTCGTTGACTATAAGTGTTTTCCTCACTCCTCTATTGCTTATACTTCTGGAGCCGAAATTCAGGGACATGTTCTTCAAACGTTCTAGAATGAAGCTCAGCTGTAGTCATCATGAAGCTACACATATTGCGGCCATCCATTTTGACGGTTTCAACAAAATGTGGGCTTGCATCTTGCCCTCCAATGAAGTGCTATTTCTTTATTATATGTTTCAACAGTGCTAGCTTTCTGTAAAATTTTGATTGTTTTGTAGAACTCACTTTTATTCTACTGTAGTATGAGCAATCCATATTTTACTGTATTAGCATGCTATCAGGAGGTTGATGTAAGATTCTTTTTAGCGGCCCAAAGTTTTGGAGCCTTCACCTTCTTCCAGTTCGGTGACCGCGAAAATTCGCGGAATGTAACTCGACTGGTCTTAGCTCGCAGTAAATACTCAAATTCACAATACAATCGAATAGTGTGAGCACATATCTGGAATTATTGCGGCCGTAAGAAAGGAGAAGGCGTCGAAACTCTTTAGCGACAACAAAAAAATTTTCAAGATGAAGGTGTAAAATGGCCAACATGCATTTAGCACAAAAGACATGGTAGACATAATGAACAGTTGTTCAGTAATCGAGAAGATTACCAGTAAACTTGGAAAATTAATTCATTTCTAACAATAATAAAGCATCAAACAGCAGCATGACAAAACTAAAACATTGCAGGCGGTGATTTCTTTATAGGACGATAAGCGGAGCAAGGTGAGTGATTGCCTCTGAATAGAGTAGACCTGTCATAACTGGTCGAGTAATATTGTGAGCAACTCTGACACACAGCAGCTTCGATATGTTGATGAACACTTCGGCAGTGATTTGCCAAAGATCAAAAGTGATTATGCGGGAGTAAGGTGACTATTGCAATTTACTACATGGAATAGAGCATCAAAATGAGTGCAATAATCCAGGGATGCCAACGAAACCAATAGAATCACCACTTGGTCGTTTAGATATCTACTTTTTTTTGTTCTCAAGATCGGCATCTATTAACCTCGGCATGCATCAGTAATTACTTATATTTTTCTTAAGCGAAACACGAGATATTATGACACAATCTATTCAAATAGCTGTTTCGGCAAATCCACCTTCTTCAGAGCTTGGAAAGTTCGGGTTCCACAATCTAGTCAGCAAACATTTCCGTTACTCTTGAGAAAAAAATCACCAGACCCACATTTCAGTCTCATAAGGCACAAGATCAACTTTCAACATACTCACCATTTTTTATACGTCTTCTATTGAATTATTCAAATGGAGGACATTGAATGGAGATCGCATAGACTCGTTATGTACTTCCTTCATAAGAACAATTGTCTTATATATTGACTCATATCACGAGTGATTACAAGATGTTCCTCCCTGCGGTTTTTATTTGGATTGGTGGTATTGATCCAAAATAATTCTAGAATCTTGCACATCGATGTATATGCTCGAACCCAAGGATGGTGATTTCTACATATTACTCTTTAATGCTCCTGTGTCCTATGCGTGCTTACCAGGGTGTTTAGTGTTACGTTTGTCAGCCAGATGTTCTTCAATACGGACACAGGGAGGCCTTCCCATTTCACTGATATATTCACCGCCGCATGTTCACAAGAAATCAAGTAAACTGTGCCTACGCTCATGCAATAACGTCTCTACCGTTAGAGCATATTATACGCATCCTTTCGTTTTAGATAGGCGGTCGTATAAGCGGTTGCAAAAAGTTGGCTCCTCAGATTATTCGTTCAATGAATCTTACTGATTTCACTAACCTTCTCCTTTCAGAGCTATACTTATCTCATTTGAGGAGAAGGGGAGGCATCATCCCGCTAAACCTATACCGAAGAGCTACAGTTTCGTAGCCATTGGAAATAGCTATTATCACGAGCCGGTTTCAAAGAACCTACTCTCTGCTCTCTTCCAGTAGACGCACTGGCGGCTGTTCGGAACATTTTTCCCGATAACATTTTTTTTGTACGTGAGAGTTGAGAGGAAAGGTAATGAACCAAAATATTTTTGCTTCTTCGATTTCGGTACCATTTCGTAACATTGCCATTATCTGTTAGATTGATTTGCACGTTGAGGAAGGGAACGAGTAAACTTTATGTACTCTGACTGTCCGTTTAACAATCTAAAACATCTGTTCATTTCTTCTTGCGTTAACACATAACCAAACAATCATCTATATATTTACAGTAGAGGAATGACCGCTGATCAATCACTGGGGCTTCTCTTTTAGACATGAAATCAGCAGCTCGACTAGGTGTCAGTCGCCGCCCCGTTGCCAACCCCCCAATTTGTGCGAAATACTTCCCGGACCATCCGAATATTACTCTATTAGAAGAAACATGACTTGTTTTACTGGCAAATCATACATGTTTATCGCTCCTGGTGTCGTCTGAGAAGCTCGTGGATGGCTTAAAATACAAAGTCATGCGACACGTTTGTATAGTGAGCACTGACATCGCATTAGTCTATCACGTACGCGTTGTTTGGATGCGCGTCACGTAGACGATTCAAAAACATTTGAGTGTTCGTATGATGGGATGAAATGTGTTTTTCGCAATTGAGCTATTATTAATGTAACAACTCATGTTAATCTATCCGTCGGTCCTTCTACACAACTATATGGGTCTAACTTTGAATGATGATAAATCGTTAGACGCATATCATCAGTGGTACTATTTTAAGTGTTTTTATAAGTAAGTATAAGATTGGACATGTTGGCAACGGATTTTCCAGTAAGAAACAATCGACTGTTTTGAACCTACCGCTTCTGCCAATGGGATCCAATTATTATTGAGTTCACGGTACTGACTTTTGAATTACTCTTCAGAAAATGTTAGATGTAGCGAAGCAACTTTAATATGCTTTTTCGTCATTTCGATATCTAACTGTCTGGGAGTTACTGCAAACTCTATAAACTTCAGAGTTATAGGGCATCTCGTAAGGATTTATCATATGAGCGTAACTTCTTTATAGAAAGGAAGCTTGATCATTTGGATACTCAAATAATCCATCGCCGTACATTGTTGGGAATCTTAGCCTACCAGACCTCCACTGGAATTGACTTCTGACGTACACCACAGATCGACATCCAAAGTTCCTCTTCTGGAATACTCGTAGCTACCATATCTTGAGAGTGGTAGCTAACTAATGAACCGATGTTATGAAATTAGGATACTTCCTCTATAGTATTAATTACCTACACGTTATGTAGTGAGCGGGTTCCAGCACGTCTACTATTTTTTGCATCCATAGTTTACAAGCCTTCAGAATCGCTTATGCTATTAATACCGAAGGATTAGAGAATTTTCAAACAGGAAAATATTGATCTTTTTTCATCGTGTGAAACTTTTCCCCTACACGGTTGGTACCAATTTTTTGATATTGGAAGGATGGATAGTTTAGTTGAAAGAGGGTGGTCGAACCAGTGATAAACGCATATTATCAAACAACGCCTTCAGCTACTGCTGTACTCGCTCCTCTTTTGAGATTTCATTGGCACTGAAAGCTCCATTCTGTGTTTGGATAACATTAAGAAATACCTAATACAAATCTTCAAATCGAAAACTATTTTACTCCCAAATCATGTGCACTGTTAGCTGTTTCGTACATAAAGTTTACACAGATATTCTGAAACCATAATTAGGTGTTCTATTTTTTTTCAGATGTTGACTGTGATTTCCTCATAGCGGTACTGCTATTGCAGCTAAAATTCGGAGTGATGTTCTCCAGACGTCCATTTGTAAATCTCAATGGTAGTTGTTTAGAAAGTGGCCGAAATACGACTACACATTTTGATGGCTCCAGAAAATGTGGTATTGATGCTCCTTACATGCTGCCGCATTTTTTCTCTCAAATCCAGGAGCACTGGTAGTCTTAGTGTAAAAATATAGTTTTTGGAAAGTTATTTTTGATTTATCGTATTACGAGCAATGTATGTCATGGTAATGGCAAATTAACAGGATTTTGCTTCAGAAATCTCTCTTTGTGGTTGAACGGCTCGGTTTCCTGGCCTTCCTCAGTCCAGTGACCGCAAAAATTCATGCAGTGTCACTTCACTGGAATCGGCTCGATCTAAATATGAAGACCTACATCGCAAGAATGAACGGTTATGGACACTTGACTCAAATTATTGCGCCCTTGAAGAAGGCGAAGGTGTCGCGACTTCTCAAGCATGACAAAAGTTTTTTTGTGGGAATCTTCTAATAACTAATTAACACAACATAGTATTCATCACTTGTCAGTCATCACTGAAATGATATAAGCCAAAACGAAAAACTCTACCTGGAAGTGTGAAACACGAATTGCAAACATTTCTTTATCATGTCATAGGACTACTTCATTCAATTTTGAGCTTCATTTGCGTTTCTGTATAGAGTTACTCATTTCGGGTAATCAATAGAATGTTTATTAACTATGTCTTCAACAGCTTCTTGTTCTTTTTTTCAATCACGTACATTGTGACTTTGGTTTATTAAACTTTGTTTAATAACGATTCTTCCAAATATCGCTTCTTTCAGAATGAATTTATTTATTTATCAGTGATGTGTACAATGTTAAATAATTTTAATTATATAGGCATTAGTATTTCAAAACACTTCGTTAGTTTTGTTATTTATCAAGAAGAATCTAAGTCTGGTGATTTTTTCTAAAGGAGTAATGCAGACGTTTAACTAATTGACAACTTGACCGTTACAGGCTCAGAAGAAGGCGAACTACCGAAGCGTCAGCTATTGAATAAAAATTTATCTAACACCTCGTGTTTGGCTTAAGGAAGAAAATCAGGAATTATTGAAGCAAGCCGAGGTTAATAGACAGTCGGTCTTGGGAACTTGTTGTTTGTTTGAGTGAGAAACATATTTTCGTGCCATAAACGAGTGAACGATAATTTCCAAATAAAGTCCTCTTTAGGGAAAGCACATGTAGGTGGCTAGGATTGCCGTATGACACACGAGTGATTTTTGGTTCTTCTAAACTCCATTCTAGATCTGTCATTCATTCATTGTCTGCAGATTGGTGTCACACGTGTCTGGATCAATAAATTACAAATTTCCTACACTGGGAGGCTTCCGTAAGTAATGTATTCTATCAAATATGTCTTTAATCACTTTCAAACCACGTCGAATGAAACGAGTAACATCCTTTGGGGATTGATCAACACCAAACGCTTTATTCCTCCACCCTTATTTTCCAGTAACACTAACCACATTCTAGAAGTTCCAAAATATAAATGTTGCACAAAAAGATTTTCCCTGCTTGATTAACCTGCTGACGATTTGATAACTCAAGCTAATTATATCCAAACTCAATTTCACGTCGGCTTCGATCAGTTGATCAACAGCGAAAAAGGACGAGCTTGATCTGTCCCAGCAGTGGCAATGGACGAGCAATATCAAATCGCTCCTCTCCAATCAGCCTCGTCAGAAGGTTAATTCACCAATATTTACGGGAGGATTGTGATGTGGATAGTGATGCACGCTATCAGAAGTAAGATATTTCCTTTCTTCAGAGTTGCCCACATTTTCACATAGAGATCCTTTAGCTTAGCCATTTGATATGAATTGGGAAGAGGATAAAGTTCTAGATGTAACAGCTTTATTGCATTCGCTCTTCAAGCCTACAGTCTGTTTGTATTCTTATATGGAATTATACCATAGTTTTAGCATCCTTTTTGATTATTCTTAGTTTTATTTTAATTTGCACAATTTGACATCACACAAATTGCAGATCTCAGTACTTTTTCTAGAGTAGTCGTGCTCCTCCTTTTTCACTTTCTCCGTTGTCCTTATGTGTTTTCCGATTTGCGCATGGGTCCTTTGTTAGCTGAAGACTTTCACATTTCTTGTGTATATTCGAAATTTCTAGTATTTTTAATGCATTTTTCGTAGTGTTATGGTATTTCGTATATACCTAAGAGAACTGAGTGGTGAGCAAAAACACTGCCTCAGGCTTTCATCCGTACTTGGGACGCGTGCTACTATCGCTACACCTCCGAAGCACATTTGCACCACCACTCATTCATCAAAATCTCTATGTTAGCTATCAACCAGCAACCTTTAACAGGTTTTATGTATATTGTTTGATACTGGACGCTTAATGTCTCCCTATAATCCTGAGATGTCAAGCTGAACATTCCTCTGCCATTACTGCAGGACTTCACTAATCCTTGCACGTTGATAAAACTTTTCAGACATGCCTGATACCACTTCGTTGGTCTCACAAGTATGAAAGGCATAGTTGGCGATGTGTGGACAAACTTTGCCCTGCATGTTTAATAGAACGGCATTTCAGTCACTGCGTTACCTAAGCCAGAGTAATACACTCAACAGCAAGTACAGCAGTAATAGTTTTAGCAGTAATGTTAATGATGACATTGAAAATATCCCTATTTACAACAGTGTTGTCGATATATAGAATTCGACTAGTCATGACTCTATTGGCTGGTTAATATTCCCAACTAGTTCTCGATTAGAGTTATACGCGGTTGGTCCACTGTCCGACATGTCGGCCAGCCGACAACCGTCCTTTGTCGTGACTAACTGCAGATGAGCATCACTAATAGATGAATCATCCGCTACGATGATCACGACATGATCAGCAATCCCAACAGCTAGCCGCTGAGAGCGCAGCCTATTTATCTCTCAATAGATTGAACTAATGGGCTGAAATCGATGTTCTTTAAGGCTTCAGAAGTTTATGAAAAATAAGTGATAACGATATAATGGCGATAGACGAATACAAAAGCACTGTGTAATTTCGGAGGAAACACAAATGAACAAGAGACGCAGCAAGAGTTTGGGTAATACACGTTTCTTCTTATCCAATTTTTCAGTTTTTTTAGCCAGTTTTTCTCTACTTGTCATGATCACAAAGTTGTACAATTTTTATTTTTTATTTATGCACGTTTACAATTGAGTCAAAGCATGAACTTCATTTTTCTCTTCCTCTTATATTACTGGGCGTTTATTTGATTGAAAGTTCACTTATTTACTTACCAAAACGAAACATTGTCTCACTAATAACAACAAGAGCAATAACAATTACGACAACAACATCGACGATAACAACAAAACGCATTCCCATTACCGTATGACCACTATACATAATAATAATCCACTTTTCCATCTATCCCTCATCAGTCGTCAATCTCATTTCTCCCAGTTCTGTTCCTCATCTATGATAGAGTTTCGAGTTTTACTATTCGGTCGAGGACCGATCGTGCGTTTATGCAAATGTGTCCGGTTCGCAGCCCCTCCCTTGATCCTCATATTCGGCGGCGCCCTTCGCCCACCTCACGATTTCCATGTTTGTCGTGAGCGGGGATCGTTGCAAACCAGTGCCCTCTTTTCGTTCACTTATTCATTCAGTGTACTTCAAAGTTTCATACATTTCACAACTGCTGTGCACAATTTTTTCTTGATTCCATCAAAGTTGATATATTTAAGGAAGCACAGAATCATCCCTATAGCAGCCACGAATTCCTTCATGTTGCTGTTCTCTTGCAACGCCAGTAACCATACAGTCCCCTTTGCTCGACAGTTTCTCATTGGCTTCTGCAATGAATTTAATGTACTACTGAAGTGTCATTAACAGCACCAAGAAAGGTTTAACGGAATGAAGTACGATATGCGGAAACGTGTAGCGCAGTGGTTATGATACCTTTCATACTCATCTGATCAATGGTTCGACAATGTATGGCTCACCTCCTGATTCATAAGTGCCAAAGCTTTGTTCATTATGATTTTCAATAATGACAGTGGAAACTTTTATTTTAGAATGATGTCTAAGTAGTGGAAGGGCTTCTATCTCCACGGCTTCATTCCGCTGTTGCTCATAAGTTTGTTTCTAGGTCAGTCTTTGACATATCGAGCCAAGTCTCAATATAAAGAGTAAATCACTTGAAAATACTGAATGCTCACATATATGTCTTATGGACTCTTTGTTTTCAGAATTTTTTCTGCTCTAGCGCTTTGAATTTGAAACGCTTTTGAATGACCCTTATTGCATATTGTGCTCGTCTCAGTACTTCGATTCGTTTCCATACATCCATTATCAACGAACCTTTACGGAGTTGTGCGCGTGCTAGGTGTTGCATGTGAATTCATTTTCCTTTGTGTCAATGAGTTCGAGTCAAATAGATTCACCCTCTATCTAAAAGATTAAAATGCTGAGGGACTTCCAGCTCTCCACCACAGATAGACATCAGCCTTTGTGGAAAGGAGGAAGCTTTTCCAATCAAGATGTAAAGTCTGGTAGATTGGGCTTATAAACAACATTTTTATTATTGCGTAATCATGGTGCTTTGGTGAAAATTTCTCCTTTCCAATCTCTTTTTCAAAATCAGTTTGATCTTAGTCTATTTATAATAAATGAGCTAGAGAATGAGTGAAAAACTCATCAATGCCCTCAGGGCTATGAGAATTTGCAAATCCGAGAAAATCGCTTCTTTCATTAATAGGATTATCTATCGTCTTTTTATCACAATACAATTTGTCCAGTATTTGTGTTGTGACAACTTTCGTTCTCTCTATCCGTTGAGAAGACTCGCTAACCACCTTTATTTCAATGTTTTATTACTGATTGTGGTAAGCTTTCTCTTGAGTTTTGTAGGAAAACCATTCCCCCTTCGATTACCATATAGCTCTCCACAACAATTTTTGATAGATGGGAGGCATACTGCCTAAAAACTGGATTGGTTGTAAGCCTTTATTATACATCGCTTTTCACCATTTAGAAAATAAGAAAAATGATTGGATGTATGCATGGCCTGTAATGCGGTGAACTACCCATATATCAGTTCTAATTCCTCTATCCTTTCAGACAAGTCTGGTAATTAATCTGCTAATTCCAGAATCATAAAAGGCCTAAAACACGCCATAAAAGGCTTGAACACTGGCGCTGAATCAAACCACGCTAACCTTTGTATTTCAGGGCTCCTTTATCTACTGCGACACACTCGTCCGATACTATTGTATTATTAGCTCACCTTGGAATCTGAGTTTTTCGCTTCAAACTCTTTCTATACCCAGTTAATTTGCAATAATAATTCGATCAGATCAGTGGATAAATGTTCCCATTGAAAATTCAAATGATCAACGTTTGATTGTTCTATCTAGCAGACGATAAATCAGACAAAAGTGTTTGTACGAGTGATAGCTCAACTCTGCGCTACTCATACAACGAAATGGATGTGGTTTAGTTCACAAAAATAAGTTGCGCTACAACAGTCCCGCGTTTGGCTTATCAAGGAAAAAGATGCAAATTTCTGACTTTTTTGACTTATTCTCAGAATTCAAATATAGCTCTTTGTTTTCACTAAGCCACTCACTACCAATCAACACTACTCATTATGTCGAAGATACAGAATGAAAGTCGGCCAACATGCATATCACACCTTCAAACTAAACCACAGTGTAAGTTTCAATGAAAAAAAAATCTTCTTTCTTCTGATATGAACGGAATTTTTTGGTGAAAACGAAATCTTCATCATAGTTCGTCACTCCCGCTGAAGTTTGATACACTCTTTTTATTCCTAATCTAATATCGCCTTATGAACAACACGATTACTCACTCTGATTCCCAGTAAAAGAATGGGACAAAGTATTCGGTGTTCGACAATTGCAGGAATGGGCTATGCTTCCCACTCGATTGTAGCATCGTAGAGGTGATAGAATGCATGTTTGGCGTATACAATAGCTTCTTGTATATCGTCAAAATGTCAAGTCAGTATTCTTAACCGTCCAGACAAGATGGTTGCAGCGAAGTAAAGACGACTCAGGTGAAAAAGAGTTTGATTAGTGTAGAGCACATTACTAGTACCCTTACACAGTATCTGACAGCTGTTTCGCCGTGATAGACTCATCATTAGTGCGGTGCCTGGGCTTTGGCTGAACCGGAAAGCACCGTGAAACAGCTGTTTAGCACCTATAAGTGCCTTGTAAGACCTGAAAATAAATGCTCAAAACATGTTATCAGATCATCAGATTATTAAATTATCACTGATTCTGCGCCAAGTCAATATAGCAGTCGGAAGTAAAGCTTCAATGGAACTCTTGCGCGGGACGGGTCCATTCCTTATTCGACAAGAGATGGCAGGATTGCATTTGTTTCCACGCCGTCAATCGCTTTTCGTAGTTGAGAAAAGTTAGAACCAAAGGAACGTGGCACTCTTGAAAGACTTCTATAAATCTGAATGCGGTTTGGTGCGATCCATCTGACAGAATCCCTGTCTGAAATCCTGCTTGCTTGACCGGTTGTGCCTCATGCGATGTTCTTCATATGCATAAAAGAGTAGTCTTTGTAAAAAGATTGTAGAGTACACTTAACAAGATATCTTCCTATATTATAAAACACTCAACGGTCATACGACTCGGGCAAAAGGGTCGTAAGCAACGTCCTCACTTTCGTGAGAAGTACGTGTGTGTTGTGGAGAATAGCACTAAGCTGAATAAGCAAAAACTTGCCTTCTAAATACTTGTAACATTCTCATTAATAATTCTATGTCATCGATTTCATAATATCATAGTCGGTGCAATTTTTATTCTCACGCTGGCTTCGTCGTCATCAACACTTTTGTACTATCCCTTGTGTCCCTTGTGCCATTCATATCATATTTCACGATGAAATATGCGCATGTATTGGAGTATTACTGTGCATCAATGCTAAAACAATCCTTTGAAGCGTTAGAGCAATAATGCGAATATTGATAACAGCAATAATAGTAACAACGACAATGGTATTAATAATAATGCTAATGCTAACAATATTTATATTAATGATAGAAGATGAAGAGGAGAAAAATTTTTAGCGTTGGCCAATCACTAATCAATGCGTTATGCATTATGCTTCACCAAACACCATTTGAGGGTGATTAGATTCATACTTAGCCTTTACAATGACTCGCGGTGGCCAACTGTTGTATCATACCAGTGTTGCCTTTATCCCACACAAGTTTTGTGCCAATTCACCCACTGTGAAGGAATGAAAGATGTAGTGGGCCTTGGGCGCAGAGCCAAACCATCCACCACGTTTTTAACTTAAAGCACCTCTGACTACTGCGCCACACGATACCTCAATAATAGTAGTGGAATAGTAGAATAATAGCGATAGTAAATATCACTATTATAATCATGATTGTGATATTCCTTAGCGCTTTGCATAATCTATCTATCTATCTATATATATATATATATATATATATCTATCTATATATCTATTTATCTATATTATTATTTATTTATTTATATTATTATTTATTATCGCTGTAGGAGATACAGGTGATGTTTCCATCATGAATAGATATTAAACTAACACGTTAAATACGATTAGATTATCAAAACCTTTAGCAATCTGCGCACTGCTTGATTTACATCAGAATTTATTCTTTCGATACAATTAGCGTTTCTTTTTCAAAATTCAGGAAACTAATCTATTCATGGAAAATCTCAAAGGACTTCCCAGCTGGGTAGACAGTTACAGTTTACATCATCAGTAGCAAATCTTATGTCTCAAAACAAATTACTGCCTACTGATCTCCATCCGACCAACGGGCTTTGTGATCCTGTTACATAATCTGAATTAACAAGATTATGAACAGAAATTCTCTGGTTGTACTGCTTTTAGCACCGTCACAACGCTCTAATTATCTATCTAAGACTAATGTGTGATACGTAGAATGTTCGACTTCACGCGAAAGTTAACCCGCACTTCATCCATTCGGCGGGCGCGGGCTGCCACTACACTAGCGAGACCACTGCTTCGTTACTACTCCTTCTTCAGTTCAAACTATCCAATTTGTCAGCAGTTAATCTTCAACGAGTGTGGTCTCATAAGCATATATGAAAATCAAACCCACTGAGCTCCCTCGTCTTACCACTTTTACCGATTTTTAACAGTGTTATAATGTTTTAATCATGCATCTAGAACTTCTAGTTGATATACAAATCATTTGACTTCTAGCAACTGAGTCCGCGTTATTTATGACCTCTTTATTTGAATATCCGTCTAATTTTGTGGACTAAATCTCACTTCATCCTTCAGTAAACATTTCTTGGCCATCTACAATAAATTGCATATGCATATATATATACATATATATATATATATATATATATATATATATATATATAATCATCGTGCTTGAATCTGTCATTGAATAGAAAACAGCCACAGCTCGAAAATCACTCAATCCAGATGACAAACGAACAAAATGGGTATTGTGGACCGCACACGAGCTGCACTGATGCCATCATCGCCGATAACGGCAACGTGAGTTGCACAATACTACTTGTTCTTCTTCGCTGTTTTTGTTATTCAGTGTATAGATTATCAATAGTGACCAATGTCCACTCCAGTGTAAGAGTCTTAACAAAATCTCAGTTTCCTTACTGTTTCTTTCGTTTATTTATTATAATATGCGAATTTATCATCACATTATCTCCCATGTGTACACTCTTGAACCGTTCAGTAGTTCAGCTAAAAATTTTTCTTCAAAGTAGTACTGTACAATAAGAGTTCTGAAGGCTTTTCTACAAAACTCGGCATTCTATCCATGGTGGCTAGCTTTTGTTGAAAAATCCTGGTAACACAGATCTTCTCTCAAGAAGTTTGATGCTCTCCCTGTTACTCATGCGAAGGAAGCCACTGCAAGGTAAAACATGGACGATGTGGCTCTCTGCTGATACTCTAATGGGTTCTTTTAAAATTCAACGTGCATTTAAACTTGACGTCAACGTTACTTATTGAAGCGACAAGGGAAGGAATTCCATCTCCTGAACTCTCACCTTCGTCTCAGAACATACAGTCAAGGGACGCTTCAATCACTGGTCTGCCTGTTGTCGGCTTCACCTAGGATGTGGCGCCACGCAGTTCTCACAACACAAACCGGTTTCAGATCCCTCCTATGAGGGCGATACGTCGATATATATTTGGTTTTTTTTTTGTCTTCGTTTTGCTATATGCAAGGTGTTTACCCACCATTGTAATTTAGTACTTGATGCTATGTATGAGTCATCTACGCGAATTCTGCCCAATCTAGCCTCGCTGCCACTTTTTTGTCAGAGCGATAGTTTTGCTCTTGAAGTTCCGACTGGTCAAGCTAGACAGTTTCCGAATAGCCAAAAAAGCATAACTCTGTAGCGTTATAATGGAAACTAACATCAACTGTATAAACAGTAAGCAAGTGTGCAAGTTGAAGCAAAACGATGAAACCAAACAAATGTTCAGTACTATTAGTAATAAAGTACTTCTACATGTTCAGACAAGGAAAAATCAATACAGATTTTGTGAGCTCTTCCGATGAACTGTTCTGTTAGCGCTGATGATTTCTGTGGCTTCAGATGCGCTATCAACGTCGTCCTGGTGAACATCTGTTACGAGGTTGTGATGGTGGCGGTGCCTGTTCTTATACGAAACCAATTCCACGAGTTCGTATGAAACAGCCCTCAGATCAAATCGATCATTACAAAAACGTTACTCCAACCGTTGTCAGTTTTACTACTTCCCTTTTCAAATCCAGACTGTCTTAACTTGTAGAATACACTAGTTTTCACTACTTTCAGTTTTTTTTGGTATTTTTTATTCAGCCTCTTAATGGCTTTGTATTACCTTTCGTACAACTAATACATCTATCCTTTCATTATTATTTGAGCCAACTTGTCATGTGGTCTGGTAAGGGCTCTTGTACAGTCCGATACACGTGTTTCGTCTTTACAGACTCGTCAGCCGGGCAGAATCCGTCGTCTTTCGATCTTTTTATAGTCAGTTCTCTCGGGAGCCTTACACTCCTTGTAGAGAGTCATCGACGACGTACGCTTTACACTCTATGTCAAGTGAAACCCTCACCTGACCCAGAGTGTTGTGCACTCGATTGCTCATTAGCTGGTACTTTTATCATAAGTTATACCTTTATTTCGAGTGCTTTGTTTGGACCACGCTCAAATTTCAATATATCCTTTCATTATTATTTGAGCCAAGTTCTCATGTGGTCTGTTAAGGGCTCTTGTACAGCGCGATACACGTACCAGCCAAGGAGCAATCGAGTGCACAACACTCTGGGTTAGGTGAAGGTTTCACTTGACATAGAGTGTAAAGCGCACGTCGTCAATGACTCTCTATAAGGAGTGTGACGCTCCCGAGAGAGCTGACTATAAAAAGATCGACAGACGACGGGTTCTGCCCGGCTGACGAGTCTGTAAGGACGAAACACATGTATCGGCTGTACAAGAGCCCTTACCCGACCACATGACAAGTTGGCTCAAATAATAATGAAAGGATATATTGAAATTTGAGCGTTGTTTAAACAAAGCACTCGAAATAAAGGTATAAATGCATTTATATTATACTACTACGAATTTACATACGTTCAATCTAAGGAGGCTTTGATCATTATTGTTAACTTTTGTGGTAATAACCACACAACGAATCGATTGTAATCGTCCCATCCATAAGGAGCACATGTGGCGGTGTGGTTAGAGTGCTCTGCGTCGCGCAGAAGGTCGATGGTTCGATTTGGCGCTCGCGGCCCACCAAGTCATCCATCATCCATCCTCGGAGTCGGTAGACTGGTACCGGACTGGTCGCAAGCCTGTCTAGAAAGATAAGCAGCACAGACTCGATGCAGCGGGAGGCCACCGCGAGTCATTGTAAAGGCCACATATGTATTCAATCACCTCAACCATAGTTGAAAATTGAAGACGAACGGAGAGCTTTATCCTCTATCCTTTCATCCCGCCCATACTACTCCAGTGCCTCCTTTTTCCTTCCATGTAACTTGTTTCAACAGATGATTGGCCTTCTTTGAAATAAAATTTCTATGTCTTTTATCAACCAATATTTAAAATAATCTCTCCAAAAATTTACATCTTTGAAATAAATTGAAAAGTCGTTCACTAAGAAATTCATCTCTTCTAATTTCTCCATTTTTTAGCTTCACAAAGAATGTATTTCCCGGCTTGACTCATTCAGAGAAGAATGCTATCGAAACGGTAGGTAACTAGAGTGTTTTCCACAGCATTTTCGATTGTGGTCCATATGTTATCACACAATTTCGTCATCACTTATGCGACAACGACAGATCTTTCCACTTCACGCTGTCTGCATTGAAAAGAATGCATACGGCTACTTATGCCCATTGCGCGTGCGTCGATTAAAAAACATTTGTCATGAGACATGAATCAAATTTCAAGCAAAGTGCTGACTTTGGAATTTTTTGGGATTATGTAAACAACCGATCAAAACTGAATTCGATTTTGAAGTTACCGATTTTAGTCAGGTTATCGGTAATTTCGAGTAGACCAAATGAACTATTCATTCCACAAAACAGGCAAATTTTTATATTATGCTCTTCTGCTAACTTTGAAAACATTGCGCATTCCTGACATGAGGTTGTTCTTGTGAAAATTTAGAGTCTAGTTCAGAATTTTTCAAAAAATAAGTCCTCAATAGTTAGGCCACTGAAGTATCAATCCTCCATCAATATGCTTCGAGCCCATTACATCACGCACACCAGAAAGGATTGATAAACTCCCACCACATTATCTTTTGATCATCTTGTCTTTTATTGAAATTTGACATGGTGGATACAAGAATATGCCATATCGATATAAAACACTTGATTTATTTCCTGTCAGGTGATCATACGATAGAAACTTAACTGCTCAAAGCCCAAGCATATCCGTGAACCGCTAATTATTAGCTTGAACAGACAAATCAAATATTCAACTAGTTTTCAAAGCTTTCTTTTAGATCTATGATGAGTTTCGTTTCTTAGATGAAACGGACGCCCCGATATCTCCTGCCTCCAGCGTTAATCCCATCATAAAACCAGCCGAATCAGTTGAGCGGTACGTTATTACATGACAAAACCTCTAAATCTACTGCGGAAGTAATAGAAATAGAAAGAAAACAATGTGAAAGCAAAATTCTGGTAAAACTATTTAGAGCGAACGGCAAAGGCAAAAGACATTAGACCAAAGGGACCAACGGTTTCTGAAATTTCAAAGGAATTTTCAACGAAACTTTTGAAGATTTCAAATAGGATTGTTTCCGTTCCTTTTCAAAAAAAAACATCTTCATAGTTTAAGCAGGTTTCGTTTTACACCATCTCTAATCGCGTACTGCTTGCTGCCGTTGATTCAGTTGACAATATCAATTGGTCTTCTACTTCTTGCCCTTCTACGACTACAGCGTTTGTTTCGGGTATTTTGGTTATTCACTCCTCTTCAGAAAAGCTTTTTTTTTCGAAGATTAGGTTCTT
Organism: Parelaphostrongylus tenuis; assembly: GCA_019055375.1. NCBI lineage: Eukaryota > Metazoa > Nematoda > Chromadorea > Rhabditida > Metastrongylidae > Parelaphostrongylus > Parelaphostrongylus tenuis. The sequence goes on from JAHQIW010007172.1 coordinate 324,476, forward strand.
ATATGTTATCCGGGGAGAAATGAAGACGAATGAAATCCCTTAGCTAGACAAGAACATTCCAGAAAAGTGTCATTGATCATTTGAAAGCTTAAATCTCTGGCTACTGCGATACTTGGCCGTTTTTTGAAAAGTCTTTTTATATCGCTGTAACAGAAAGGAAACATTTGTGAGTCACACACGCATATTCATCGCAGGACAGAACTGTTCCTTGAAATTATGAGTAATCATTCGATAGCGTATTTTTCTACAATTCCAATCCTATGCTTATTTTCAGCAAAGACCGCTTCACTGCATTAAGTAAGTAGGGGAAATAAGATTGTGTTTCACATACGCAGCTCATTTATTTGTCGGCTAGTGCGTGTGTTGAGTATGAACTGGGTGTGTGCTGGCCGTGGGTTGCATACGGCGGTTGATCGATCGCGTTGGTGCGGCCCGCATTGGAATACAATTTTTGTTATTCAATCTGAGATTTTTCTCCGCTTTGGAGGAAACTCCAGTTCAAATGTATGACTCTGATACTACAAGATTTCCTGTAAACGTTCGCATGGCATTTCGTGCTTTTAGCATAGTAAAAGTAAAAGGACTTGGCCGATGTATAACATAAAATTATTTTGAAGGCTACAGCGTTTGTAAAGATCTGTTCGAAAAAAAAACATGGAGCACTAGCTAGAGATCTAAGCTTTTGAATAATCACTAACACTCTTATGAAAAGTTCGTGTCCAGTGAAAAGGTCGTTTCGTCATATGTCTCTGGTTAACATGTAGGAACCGAAGATGTTTAACTTGCACACGAGAAAACTTGTTCAAAATGGCTGGACACTATGTTGCTTCAGGATCCTCTTCCAACAAATGTACTTGTTGATTTTGATAAACCGGAAGGATTCATTCCGTTCGACGAAGGAAGTGCGTTCAGTTGTTTTCATTTTTTCTTCATTTTCCATGCACATTCGAGACGGCATAGGCCATGGTAAACCTATGCTTACATTGAAGCGTGTAATTCACTAATCAAAGAAGGCGCGTTGCTGTTCTTTTTGTTTTCTCTTGTTCTCGCGAAAAACATTAGGAAAAGGGAGTCTAGAGCACAATTAGTTGGCTCATGCGTCTAAATCAGTGCATACGAAGCCGAAACGTGCAAAATGCGCGCGAACTTTATGTAGCCTAAACGTCACGAATTTGTTAACATACCCGTGACATTACGCGGAGTGAACGCATATGTCACGAATTAAGGACAGAGAGCTCTCGGCGTTGATCTGTCCGTAGTGGATGCGCCATCCATTTGTCTTCAATTTTCAATTTCGTTTGAAGTGATTGAATACATATATGACCTTTCACAATTACTCGCGGTGTCCTCTCGCTGTAACGAGTTAGTGCTGCTTATCCTCCCAGACAAGTCTGAGACCAGACTGATACCAATTGCCGACCTAGGAGGATGGATGGCTTGGTGAGCCATGAACTCAAAATCGAACCATTGATTTTTTGGCGACGCAGAGCACTTCTGACTACTGCGCACTTGCGCTCTTTTGTTACGAAAATGTTGAATATACTATTTTTGGACATTATGAATAGCTTATAGAAAAATGCTCTCGGTATTTTTTGACCACATTATTGACTTCTATGACTACTATTTGGATAGTTGGGTATTTTTGCCAATAATCTCAAAATGCGTAAGTTTGGAGCCTCACCATTTTATCAGCTGCGATTTTATTAGTCATCCAGTGACTTGAACGAGCTCAATCAGTAAGTCCGCTTGCCCCAACTAGGTCAGATATGTTCCATAGATCCGGCTCACTCAAAAGACTTGAAATAGCATCACATTCTCCATATGAGACGCATTATTCGTATTGCCATGCATGTACTGAGCTCCTCCAACCAGATATAGCGGTGTTTTTTTTTGTTCAATACAACCCTAAATTACTTCACGGATATTTCCAGTCGCCTTTGCTTGACCACAATTCCACATCTGCTATAAATGAATGACTAATGTTATAGGACAAGTATAACTCAGTTCAGATTAGTATCATTCAGAGAATTCATTCCTTTAAACCACCACTGTTTCACACCAAGTCTATAATCACTTCTTCGCATTTATGTAATTTGCTTGATTTCGGATTTTTGCGCCGTTTGCACCGTGTGATCCATCCGCTCAATATTCTTCATATTACAGAAACCTGGGTCATAGTCTAAGGCAAAGTTTCATTGATTGACTACTCATAAAAGGGGATAAAAAAAGGATGTTCCAGGTTCAAAAATGCTTAAAATTCGATCTGCACTTTCGGTCCTCATTCCAGCTGCTTTGCAGTGCATTGCTGCGGTTGCTGGTTTTTGGCCGCTTGTCAAAAGGAATCGAAGCTATTACCAGGTAAATGCCCGCTTTCATTTATTCATTGGAGTGAGCACGAGGTTAAGTCATAGATACAGATGCCTTGGGGCAAACTGGTCGACTTGAGTCATATTTAGCTCATTTTCTTTGTACGTTTGTTTTTCCGCGTAACACTTTTTGTAATCGTTCAAAAGAACGGACCGTTATTGAGCGCCCAGTAATGAACAAAAATTTACCTCCGACTGGCACTGCTCAAATGAGAAACCTCACTTGGTGATGCCCTTATACAAGTATAGTTGCTGATGATAGTGATTGCTCGTTAATAACAATTGTTTCTTCCCGGACGATCCATCACGTAGCAGTCGGTGCAATTACTGCCTAGCATTTGACACTTTGAAAATCGACTATCTCCAACTTCGGCTTCAGCATTCAATCATATATTCTTTGATCGCGAAACTGATGCACGAAATTGATAATTTATTCAAAGAATCTACCTTTCTCAACTGACATCATCGGCTTATTTGAATCGGATAACAATTATGAAGTCGATACCATGGTTTCATTGCGCAGTGCTTCATTTCATCATTATATTTATCTCAGCTACATAAAAACGATTAATAAATGATGACTTGCATAAAATCAACGAGTGTTCAATGATTAGTCGAGATTAATCCATCGTTGCCCCCAACCAATCTTCTGGCCGGAATGAAACATGGAAAAGACATAGTTTTCTGGTGATGCTCCAAAGCAGACATTGAAAAGAAAATGGCTCACCTCCATTAGTTTGCCTCGAAACGTGTATCTCATAAATGACACATCTCGTTCCAACGTGTGAAGAGTAATTACCAGTAGTGATGAAAGCCGAGGGCTAATCATGTAAATAAACTTTCGATCGATTTCGTTTACTAATTCCAGTTCATTCATATCACTTTTTGTGCGTTGGCCGTTTTACAATGGTTACCAAGTGTCCACGCCGTTGCCATAGAAATCAATCATACATTCGTACAGACGCATGAATGGTATCATATGTAAGTATTTTTTTTTTGGAATTATATTGCAGTTGACGTTATAATTACCGACAATGTGTAAGATCTCTTTTGAAGCTTTCTATCTCTGAGGTCAGTTAACTGATATTAGACATATAAAGGAGGACGCTGACCTGATTCCTCGCTGTGCCACCGTAGGTCATCGTATGATGCCCGACATGCATTCAACTACTTCTAACAACTCTACGGAGGAAGTTGAATTCATGGTACATTCCTAAGAGTTCGATCGCAATGCGGAACGTTTAGCTTTAATATTTTGCCAAGCACTAGAATATTAACATAGTTTATGACCTTGAGTTGTACATACCTCACTTCATATGACGACCGTTGCTTTCTTTAACGAACGTCCTTCTTACTGGAGATCGAACCGGAATATGTCCTAATGTTGAATAGAACTAAAACAGGAAAACACACTGTCGTTTGTGATATTTACTACCTTTAGTCTCAAGACATGATAATCATGAAAGCACTAAACTGTCAGTGACGGTTAACGTTTACTGTGCTGTGCAATATGTGAAAAACTGTTTTCTTATACTTAGCAAACATCAAATTCATGGTACATTTCAGTTAAGTTCCACCAGTTTCTGTTTCAAGAGCATGTGGGTGAACTACGCATGATTGACTCATTTATGATTATTCGATGTCATAGCGATTATGACTCTCACAACGATGTTGTTACACTCCCAAGCTTTCTTGGTCTGAAAAAGTCATAGTTCATCGCATGACTCACTGGATAAATTTCACCCATTCAAACCCAATGTTGAGTGCCTCAAAATAACACAGTACGGGGATATGTCTATCGCTGTAGATTGAATCTTCTCTAGAAACTTCATACATTGGACTTCGTTCGCACCGTTTTCAAGTGATTGAATACATAGTTAGCCTATGTAATCAAATTAGAGGGAGCCAAATGACGTATCAACGCATTTTCATACTCCCTGATACGGCTGGTATCAACCAAAGCCCAGTGTGGAGAGATGGAGCGGATCGAGTCTAGGCGCGGATCGAACCAAAGCCGATCAGTGTGTGTGGCAGGACACCCTCTAACCTACATCATACAGGCGAACTTTACAAAGCGTGATCATATAAAAACATTTATAAAGAGAACCGCCAAGAATAATCCATTACACATTGTGTAAAAAATTTTCTAAAAAAACTGCAATCAAAATTGTCGTCTGTTTGGATTAAAATCAACGATCTTGGAATGTTATACTCATTTTGACTTTCAGAACTTCAATTGATCTATTTTCTCGTAACATTGCTCTAAAGATTATAATCAACACATATCATTACAAACTCTGTTCGGTTTGATCCCTCAGGGCTCTTCACTCTGCAGTATAATTAACGACAATTTTTATCCGAGCCTCTTGGGACATCAGGAACGATCTAGCCAAGCAGCTTTAAAGCAACATTCATCATAAAGACGGCAATGTTTGAGGAGCACCGAACCAACACGCAGAAAGTTTGAAGATTTTTTGTAGATGGGAGCTGAGAGTTGAACGAATTGCATTCAAAGTGTTGCGATCCGCACAGTAGATGGGAACGACGAACAGTGTCAAATTATCAATTTATTCCTTTACAATCAACTGTTTTTATAGACCTTGCTCGAAGCAATATATAATTCAATAACATTTCTTAAGCCTTTGATGAGATCTGTTATGGCACTTATATAATATTAGATACGTGTTTTGGCCCTACAGCCTCATCAGTAGCACGTGCTTTTCGGTTCAGCCAATCCCTTAAAGGGGGATATACGACCTACATATACAGAAATCGAGGCCGAATTATTTACAAGCCATGAGCGGTCGACTATTGTTTATTGCAATGTCGGAAGATTTTACCACCTCACATGCGGTGATTTTGTAGATATGTCGGCGTCGATTCCTGTATATGTAAGGGTATATCCCTGTACCATGTTGCGCAGTGGTTTGAAGTGCTTTGCGTCGCACATAAGCTTGATGGTTCGCTCTCGCGCTCGGCTCACCAAGCCTTCCATTCCTTCGGGGGTCGGTAAATTGGTACCAGACTGATCGCAGACTTGTCTGGGAGGATAAGCAGCACTAACTCAATGCAGTGGGAAGCCACCGCGCGTCATTGTAGAGGTCAGATATGTATTCAATCAACTCAAACGAAGTTAAAAATTGCAGACGAATGCATGGCGCATCCTTCGGGGATTAATCAACGCCAGGAGCTTTATCCTTTCAAAGCCCTGCAAGGGATTGAGTGAACCGAAGGGCACCGTGCTGCTGATGAGGCTGAAAGGTCGAAACACGTGTCTGGCAGCATATAAGTGCCATAACAGACCTCATGAAAGGCTCGAATATGTTAATAGATTATAGCAATTCATAAGTTCATGACGGTTATGATTATTCATTTGAAATAAACATTATAATTTATCAGCATAAGTACCTTTCCTATTGAGATTTACCTTATTGTTTGCCGCACGTAATCGATCTCAGTGACGGCTGTCTATATATTGGCCTAGAGTAATCGCATTATAGATTTCTACACGAAACAGACTAGTATGAGAGTATACTTAGGAGAAGCCTGATAATCTAATTCTGTACGAGACTATCAAATCTGTATTTTTGTTTCTAAAATCAGTCTATTGGATTCGAGTCACCGAAAACGATTTTATGATTTGGATAATACGAATGTAGTGTAGGAAACTTCAGAGCAATTCAGAAGAAACGGTCTTTGATACTTTCTTCGATCATCAATAACTTATTCACAAGATGATCACTCATCATATTATATAGCACATAATATAATATAAGCTGAAGAGCTCTCATAGGTCCTTCACGTTTATCTCATTACTTGATGTTGTACTTCTGCGTGCTTCTTAAGTTCTTGACATTCTATAAGCTTCACTTAATAGTTAAAAGCAACTGAGAAATGGAAAAGTAGTAAACGAAGGTTTATGGAAGTGTCGTGACCGGATTAGGTTTGTGCGAAGTGAATTCGATTGGAAACAATAAAGTGGAAGCCTAAACCGGTCAAAACTAAGTTAGTTAGCACTTTACAATTTTCAAACAGCCTTTCGGGGTCGAAAAACTAGTAATAGACTTGCCTCAGAAGAGCCTCCAAAAAGCCAATTGTTGACTATGGTAAAGACATGGAAGATATTTTGGGATTCTACGGAGAAATACCTCACTACCAACATTAGACCACATTATGAGAAACAAAATCCTTGAGCAACAAACAAAAACATACACAAAAATATTCATGACCTTCAGAAATAATGGATGGAGGACGAGAATCGGCCGATACTGGTGCAAAAACAACTGCCCTTTATTCATTTTTGAAGCTTGCCATTTATTACTGGTATATAATAGAAAACCAAAACTACCGAAAAACCCGACATCTGAAAGCGCAGTTCTTGTTGCACCAACTCAATAGAAGTGCTAAGATTCGCACAGTATGTGAAGATAGGTCATCTAAAAACAACTTTTTTGTGATGCTGAATATAATATATTTTGGCAAGCAATATGTTTCAATATAATTAAAAGTGCAAGAACATTGTTTTTACTCCATTTTTCAACGCCAATTTTCGAATAACGAGTATCAGTCAAGCATAGATTTACAGATTGCGTTATGAGTAAGATTGAGACCACAAGAAAGAGTTCAATTATGAAGCAATCCAAATTACACTAAATCTCGGAATTCTGCAATTTCAGGTCGTCATATCTTATCCACGTCATCTTGCTATGTGCCGCATCATTCGGTGCCATCATTCTACCATCAATCACACTATGCATTGCTGCTTCCCAACTGCTACCCTATTCACGTCAATTAAAGGTTGTACAAGGCTGCATATATATATATATATATATATATATATATATATATATATATATATATATATATATATATATATAGGGGCGCATGTGGCGCAGTGGTGAGAGGTGCCCTGCGTCGCACACGAGATCAATGGATCGATCTCGCGCTCATGGCTCACCAAGCCATCCATCCCTCCGGGGTCGGTAAATTGGTACCAGACAGGTCTCAGACTTGTCTGGGAGGATAAGCAGCACTGACTCGGTTAAGCGGGAGGACACCGCGAGTCATTGTAAAGGCCAGATTTGCATTCAATCACCTCAAACGAAGTTAAAAATTGAAATCGAATGCATGGCGCATCCCTCAGGGATTGATCAACGCCAAGAGCTTTATCCTTTTTTATCCTTTTAATATATAAAGGATAAAGCTCTCAGAGTTGACCGATCCCTGAGGGATGTGCCATGCATTGATGCTCAATTTCTAGCTTTTTCTGAAAAAACTGATTAAATATCTGACAGTGACAATGACTCGCGCTGGCCTAGCCATGTGTCAAGTCAGTGCTCTCATCTTCTCAGCAAGCCTGGAACCAATTCTCGGGCTTCGGACAGAATGAAAGCTTGGTGAGCCGTGAGAATAGGATCGAATCATTGAATATTCATTGCTCGACCATGTGTAATGCCGCAGGACACCTCTGATCACTAGTCACATGCGCTTTTATGTATATATATATATATATATATATATATATATATACATATATATATATATATATGAATAATGGAATATATATACCACAAATGGAAAATGTGCTGGGGTCCTCACAATTCGTGAAAACTGATTGTCCACCTATCCAAGTAAGTATATATATATATAATAGAAAAAAAGTAAAGAGAACGGACCGTTCAGTGGCGCTTTTTCCCTAACAGAAGCGCCATGATTTTGATTCCATTAATTATCGTAAAGATGATCAAATGCCTATTTGACCATGCAATGGAGCGCCGCGGCAGAGTGATTGTGATGCTCGTCGCGATGCGCGCGGGTAATCCGCCTCCAAAAGCTCTCGCGCAGTGAACAGCGAGTGCCTAATGGAACGCCACAGCCAGATTATCCTCGAGACTGCAACGAAACGTGCTCAATCAGTGTTCTACGGCCTCCAAGAAGAAGACGAAAAAACGACTTGAATGCTAAAAGTACTGGGATGCGCACAGTGAAAAAAGAAGCGCTGTGAAGGGGGATCAGCAAATGTCTAAAGGTCTAAACAGGGATATATCGCAGCCTATTTATGTATCAAGTAAGTGTTTTCTTCATCAGCCAGGCATGCCCAATATCAATCTGCCCAATGCTGAGACAGAAGTCGTGTTTTGCTTACCTCTTTGTGGATCGCGCCATTTTCGGCTGGCAAGCGGTTGAGACGACTATGGAGAGAGATCGCTGCGCCTGCTCTAAAGCTAATATGACAGTTTTTTAACAAAATTCGTACTTTTTCGTCACTCAATGGGACTTTATTGTCCGTAAATGATCAGATATGATAGAATAGACTCCAATAGGGTAACTTTCATCAGAAATGACGTAGTTGCGCCATTGATAATCCACAATTTCAAAGGAAAAATCAGGTATTTATGAAAAGGCTCGATTTAGAACCTTTATCTAACATTTCTAAGATGTTTAATCATATACACCGGCAACTCAATCAGGTTTCAACTGTTATTTTTTTAGTTTACATAGACTGAAAGAAATAAAAGATAAATCTGATCAAATTGCTGGTGAGTATAGATGAACATCATAGAAATGTTTAATAAAGGTTCTAAATATAGCCTTCATACTGGCCGAAAATTGGAGAACAATGAATAATTTGTTAAAGCTAGTTCTACTTATTGCATACGATCCCACTACATCGATATATCTCAATATTTTTTTGACTATTAATGCGCTTCAGATTCCCATTTCCCATATCAGTGCGCAATTTCGTTCAAATTTTTCAACAGATCTGATATGAGAAGAGATGGAGGGATACGGTTCTTTTCCGTTTCTCCACTCTGTTTGAGCTTTTTGGTAAAAACGCACTTTTTACTGTTATAGAGCTTGTTGATAATCATTCGATAGCTAAAGTCAAGTGAATTTGAGCGACATATTCAGCTTTTTTACAGCCTGTTTTTTGCGCTGTAATAGTCAAAATAAGATTATGTTTTGAGCATTTCTCGTCAAGTAGAAGTTTCCCATGAGCAATTAATAAGTAATGATTGGAGAAATCTCAAAAGCACCAACGGTTTACTTCGTTCTCTCAAAAGCATTCCTTGAAGTGTTGCAACAGTCAAGAAAAGATTAGGTTTTGCAAATTTGAATCTATCTTGATGTACGCATCCTGTCTTGACCTCTTGTAAATCCACGTCTTCCGATTCTTTTGCAGAGTTCTAATAACCGATTAAAAGCTGAAATCTACGCTACTTTGAAGGTGTACTTTGTTAACAGAGTAGCTTTTTTAGTACGCTTTAACAGTAAAAAAAATCTTTCACATTCAAGCACTTCTCGCTGTACAAAGCTTTTCCGCTAGGCTTAATTCTTCATTGTGCTGTAGCAGTCAAAAGAAGATTACAATCCGCAGTAACTGATGTTGCGAAAAGAGCGGTGACTTAAGGCCAGTGTTGTGAAATCTTGCCCCTTGAAGTGCGCAACCCGATCTTCTTTCGACTGTTCCAGCACTCTATGGAGCCCTCTCCAAAAATCAACTAAACAAGCTCGAAAAAATAAGCCAAGAATTAACTTTTGAAGTTTCTGTTATTTGTGCGATCGACTGGTTATTTTGTCTGTGGAAAAACTTCAACCGGCGAGGAATTCTTGAATGTGAAACAAAATGTTATTTCGACTGTCACAGTGCAAAAACAGGCTATTTGAGAAACAACATACACCGTTGAAATTCAATAATTTCAGTTATCGAATAAATACTTAAAACTAGAGGAATAAGTCTATTATGATAAAATCAGAGGCTCACGATTGCAATCCTTGGAATGCCAATGTATGCAATTGATATTGTATTCAAAAGTAAGGATTTTCAGCCAGATGGGAGTTAGTCTTATTGAAAATGCATTGAAAATTCTGCTCAATAATAGTCAGTATTTTAGTGGTAGAGTTTCCTAAAAATAAAAATCCTGTTGTATCGTACCAGAAAAATTGCTCTGAAATAGAATAATTGAACTACGGTCGAAAAACGTTATATTTTTCTCGTTATTAGAACATACTACGGAAATTTGAACAACAATCTTAGTATTAGAATCATAATTTCCGAAGTTAACGATTGACTACAAAAATACCAACAACATAAGAAAAAATATTCAATAGCAGCTGGAAATACATTTTCTTTTCACAAGGATGTGGTTTTTTCCTCTGAAAAAGGCAAGATTTTGAGAAGAATTAGCGTTAGTCTTGCTAAAATTATTCATACAGAAGTCTCATCAGTGACATTTTATCACTTCCTCATGAAAATATTTCTGTGAGAGCTTAATTAACCCAAATTTGTATTGGGGCGCGTACCAATCTTCGTCACCGTCAAAACGGCGCGCACAGCTGAAGGCCATAACGACCCTCATGGCCCACAAATGGTTACACGAGTGACCAAATTAGATAGCAAATATGTAGTGCAATGTACACTCGCCTCTTACCAATGTGCTACGCTCAATCTACCACGGCGGCGGATTATTTCTATTATCATAATACGTATCAAAATAAACCTGAACTTATCTTGTACATGCATTCCTTGCCGCAAGTTTGCAAACCGAGCGAGAAGTAATGTGCTTGGGTAGCGACAAGATTTTAGTGATGTGTCTACAGTTTGTTCACGCTTCGTCTACCATGAACATTTTTGTTTTTTTCGAGGCTTTCTTTGTAATTTTCTGAATCACAGAGTTTTCAGAGTGATATCTTTGGAATGTGTTTAGCACTAGGTATAGCCCTGATTGCGGCTACCGTTTGTTGTTTTTCCATCTATGCAACATCCCGGTCGATGACGAACGTTATGCAATGGTGCGAGTTTTTCGTTGCTCTCTTTCTGCTGACTTATCTTTTTTTCTCAAATTACGCTTTTCAAAGCGTAAAGGTGAGAGGAATCTTTTCTACAGTGAACATAGATGTGAGTGCTTAGTAAGTGCCAAAAATATCACTGTCACAGCGCTTGTAATTTGAGAATGTGTAATGTTAGAAAACCCTCGCATATCAGTAAAGTTAAAACGGAATAAGAAATTTTTTTCAATCAATTATATTAGTGCTATATTGATACCTGATCACATAACGGTATTTTATTGCAATCATGATTATACATCAGGTTCTTATCAAAAACTCTTCACTGTGGCCGACTTTTCACCTTTTTCCCGGCCGCTGTGATTCGTCTGCATGTCCACATCAGCTGTTTCTTGCTATCAGAGTCTTCGTACTTGTACTGAGTCGAATTCAGTGGTGTAGAACCAGCACGATTGTTGTAAATGTTACTATTGAATAATGAATTGAAAATTTTATTCGTGCGACATTCCACTCAAATGGATATCACTAAATGCGACAGCGAAGACCTAGGTCGAAAATTAAATAACTGCGATGGACATCCAAGTCAAATCATCGTTGCTCTGGAAAATGTGAAACTGCGAAAATATCATCAATGTCAGTAACTTTATCTCTACACGACCTGCTATCACATTTTACTGCGCAGATGTCAGAACTGTGGAAATAGATTTGTCTCCTATCTCGCAATCGTTGGCGCCAAAGTCTTCGAAGAGTTCACGTTTTGCGACCGCTGCGAGAATTTCGTGTTCTCCATGAAATTTGAAGATTGCTAATTGTATCAAATCTCCTTACAATCTTGAGTATAGCCACGTTAAAGCGTTCTAAAGTATCTAAGAAAGCGTTGAGAGAGAAGGTTAAACCACTAGTAAATGGGCTTCTAATCACTAACCACTTGTCCACACTTCAACTATGATAAAAAATGGTAGCAACCTAACACCTTCACATAAGCTTATCAGTGCAGGAAAAATATTTAGCTACTTACGCAAAAATCAATTGAAAGATTTTTTCAAAAGGAAAAAAAACTGTAACAAACTTCATGCTAATTATATATTCCAACTATTCAGGCGCGTGTCACTGGCGGTAACTGGTCAGTCGTTGTTATATTCCTTTGCTCTAAAAGAGGCAATTGTCTCTAGTTACGCCCTTTTGGCTGCTATCTTCTTCTTCGTCGCCGCTATACAGCAAAACCAAGGCCTCATGTTAGCATCCTGCATAATTCAAATGTGAGTAATCACTGTACATATAACGTTCCACACTATAAATACGGTGCGTAAAAAGTTCTGATAATTTTCATTCTCTTGATTTTAGCATGAATATCACATTTTCTAAAACCAGAGTTGGCAATTCCATTGAATTTTTTATTTAGTTTTGTGTTTATTTTCAGTTGTGCTCAAATTATGGATAGTGAAAATGGAAACCAACGAATCGCAGTAGTTGAGATGCACAAGATGCTCGCACATATTTCTACCGTAATTCCTCCCGAGCGCGTGTCATAGCCGTTTCAAGATAGCCAAGACTTTTCTACCAGCATAAACTACAAAGAGTAATCCATCGGGTTTAAAAGGCAATTTACCACGAATCTCGCTCTTTGAGGGATGGCGCCCGGCTACTCGCGAGGAAACGTGGCGCGCCCCGGGTGGTGGGTAGAGGAATAAACGCAAACTAAAAGCGACCGTGTCCTCCCAGAGAGGCAAATGGATTCAGGGATGAGATCCGTGATTCTGCAGCACCCATTTGACAAAACTCTATTTCTACGAGTCAAGTCATCCAAAAGCCTGCAAACAAGCGGCTGAGAAGTATATGAGAGGCGGTTAGGAGTCGCTTCCAATAAATAAGCTCCTCCGCTCCACCGGGAGAGACTGGCAAGCTACTCGTGAGAACTCAGCCCCACGCTCAGAGCCTAGTAAGCTATACGTTGGGTATCAAGATGCTAAAAACAGCAATAAATATGGGTCTCATTCCCTTGACTCTAAAAGAGCTCATGGTTCGGCAGCGCAAGGTAGGACGAGTAAGGAGAGGTTGCTAAAATCTCAGGGCCAAACTAGGCTGCCAAAATCGCAATGGACTAAAATGACGATCTGTACCAACAATGCAATAACACTTGCTCACTAATCCGCTGTAGAGGATTTATTGATTCAAGCATGAAGAATAAGGTACGACGTCATTGGCATAGCTGAGACGTGAAAACGCCATCGTTTCCACGCTGTTTATGACACCGGAGAAGAACTGTTCCTTGGAACATGCGATAGCAGAGGTGTAGGCGGCGTTGGCGTCCTCGTCAAATCGAATTTGATCATCAAAATCGATTTATTTGAACAGCCAACAATCCGTATTGGGCGACTACGGTTAAAACGATGTGGTTCTATGCCGACTTTGACCATCTTCGTTGCTTATGCACCAACATCAAACTATGACAAAGACGAAGCCGAAGCGTTCTACGTGGACCTCGAATTATTGCCCAGAGAAGAGCATACCTTCTTCAAGGTCATTGTTGGAGATTTCAACGCGAAAATTGGACCAAGGAGAACTTCTAAGAAACGTCCATTGGGAACCACGGACTAGAATGAAATGAACATGTGAGAGACTATCTGAGTTTATCATGCCGATCCAATCATCCGTGGTAACTTACAATTCCAAAAGTCTCTTTGTCAACGATGGACTGGAGAGTATCCCAATGGAGTGTACCATAACGAAATAGACCACATCTTAGTAAATCGAACTTTTTGCCTAACTGATGTCGCTGTTGTTCCTAAGTTCAACACGGGATCACACCATCGCCTCCTTCGCTCAAAGTTGCGTTTTTTGCGGAAAGGAGAGAAAGAAGCTGAATTCAAACAACGAAGTCTCAAAACTACCATAAACTGAGATGTATTCAAATCTTTAGACGGCTCTTGGGAAGATACCGTTGTCAACAACTGACGAAGAATACGACCGGCTCGTTGAATATCTTCACGTTAGCGCTATGAAAGCCGAGACTATTAAGGTCACGAGGAGTCGCTTGTCTCCGCAGACACTCGAGCTGATGCGTCAACGTGGAATCGCACGAGCTACAAGCAACTGAAACCTTACGTCCGAACTTGCGAAACGCTGCAGAGAAGCGATAAAAGAGACCTAACAGAGAGACGAGCAGCAGCTGGGAAGAGCATCCGCAAGGCCCCAGCAAGGTTTGCCAATTATAAGACCAAGATGGATTGCACTGCGATGCCTGACGGGACATTTACAGCTTCCAGAAGGGCAATGAAAATCATCCACCAGTACTACTCGGATCTCCTCGCTAGCCATGTCCTCTTACAGGCATATAAATTGAAAGAGGATAAATTTGTTGTTCCACCGGTCCTCCCTTCCGAAATCCGACATGCTACATTGTCAGTGAAGAACAGAACAGCACTCGGTTCAGACAGGATTAGACCAGAACATATGAAGACTTGTCGCCAGTTCTCATCACCAACCTGGCTCGGCTCTTCACTCGCTACCTGCCAGAATGCAAGCTTCCCATTCAGTGGAAAACCAGTAAGACCGTGTTGTTGTTTATAAAGGGAGACTTTCACGGCAAAGGCAATTATCGCCCAATGTGCTTGCTGTCCGTTGTCTATAAACTCTTTACTCAAGTCATCCTAAGCAGGAAATACAGAGCACTGGATGAAGGACAGCCATGAACAAGCAGAGTTCCGAAAAGGATTTTGTACAATGGACCACATCCACACATTTACAAGACTCATTGAAGTTTCACGAGAGTACAAACAACCACTCTGTCTCACTTTCATCGATCTGAAGAAAGCCTTTGATTTAGTGGAAACAAAAGCGGTTATAGAGGCTTTGGACAACCAGGGCGTCTCTACTCGGTACATAATGATCTTTCGTGAGCTGTATAAAGATTTCACGACAAAATGTCTTCATTCTACAACAATATCACCATCGGCACAAGGAGAGTGGTTTGACAAGGCGATACAATTTCGACAAAATTATTCACTGCCACCCTACAAAACGTCATGCGAACATTAGAATGAGACTATGGGAGTTTTATATAGAAAAAAAATATGGGAAAAAAACATGAAAGTTTTTTCGAGACGGAGAGAAGTTTTCTTAATAAATAACAGAAAGCGAGCCTTTCGGGGCGGCAGATGATATCTCTGCGCGCAGCTCCATTAAAGTGAGCACGATTTTTGTTATTTATTTGAAAATATTTATTCTGTCGAATGAAAATTTTATTCTCTATTTCTATAATCTAATTATACCTTTATATATATGTATGATTATGTCGAGTGTTTTATTAAGACCACGCTCAAATTTCAATAGATCTCTTCATTATTATTTGAGCCAACATGTCATGCAGTGTGGTAATGGGCTCTTGTACAGCCCGATACACGTCTTTCAATCTTCTTGTGAGCTAATCCTATCGCGAGTTCCTACTCTCGCCACAAAGAGCTATCGAAGACGAACGATTTACAGTGTGAGTCAAGTGATAAAATCACCAAACTTATAGTGTTTTACACTCGATTGCTCTTTGGCTGATATTTTTACCATATTATACCTTTATTTCAAGTGTCTTATTTAGACCACACTCAAATTTCAATACATCTATTCATTATGATTTGAGCCAGCATGTCATGTTCTGCCCATCTGACGAGACTGTAAGGTCGAAACACGTGTATCGGGCTGTACAAGAGCCCATTACCAGACCACATAACATGTTGGCTCAGATAATGTTCTATGTGCGAAAAAAAATTCTGAGGACGAAACGCAATTTTCTCTTTGTTCTCACAACATTTTATAAAAACTCTTTGCAACAGGAATTTAGCTATAGGGTTTCCATTATTTAGTGTTATCATACGTCTGTTGAACCTTGAATGCAAAGCTATTCACAGACCATAACCGAGCGAAGAAAGAAAACCGAATTTGAAAGGCAACTTCGTTTTTGCTGTTACAGTGCACTGCAAAACCGTCTAAAAGATCGTAATCGCCAAAATCCAAGGTATTTAATAACTACTAGAGGTTTAGAGAAAAAGCTTCCTTCGTCGAAGAAAGCTTGATATCAAAAGAGCTCTTTACGCTTCATTATCAATGAGCTTTTCATTGATGACCTGGCATCGCATGCACTGTGCAATATCTTATTTTGACAAGATATTACAAAATGGGCTGTGGTCTTAAGAAAACGCTCGGAACGAAAGATATGATATATTGAATATACTAGCCAAGAGCAATCGAGTGAACAACGCTCTATGTTCGGTGAGAACTTCACTGGGCATAGAGTGTAGAACGTTCGTCGTCGCTAACTCTTAGTGTGGGGACTGGAGCACCCCACACAGGACTGGCAAAAGACGAGAAAGGGTAACTGCCCGACTGGCGAGATTGCGAGATCGAAACACGTGTATCAGGCTCTGTAAGTCAGCCCTCTTCGATAGACCACTGACATGCGTGGCACAAAAAATGATTATCAGGCATATATAGGCTCGGTTTTGTATTGGGGTCTCACCTCCTTACAACTTTCTAAGATTTTATAAAACAGAATGATCTGCCTTAATGAGAAAAAACAAAAATCATGAAGTAAAAAGGTTTCAGAATTTGTGTACTGGCCCTGAGTCAACTTCTAACGCCTTCCCGCCTCACTGCAGTTCTCGTCAACTCACGAGTGCTTTCTGTTGACAAGAGCACTTACCCAGTAGCACAAGTCAAGTTAGTGAAGATATTCCTTTTTTCAAACTGAAATAGTATTCTAATATTTGCGTCAAAATAGTGTATTAGGAAGGTTCCAAAATATTCTGAGGACAAAAACAAAGTGTGTTAGAAATTCCAACGTATTATCCTCTTTTCACCATTTACTTTACTCCAATTCTATAGTTCATTATGAAGTCGAATTTAGCAGCAAACTCAAAAATATAAAACAAAGTGTTTCTTCCAAGGGGACGTGCCAGATATACCATGTAATACAAACGGTCATTGATTCAATCGCCCTCGACAAACAAAGCTCTCCATATCTCCAAGCTGGGCGATTGCTACCACACTTTCTTGAGAGAGTAAAAAACGGTGACTTTATACAACAATGTGCCACAAGTTTTTATAAAGGTCAAATATGCATCCAGTTACGTTTAAAATGTTGAGAAGGGAGAAGAATGTATGAAACGGTCCTAAGAAAGCGACCAATTTTGTAATTTTAATCGTTTTTTCCAGACTTTGTATAAAGACACATCATCCCAGCGTTTTATCTTCAAAACTACAGCACACTAAATGACTGTTCAGTAACTAATTTCAAAATTTTCCGAATATAAAGTACGCAACTGCCTTTTTTACAGAAAGCTCGCTCAAGTTCGAAACGAGTTTATATTTGGAATACTAATACAAAACAAAGCATAGAATCACGTTCCATACTAATGTAAAACCACCACTAACCAAACATTTTCCTACCCAGCATCATATTCCATATTATGCGGATCTCTGCACTTCTCGCATTCTATTCATTTCCCTAAATCAGTTATCTACAAAGGTCTTCCAATTTTCGCATATGGCTTCAGTTACTGCCCAAGGATTTTCCTCTTCGTCAAAAATATCACTACAAGCTGATGAAGTATAGCCGGATGGTGGTGTTTTCACGTAGGTTGAAGGGAGTGACCACAGACGAGTATGGCACTAATTCCCCGACCCAACAGGCATGAGAGGCTTGGTAAGCCTAGGACGGATCGAACAGGAACTGGAACTTTCGATGGATGGTATCTGCGTTCCCCGTCCAATCTTTTAAGATGCAAAAATTTCTCAAGAACAATTTTATACATTATTGGTGAACATCTTTTCAGTGTTCTACTTCTCTATGCCTTTATTTTGGCACTGCTGTTTCTGATTTCGGCTCAGCTCATCACTACTGTAATCTCATTACGAGGTCATTCCACTTCGAATGTCTCCACATCGAGCGTTGAATATCCTCAGCAAAGAACGAGTTTTTGAGGAACATTCTATAAAAATAAAAATTTGTTCACTTCCCAATAACACAGTACTAGCCACTATATGATATTTCAAGAAAATGTAAATATTCTACACTATGGTAAGTCCTTCGTTTATTATACAGCTAACGAACATGTATTGTGTCTTCGTTCATCAGTTCGTGGCGTCATTTTACCCCCTAGATCAAGCTCCGACGTTATTAAATTTTCCTGACGGCTCATGATAAAGACAGTACTTAGAATGATGATTTCTCTCAGCAATATAAACATTTATCACAGCATTATCATTACCTCGAATTGAGCAAAGGGATTTGATCAAATACGCATGTTAGAGTTTGAGTTCGAAATAGTTATTATGCTAAAAAAAATAGTTGGTGTATTATGTTGAACACATGAATTATTAAACCCGTATCATCCATCCACAGCTATCCTTATACAAATCTGAATTCTATTACATATTTTTAAAGCTCCCAATGTATGATGATGAAGATGATCCTACCCATAGTAACAGCGAGCGACCGCATATATTAAGATGAATCTCGAATAAAAGAAGCACAGAATTAAAGTAAGCTAATCACCAATTCTCCATTTATGGATCATGAAGAAACTGTTAACACCTAGGACAATTTGAAGATGTAAATTCTTATGTGAAGTATTGGAAAAAGCAACAAAGCAGATCAAGAAGGGCCAGTTACCCTGCACACAACAAAAAATCATAACTATTATGTAAGCTATATGGTCATTGCGTACGATGTATTAATAGAACGACTAGATTAAGATTACAATTCAAGGCTCAAATGTAGAATGAAGATGTGATGTCAAATTCATTCGATTAAATTAGTACTAAAAATCTTTAGACTATCTACACTCCTGGAAAATTATGCATGAAATTTCTACAGAATAGACATTTCAATTTTTTTACATTTCAAACAATTTTGTGTTCATCCTGAGGTTGGTGCTCGTACTCGTAATCAGTATGAACAAATGCCCGTTCGACCTAAATGACTATTGTTTTGATAAATTCAAGTAAATCAATACCGACAATCACGATCCGTTCGAAAATGCATGTAAATGGTTACAAATTTTCTCAAAATCTATTACTCCACATTGAATAAAATGCTTCTAGATATAATCGGTTCAAATTACGACATAAAGAGAACATCCATCCCAGCACTACCACAGAAGTTTGAAGACTTCACCCCAACAGATTCACGTTGATGAGCAATATTCCCGTAACCCTGCCTAACAGCCCACAACCAGATTTGAGAACTCAAAGCGCCTACATTTAGTAAACGTTGGAAACACTATCATTGAAATCTCAATACTAGTAAAACACGAGGTAGCAGACCAATAAGTCTCGGTTTCTACACAACGTTAAAGAAGATGATGATGAATATGACAGGTGCAAAATGGACAATGACACTGTTGACGGCATAGGACAGATGTGCGTGAAGTTAGTATTTCTTCAAAAAAAGACGATTTAATGTGACCACGATATTTCTGGAAAACCTGGCCTTAAATAACTCAAAGAAAAACAGAGAAAAGATATGGTGATTGTAGTAAATATTTGAGGCAGTGTCAACGCTACGTACAATGCGTTGTAGATCATTAAAGAGACACTCAAAGAAGTGAGCCACTAGTATTCGTAGCACAAAGCTACTTTTTCGTTCACCTCCAGCTCTTGTTGTGATCGTTTGTTGTCTGATAGCTTTGAAGAACCATCTACAAGGATGGTTTTCGCAAAGGTACGACAAAATTAGAAACTGTGACACGACATTTGTACACTGGCAAATTATGCACTTGCATATCTCTATTGCTATCACGCTTTTATTCACACTCTTTTTTTTTCCTTGTGAGCCATGACTCGACGTCGATATGATACAATTTATTCAAACAGCTGATGTTTCAACGGTTTCGCCTTCTTCAGGGCATGGAAAGATTGAGTTGCGCACAATCCAGTCAGACAAACACCTCTTCACACTCTATCCCTATCATTGAAAAAAACCACCTAAACGTAGATTTCAATGATATCAGATAGCCATCGGCAAACTCGCAGCTTTTTAAAGCTCTCCACCGAGTTCTTCAAGTGGAGACCAACCGGACAGAGATCACACGGAGTGGTATTGCCCTACCACATTGAAACAAGTGTCTTATATATAGCCTCTCAACACGTGTGATTACGCGTCATTCTTCCCTGCGGTTCACGCTTGGACTGGTGGTATCAGTCCAAAACGCTTCTGAAATCTTATGCGCTGATGTTATATGTTCCTATGCGGGTATGATGACTTCTAAATAGAACTATTCTCCTCTTGTAAATGTCTCATAATCACACGTGATACGACACGAAATAGAAGACAGTTATTCCCATGTGAGAGCTGCATTACCAGTTCATATAATCTTTGTCCGGTCGATCTCCACTTGAACAACTCAATGGAATACTCAAAAAAGTTTTTCAATAAAGTAATAGAGGTGTTTGGCTGACTGATTTGTGGACAACCTGATATCCTTCCACGCTCTGGAGAAGACGTAACCACCGATACACCAGCTGTTCGAATAAATTATATTATATCAAAGTCGAGTCCTGGTTTACAAGTAAAAAAACATGATTCATTAAAAAATGCCGAGATTAACAGATAGTCGGTCTTGAAAATTAACATTTTTTATGTTATTATTATTACTTGTTACAATTATTTATCGTTATTCATCAGTATTAGTTATTACCACTATTCAACATTGCTATTCATTCTTCATTTTTAATACTAATAATTATTACTTCTTCGAAACTATTCATTATTACTATTTCTTAACATTCTTATTAACCGTTTTTAGTGATAGTATGATGTTAAAAATTTATGTCCAATATTATTTGATGATATGCCAAACTTTGATCGTCGTACGGGATTCGAATACGCAGTCCACCCTTTCTATGGCGCGTGGTAATGTTTGCAACATTGACAGTCGGTTGCTGACAGATCGATATAAATTTGTCGCAAAAGGAGTGATGACAGAACTAGCGTCGATAGTGCGCAATGGTTAGCACGCGCTACCGGAAGAGGTGAAATGCGAGTTCAAATCCAATCGGACGTTCAAAGTTTTACATCACGGGATCATTATTTGAGCCAACATGTCATGTGGTCTCTCAGATGGGCTGACTTTTAGAGCCCGATAGACGTGTTGCGACCTTGACGGTCACATCAGTCGGGAGGTACCCTTGTCTTCAGCCAATCCTCTCGGGGCACTCAGTCCCTACACTAAGAGTAGGCGACCGCGAACATTTTATACTGTCTATCAAGTGAAATTATCACTGAATAGACAGTGTTGTACACTCGATTGCTCTTGGCTGGTATGGTTAATATATCATACTTTCGTTTCAAGTGTTTTCTTGAAACCACGCTCAATTATCAACATATCCCGTAATTATTGTTTGAGCAATTGATAGACAGTGTAAAATGTCGTCGTCGCCTACTCTTAGTATAGGGGACTGAGCGCCACTAGAGTATTGGCTAAAGGCAAAGGGTACTGCCCCACTGACGAGACAGTCAAAATCGAAACAGGTGTATCGGGCTCTATAAGTTAGCCCATTCAACAGACCACATGACATGTTGGCTCAAATAATAATAACGAAATATGTTAAAAATTTGAGCGTGGTCTTGAGAAAACACTCGAAAACGAAAGGTATATTTTACATATCACTCAACGATATTGGACATTACTATTCACTTCCATTATTCCTTCTTGTTATTTATAATTATTTGATATGTCATTTGTTATTATTATCTACTATCGGGGGCAACATGAGCGCATGTGGCGCAGTGGTTAGAAGTGCCCTGCGTCACACACGAGGTTAAGGGTTTGATCTTGCACTCATGGCACACAAAGCCATCCATCCCTCCGGGGTCGGTAAATCGGTACGAGAGCGGTCTCAGGCTTATCTAGGAGGATAAGCAGCATTGACTCGGTACAGCGGAAGGTCACAGCGAGTCACTGTAAAGGCCAGATATGCAACCTCACCTCAAATGAATTTAAAAATTGAAGACGAATGCATGGCGCATCTTTCAGGGATTGATCAATGCCGAAAAGCTTTATCCTTTTTATTCTTTTAACGTGATAACAGGAGGAAGAGGGGCTACTGGTTAGTGATGCACGCGGCACTCCATATTTTCTCGGTACTTTTCCGTTGGACGGCACAGGATGAAGAAAAATCCCTCCCGCTAGACAAGAACTTCCCATAAGAGTATTATAGTCATTCCAAGGCTCAAATCTCTGCCTAGTGCCGTACGCGGCCATTTTTTGAAGAAGTCTTTAGAAAGGCTGCAGCAAAAGAAAACTATATGTGCTCCACAAGCGCATATTCCTCGCAGGACAGAAGTTTTTCTTTAGACATTTAGTAATCGATCATTTGATAACGTAAATTTCCACGATTCCAACGCCATGCTTGTCTTCTGTAAAGACTGTTTCACTGCAGCATAAAGGGAAAATAAGATCGAGTTTCACATCTTCAACGCGCTTCTTTAGCAGATATTCTAGAGTGAGGGTGTTCAGTGCCCGTAGATTTAGTCTTTTCGCTCGTACAACGCACTATAATGTCCTCAAAAACCGAGTTCAGCTTCGGATTAGTCGAGATTTGTGCTATCAAAAAAGTGTCAGTATAATTCAATGAAAAGCCATCCAAAGATTTTAGCCGTGCAAAGAAAGCACTCCGATGTGAAAGATAATTTTATTTTCGCTACTACAGCCCAATAAGAAGGTCTCTCAAAAACTAAACAAAATGTTAAAATCGCCGTAATTCAAGATTCTGAATAACTACTAATTTACTACTGACTTACTCAATATCTAAAGTAATAAAGTCAGAATGACTACTAACATTCTGGTAAGCTTTGCTCAGCAAAAAAGACGTTCAGAAAGTTGAGGGTCAAGAAGAATTCCTATTGTCCGGAAGGGATGAGACGAGAAACGAGAGGAAATAATGCAGATAAATCAGTAGACACGCAACTTGTGAAAATGAGCTAATTAAACCACTTAATGAAAATTACGCGTACCTCGGGTAAACTTTCGATGTTAATTTGTAAGGTCTCGCTTATATCATGCGCTACTTTCAACGGCATGTCCTTATCCAAGACTATATGAACCTAAATAAAGAATAATCAAAGATGAAAACTAAGTGAATAGTAATCTTAGACGAATCAAAATAATAACAACACAAAAAAAGAACAAAACTTACCTCTACCAAAAATTTTGTACCAAAATGATATACATAAACTGTATCCAAATGCGAAATCCGTGGATCGTGATCTATGCACACCTAAAACGAAACTACATATAGATAGTTATGTGGATATTTCAAAGGAAAAAATATTGTTCTGGAAAGGAAAAAATTTGCGATTTGGAAAGCAAAGAAAATGCAGCAGATAATGTACGAATTGAAAAGTGGACCTTGATGATGCGATTGACGAATTCAGGCTTAGCTGATTTGCCGCTAAGTTTCGATAAGTGTTCCCAACCGGTGTTCACCCATGTATAAAGAATGTATAGCGACACCAATATTCCACCTATTGGATCCAGATAGTACCAATACCTAGAAATTGTAATTAGTAAGAACAAACTTATAATGGGCCTTCTAAAAACCATTGATGAAAATGAATCAACCTAATAAATGAAACTGTTCGTTGATAGAAGCCACTTTCCTAAGCTAATATTCTCTATTAAAATTTATCTTTATCATTGTAAAACTATCTCATCGCAAGTATATAATCAACTGTACAAATTGAACATTTGATATCATTTATATAATCTATTTTCTTGCATTCATTACAAAAGTAGTTTGAAACAGCTTGGTCAAACAGATTTTTTCTAACTGACTAGGAAAAACCCTAGAACCCCTTCTTTTGGAGATGAGATTTTCTCCAGCAATAGTTGGACTCGCCTCAGATTGTAATATGACAACTTTCTCAGGAAGAAATTTAGCTCTTTATACATCCCGTTCGATTGAATTAGCGTAATTGCGCGATACCCTAACCTTCCCCTGATATGGTTGTCATTGACTTCGCTATATCGATAATTAAAACAGATATGAGATTCGTTCTGTTGAATCAACAGAAGTATAACATAGCAAAAACAGTTTGTCAATGCACCAAAAAAATAGTGATTGGCTCCACGGAATACGGCGGTTTCAGTCAACTGTCAAAATATGAAACAAATGGCACATTAAGAGGTTTTGACAGCTATAACTTATTGCTGATTAATGGCATCGTGATTAATGCAAGATATAACGATGACCGTGTGTTAATGTAGGGTTCAATGATTGAAATTTCACTGCATAATATGGAGTGGTAAGAGGTCCGTGATGACTTGAAGGATGCTAGCTAACAAGTAGGACGACGACTCGTAAGGAGGCGTTTTGCATTCTTCGTTATGCGTTCTAGAGTTGGCAGGAGTAGGGCTTGAATTTGGTTTCCTTGGAAATACACGTAGACCCGCTTAATCATCGTGTGCGAACACTGAGATGGAGACGAACGACGTTACGAAGAATTTTTCTAGAACTGATATGGCATGCGGAAAGGCTGAACAAAAGACACAAAAGCTCCGCTCACAGAAAGTCAACAACAAAGATTGTTTATAATATGGAATACTCATGTGAAAGCGACAGAATAGCCTGTACGTAAACTACATGCAAATATGATTGAGAAGTGATATACAATATTCATTGTTTTGTGGAAATGTCTACAGCGGGTCAAAGAAAAACAATAATTCGCCATTGAACAGCGAGTATAAAGTAGAAAGAACCAACAACTTGACCAGAATAAACGACAATTTCGCAGTTTGTTGCCGAGGACTAAAAGTTACCGAAATGAGGCGATCATTCATCACATTTGCCATCATTGCACCAATAATATAAATCCAAAAAAAGGAATATTTCGCTAGAGTTTCTATAAAGGTGTATATAGACAAAATTCGCCATTGCATAAACTGCTGCACCGCTCTCACCCAGCACAAGCACCTGCTCGCTAGTACATATGCTTTTCAACATCGGACATGACACGCCATTGTATCCTTGCACCTGCACATTGGAAAGAACCGCTGGTCAAAGAGACAGCGATTTCCGTATGTCAATATTTGTAGTTCCACAACCCCTGGACTTGTAGTCATGTCCCTCTCGATCAGGAGTCTTTCTCTTTTCCCTTGGGCTCAAAAACTATGGCATTTTCCTAATTCTTTGGAAGTTATGCTGGCTCAGCGTACCTTCCGCTGTAATCTATGACTCTGCTACTCCTCATATCTGTGCTGTTATTAGTGTACTGGAGTCTCTATTAAAAACGAATGCTATCCTGTCTCAGACATCGAAAGGTTACTCTGTAAAAACATCAGAGAACCGTGCTACAGACTCACACAGAAACAGGCATCAACTTCAATTAGTAGTTGTTCGAATATGAAAGATAATCATAACTACTGCATTTTGCAGGACCTGATCATTGAAGTACTTCCGTATTCGCCGCTTAATCACTACTTTGTACATAGTAAAGTACGTTTCTGCTGAGTATACTAATAACAACTTTTGGTTGATTGCTTGATTTGCTTCAAAATTGGCCAAACAATAATGGAAATAGACGATAGATTGAATGACACAACATTACGGCAGGTAATTCCTGATTCATATGGATTTTGCCGAAAAGAAAACTAGGTAAAGGAGAATTGGAACGAGCATCGTCACCGTAGGATTTTTGTACTACCGGACAACGAACTAATCCTTGGAAAATCTTCTCCGAACATTCAGTCTAGTTGATTTAAAGTAAATATCGGACAATCAACACTTTCCAATAAATGCTGTTAAGATTTCATACATGAAAAATCATCTTTCATATAAAATGGTGAACTGGAATGATGAATATATGGTTAGAATGGAGATATTGTTCCAATAATATGTTGATTAACAAAGAACTTATTGAATAAAAACACTTTTGACTGCATTACAGGATATAAAATTGGGTCGCAAAGCCATTATATTGAAGTCCAAGACGAGGTCGCAGTAGAACAGTTGATAGAATGGCAAGTTCATTAATCAATGAAAAGCCGCAGGCAATGGACTTGAAACAACTCGGACAACGTTTCGCTTTGTCCAATTATATTATTCTATGTCTTTCATTCCTATTAAGGGGCACGTGGCTCCGACTAGTCAGGCGAAACTGTCGAACATAGGTAAGCCACTGACACGTATCTAATCTCGAAAACGCTCAAGAGCAGTCTATCGAAATATATTAACATATAAGTATATATGCACATATGCACACGCACATGCACCTATATATACAAGTATGTATGCATATATGTACGCATATACATATGCGCCAAATACATATTTGGTCATATGTATCTGCACATACATATGCATGTATCACCTGTCACGTACATATGCAGATGTATCACCCGTCGCCTGTCGTCCCGTTGGATCGGTCGAGTGACTCGAGCAGATACCAGCAACTCTTCCATTCTCCCTATCGCGTGCAAGAGTAGCCCAGTGGGTCCTCCTCGCTCTAGGGATTCGCTGAGCATCATATCTTTCTTCCATCGCTTTCGTGAAGAAATCGGACCAACGGGGTCAGTGGTCTTCCTTTAGACCGCTTGACGTCCCGAGGAATCCAGTCGGTAACGGCTCTCGTCCATCGGTTGTCGTTGAAGCGCATCACGTGTCCTGCCCACCTTATTTTCGATATCCTGGCGTGTAGAACGGCGTCTCTGATTTTCGACCTTGACGTAGCTCGGAACTTCGGATCCTTTCTCTCATTTGCGAAATACGGGATACTCCTAGCATCGACCTTTCGGACTGCGCGTTATATATATATATATATATATATATATATGTATATATATGTGCATATATATGCCATATACACATGCATATATATATATATATATATATATACAAATAGGACATTACAACTAACAATACATAGCTATGAAGATAAAACACAATTCAACTTACAATTTCCCTAACCAAGCACAAGCAAGTGCTACTGTATTCGATAGACAATCATTTCGATGGTCCATGGCAAGCACTTTTATGGACGGATCCGTTTATACCTCAAAGTAGAATCTATTACCGCGCATTCTTAATCAATTTACGTGACGTCTGAAAAAGTATGTTGAATGAAAAGTCTTACTTCTGACATATACAGAACAGAAAAAACTTTACAGCAACGGTGACAACCATGATTGAC
Organism: Parelaphostrongylus tenuis; assembly: GCA_019055375.1. Classification (NCBI taxonomy): domain Eukaryota; kingdom Metazoa; phylum Nematoda; class Chromadorea; order Rhabditida; family Metastrongylidae; genus Parelaphostrongylus; species Parelaphostrongylus tenuis. Next base: position 351,809 of record JAHQIW010007172.1, read on the forward strand.
ACCGTTTACAAGCGAAACGTCCAACACAGGTTCTTCTCCCACACCTGCACAAACTAAAAGCTATGGTAGTGATGAAAGCTACCAAGAAAGAATCAATTTTTTCCAAAATACTTACCATGTACATGATACTTATAAGCAGTCGCTATTCTGTTTATAGCGCTGAGATCAACTGCACACTAGCGACCACCCATCACAACACTTATGATGATCTGAAATCGTTTCTATACTAATAACCACCAAAAAACACTCAGTTATTAGGTTTACTAAATTCCATAACCTTATCATAGCATAAGTTTTTTATTTCTCAAGAGGACAGGCGAAAACCTCAATCTCAATGATGTAAATGTTGACTCTTGTACTTGATACCCTACACCCACAAAAGAACGCTTTAGTAGGAAATTCATTGCGCAAATAATAGCTCCAAGTATTTCTTCTAACGTTATACGACGTTCTCCAAAAAACGATAGTTTTTTTACATTAAATTCATTACAGTGGCCAACAACAAAATCTTATCCAATAGAATTTTTCCGAAACAAAACCTTAGTAATGATATTTTCCGACGAATGGATAACTCTACCCAACTTTTTATATCAAAGCTTATATGCCCAAAAGCTTCCAAATGAATTGATAAAGAATTCAGAACACGTGCTAACCAACGACAGCGTTCCAAGTCTCGTCCGCCCTCTCGGGTAAAGATACGGATCTCTCTTTTTAATCATTCGAGTTGAGATTGAAATGACTAGGCCCGATGTTATGTCAACACACGAGTCAACTAAAGATGACAAAATCGACATCGATCCCGACAAATGATGAAGCAACAGGCCTGAATCAAGTTTTTCAAGACTTTGATAACATTGCTATAAATCATCAGACGGGTTGTCAGAGTGCTGAAAAACAAAGTCAACATTAAGTAGTTATAGAATCTAGTGATAAAAAAGAACTAACTTTGGCAATCATCATGATACATTCACCAATAAAGTGGTGTAAGCTAACCGTGTTGTTCTGCCTTCGACGTTGCTTTCATAGCATCCAACGC